>LR738713.1:378186461-378412478 GCA_902687465.1 Secale cereale
GGGGAGGAGATGGAAGATGAACCAAGTGTGCTGTTCAAGAAAGAGAAGTCTTGTCGGAGAAACAAGGAATATGTGAAAGCTAAGTTACCAGAATTTGAGCAGTTCAAATTTTTAAATTTAAGTTATCTTCCTTGAACAACCACGCTTTGTATGGAAAACCTGTGCGCGGAGGAACCTACCCGTGGCTAGCCGCACCCTTATTTTGTTTTCGAGTACGCTCAACGACCTAAGTGAGCTGCGACAAGTGTCGCGCCCTTACTTCGTTTTCGAGTTCACTCAGCAAGCTAAGTGTGTTGCGACTAGTTGCGGCAAGGTTGCTTGCCGGTAAGACCTTGGCCAGCAGGCCGCTCAGAGTCCAGCACTCAGCGCTCGCGGCAAAGGACCCTTGCCGGCAAGCCCCCTGGAAGCGTAGGGTGAAAAGCATACAAAGTAAAGGACCAAGACAAGGGAGATAACATTGCACTGATTGATCAAAATAAGATAAATATCCTACAAGGGATAACTTGTCGCAATGGCTAATAAGTTCATGGCACACTATGCAACAACAAAAGAGATAAAGAAAAGGAGGCCTAATCTACGCGGTCGCCTTCAATCCTAGAGATCTTGTTCACTTTGGCGATGATGTGGGCGACCTGCGCCTTCAGCGCCTCCATATCCGCGTCGGCCGGCAAGCTGCGGAGAACGTTGGCGAGGTTTATACCAGGATTGCGGTACACTATCTTCGTCAAGACGCGCTCCAGAGTTCCCGCGCAGAGCTGGCGTGACTCCTCGGCCAGTTGCGCGGGGAGCTTCTTCTGAAGATTTGCAAGAGCCGGCGCGATCCCTCTGAAGAAGAGACTGAGCTTGGCGCTGTGGGGGAGGTTTGGATCCGGAGAGTATATGAGATGCTCAACCCTCAGCGCCATCAGCTCCTTGTCGATGCTAGCTGCAGAGGCCACCAAGTCTTCGGGCCATACCTCGACGGTTTGGCGGAAGTTGTTGGCCGCTGTGGTGGCGCTCTCCACCAAGCCTCGCTCCTTGCGGAGCTCGTCCTTCAGCTTGGTTTCGCGGTCCCGGACGGCGTCAAGAGAGTCCTTCAGCGTGGAAGCCTTCAGCTCCAGATCTGCAATTGAATCCTTGGCGGCTTTCAGCTCGTCGCCCTGCTTGGAGAGGCGCACCTGGAGTTCAGAGTTAGTATGGGCGTCCTTCTCGCGCTCTAAGTTCAGCGCGGTGACCTTCTCCATGCTCGCCTTAAGGAACTCCTCCAGCTGCGCCACTTTAGCCTCAAGGTCTTTCTTGGCGGTCTCTGCTGTGGCGGCGGCGGCCTTCGCCTCCTTCAGCTCTCCGCCAAGGGCCTGCTCCCGGGCGGTAAGGTCTTCCTCGTGGGCGTCGAGGTTGACCTTCCGTTGGGTGAGCTCCCCTTCTCGCCGGGACAGCTCTTCTCCGGCGAGTCGCTGCTGCTCCTCGGCTTCGGCCTTCTCCAAGAGCCACTCCTGGTACTCCCCGGCGAGCCTCTCGCGCTCCTCCGCCACGTCGCGGAGGGCCGCCTGGTTGGCGGCACGGAGCTCCGCGGCGCGCTTCTCCATGTCAGCTGCGGCCTTGGCGGTAAGGGCCTCCCGAGACTCGAGCTTCGCCTGCCTGGCCCGGTAAAGGGCCAGGAGCCGGTGGAGCAGCTTGTCCTCCTCGGGCTCGTCACCTCCGCTAGGCGCCTCGACGATCTTCAGCCCCGCGGAGGCGAGGACCTCCCCATCGAAGGCCTCTCCCTCCTCGGGGGCTCGCGACGAGGACCCCCACGGCACTTGGATGAAGACGCCGTTGGGGGCCTCAAGGTAGTAGGTAGACTGCTCCTTCTCGGTGGAGGGGTCGGCGGCCGGCGCAGCGCTCGACGCTCCTGCCGCCTCCGGGCCGGCAGTATGGCCGCCGTCCCCCTCTCCGGCCGCTGCGTCTGCGGTCGGAGCAGTCTCCTCCGCAGCAGGCTCGGCGGCTCCCGCCGTGTCTTCAACGACAGGGGCGTTGCCGCCGTCGCCCTGCGCGCCCTCCTCCTCGACGAGATTTCCGTCTCCATCTGCTCTGGGGGAGGAGGATCTAGAAGAAGAAGAAAAAGAAGAAGAAGTTCAAGCAAATATCCAAAAAAGACGAATCCAAGAAGACGGAGTTACAAAACTTACCTTGGCGGATTTCGTCGACGGCAGGTTCCCTCACCGGGGAACTCTCCCTTGGCGGGGTGGCCACCCTCGCTGGGCTGCTCGCCCTTGGCGGGGTACTTGCCCTTGGCGGAGTACCCGCCCTTGGCTGAGCACTCTCCCTCGCCGGAGAGTTCGTCCTTGGCGGGGACGGCGGGGCCTGCGGCTCCTCGGGAGCGGTCTCCGGATGCTCCTGTAGCTGCGACTCCACCTCTGCACAAGACAATCAAGACAAAACAAGAACAACAAGGTGTTGGTATAAACAAGATCCTCAAGCGCGCCCGACGAGTGGTAAGATCAAGCCCAGACTTACGCTGGGGGCTGCGCTGGGGGCTGCTCCTCGGAGTAGCGCTCGGGTCCGGCAAGCTCGTCGCTGGGGTGTCTCCTGTCGCCGCGACGGGCGAGTCGTCTTCGACCTCGACGACGGGAACCTTGGCCTTTTTCGCCACTCGCTGGGCCAAGGTCCTGAAATCAAAACAAGAAACAAGATCAGAATCAACGAAGGAAGAGTCAAGACAAAGCTAAAGAAGATACAAAACTTCAAGTCCTTACTCCTGTTCCTCGTCGTCGTCGTCGCTCAGGGCGGAGAAGTCGAACGCCACCTGAGGCGCGTCCGCGCGAGGAGCGGGAGGAGAAGGCTCCCTCGGGCGCTTGGCGGTCCCCGGGGCTGGGGGCTGCGAAGACCCAGCCCCCGTGGACGCCGAGGCCCGGGGAGCGGGCGGAGCAGCCGCTCCGCTCTGTGAAGACCCTCCTCCGCTTGGCGCTGACGTGCGGGGCGCCTCCGCCGTGGCCTGTGTGCGGGTTGCCCCCGCCGCGGTTGGTGCGCCGGGCGCTCCCGTCGCAGCTTGGCTCCCCCGGGTAGCTCGCGCCGCCCGGCGAGCTGGTTGTTGTCGGGGCGCCTGCGCCCCCGTCGCCGTCGCCGCCTTGCGGAGGCGCTTCAGCGGAGATCGCCTGGGACTTGCCCGAGGCGGGGAGGTCTCCGACGACGAGGAGGCGTCGTCGTTGTAGAGCCCCAGAGACCCATCGGAGTCCTCGCCGGCCCCGGCATCTTCTTCCTCCTCCTCCTCGGCCGGCTCGCTGGGCCCGGCGCCCTGCCCTGCTGCCGTGCTCCCTCCGGCGCCTCCGCTCCCTCCAGCGCCTCTGCTCCCTCCGGCGCCTCCGCTCCCTCCGGCGCCTCTGTTTCCTCCGGCAACGTCGCCCCTCGCGGCGGCCTCGGTCACGATCCCGGGGATCCCAGCATGTCTCAGAGAGGGGACCCCGGCGAGCTTGTCGGGCGGAAGCTTCAGCAGCCTGCGGATCTCTGCCTCCTCTACTTGGCAGGACGCTTCCGCAGCCTCTGCCTCTTCAACCGTGAACCCAAACTCCCCCGCCGCTGCGGCTGCGGCGGCCTCTTCTACCCGGGAAGCTATATAAGCAATCTCCCGGTCAGTGGTGTCCCGAGTGAGCCCCTTGATCTCATCATTATTCTTCGCCACCTCCACCAGGTTGTCGAAGAAGCTCATGATGGCGTCTGGCTTGGGCGCTATCCATGTTGGATCCACGCCATGCGAGTCGCATGCGGGCATCATTGCGCGTAGGGGATCTCAGGTCGTGCTGTTGCAGAGGGGCACCACTCCCCGGGGAGCTCTGAACCACTCTGGGTGGGCCGGGTCGTGCTTAAACAGTTCCCGGACCATCCCCTTCAGCTCCAGCGACGTGAAGTTGAAGTTCAGTCCGGGGCGCAGTCTCATTATGTCCGCCGCATTGCCGTACTCCCATGTTGGCCTCTTCCTCTCTTGAAGAGGGGCAATGCGGCGGCGGAGGAAGTCTGCCCCCACTTCTCCCATGGTCAACTTAGCTACCCGGAGACGAAGAATTCTGACAAGGGCGACGTTGAGCTTGATGTCGTCCGAATCCAGGTCGCTCCAGTCCCTGCCGCGCACTATGGCAGTTGTGCGCGGCGCGGTGAAGGGCTGCGGCTCATCCTCTACTATCCAGCACCAGTCCGCACGCCACTCCTCCCACTTGCCGCGGAGCTCTCCTTGCAGGTAGGACTCTTTCTTGTTCAAGCGGAAGACCCAAGAGATTCCTCCGGAGAGGGGAGCCCCGGCCTCTACTCTAGGCGTAAAGAAATGCCTAAACAGCGCTACATTCGGATAGATCCCAATATAGTTTTCGCACAGATGTGCGAAAACCGCCATCGTGAGGATGGCGTTGGGGGTGAAGTCTAGAAGGTGGAGGTTGTAGGTGTTCATGATATCGCAGAAGAATTCAGAAAAGGGGGGACAAAGGCCGCAGTGGAAGAAAACAGCGAAGAAGAAGTACCCGCCGGGGTAGATATCCTTGGCGGCGGCAGGATAGGCTCTGGTTCGAGGGTGCGCCTTGGTCTCCTTAGCCCAGAACAAGTAGTACTTGTTCCAGAGCTCCCGCGCGCTGAGCCTTGGCGCGAAGACGGCGTTCCTCTTCCGCATAAGAGCAAGCCTCGTCGCCTGCTCGGATTTCTCCTTCTTGGTCTTCTCCGCCTTCGCCTTCTCGGTCTTCGGGGCCATGGCGGAGGCGGTGGGGGAAGGAGGGCGAAGAGTCCGGCGGCGCCGCGGATGCGGGAGACGGCGGAGGAGGTGTGGAGTCGGAGCGCAAAGGGGAATTTCTGGAGATGGAAGAAGAAGCAATGAAGGCGAAGTAAGGTAACGGCCCCTGCTTCCTCTGCTTTTAAGGGGGGAGTGGGGGATGCTCCGCATTTCCCATTAAAGAACGTGGCCACGTTCCCTCCCACGACGCCGCAATCGACGCGTGCCGTTACGGAGGGACGCGGCGGATGCGGAAGTGGATTCGGCGTGCCGTGGGCCGCGCGTGCCCATGCACTGTTTTGGGCCTGGCCCAACAGCGCTCGGCACCGTGTGTGGCCCAGGCCCGGGGGCTCCTGTCGGTGTACTAAGGTAGGGGTACCTCAGTACCCCAACTTGTGCACGGGCAGTAGCAGCTTCCCGCGGCAGGGCCTACCACGTGCTTGCCGGAGACCTTTCTGCCCCATATAAAGCCATTCAAAAACAAAGTATACAAGACAGAAGATCAAGGCCCCGGCAAGTGGAGCTTGCCGGGAAGGCCGTCCCAGGCTCAAGATTACCTTACTAACACAAGACCCTGGCAAGTGGAACTTGCCAGGAAGACTAGAAGATTGCATTACAGAAGACATGCCTCTGCGCAGCATGCGCCCCGGCAGGGCCCGGGGAGCGACAAGCTTCAGAGCCCGACAAGCTCCCGAGCCCGGCAAGGTCAAGACCCCGGCAAGGTGCTTGCCGGGGAGAGTTGCGTTGTGTGCCCGCGCTCCAGCTCATCGGTCCACGCGTCGCCCTGGGGCCATTCCAGGGACGCGTGGCGGATGGCTGTGCAGCCTGGGGGACACGGTGGCACTCCACGGTGGTAAAGCTATCGTCGTGGCAAACGGAGACGCAAGGGCGGGCGCTTTTGGGGTCGACGGCGACGGGCATTAAATGCTCTTGTCCCCCACTGTCAAAGTAGGTGATGACCACTGTTCATGCACTGTTCATCCACTGTTCCCGCACTGTTACAACTACCACCACTATTACTTTTTTGCCCTTTCTCCTACGTTGACACCTGTCGGTGACCCCTTGAGCTATAAAAGGAGGCCCATGCACAACGTAGAAGGGGTTCGGAACCTAGATCGCTCATTCGCTCGGTATAGCTAGTTCTTCAAGCTCCCGAGCTCTCCAACTCAATACAAACTAAGCAGGAGAAGGGTTTTACGCGTCCATCACGGCCCGAACCTGGGTAAACTGCCCGCGTGCTCACCACGATCTGCTCTTTGTGCTCCCTCCGCTCCCTCACCGCACGAACAAGGGGCTCCGGTCCCATAGGTGCTCGTGGTGGACAGTTTCCCCCGACACCTAGCTTCATCCAATGGCTTCGTGAAGATGTCTGCAAGTTTCATTTCTGTACCAATGTGGGCAACATCAATGTCACCCTTTTCCACATGATCTCTCAAGAAATGATACATGATGTCAATGTGCTTGGTGCGAAGATGATCTTTGGGATTCTAAGCAATGTTGATGGCACTTTCATTATCACATAGAAGAGGCACATGTCGATAGGTGATATCGTAATCCTTCAAAGTTTGCCTCATCCATAGTAATTGAGTTCCACAACTGGCAGCTGCAATGTATTCCGCTTCACAGTTGGAGAGGGCGATACAATTTTGTTTCTTGGAGGACCAACTGACCAACGAGCGTCCAAGAAATTGGCATGCACCGGAGGTAGACTTGCGGTCCACTTTGTCACCAGCCCAATCAGCACCCGTGTACCCAATGAGATCAAACTTAGCATCCTTGGGGTACCATAGACCCAACTTTGGGGTGTGAACAAGGTATCTGAGAATATGCTTAACCGCTTTATGATGGCTTTCCCTAGGGGAAGCTTGAAATCTAGCACACATGCATACGCTAAACATGATGTTTGGTCTAGATGCACAAAGATAAAGCAATGAACCAATCATAGAGCGATAAATAGATGGGTCAAAAGGAATACCGTTTGTGTCTTCAATGAGGGAAATTATGGTTGGCATGGGTGTCTTACATGGACTAGCATCAGACATGCCAAACTTTGCTAGGATGTCCTTGAGGTATTTTGCTTGAGACAAGAAAATTCCTTCTTGAAATAGTTGAATTTGAAATCCGAGGAAGAATTTCAAGTCCGCATTGAGGGACATTTCAAAATTCTTGATCATTGAAGCCGCAAACTTCTTGCATAAATGAATGTTAGGAGAACCAAAGATTATATCGTCTACATAGATTTGGCATAATATCAAATCACCTTGTGTCTCTTAGTAAAAAGAGTGGGATCGATCACCCCTTTCACAAAACCATCATCAAGTAGAAACTTCTTAAGATGATCATACCAAGCACGAGGTGCTTGTTTGAGGCCATACAAAGCCTTATGAAGTTTGTACACGTAGTTTTTGTGATCGGGATCAACGAACCCAGGTGGTTGTGATACATATACTTTTTCTTGTAGAGGACCATTAAGGAAAGCACTCTTCACATCCATTTGATGTAATGTAAATCCATTGAAAGCAGCATAAGCAAGTAAGATGCGAATAGATTCGAGATGGGTAACGGGAGCAAAGGTCTCACCAAAGTCCAAACCTTCAACTTGTGAGTACCCTTGTGCCACTAACCTTGCCTTGTTTCGGATGATGACACCATTCTCATCTTGCTTGTTCTTGAAAATCCATTTTGTTCCAATGACATTGTGTTCTGTAGTTGGTCTCTCCACCAAAGACCATACTTGATTGCGTTCAAAATTGTTCAACTCTTCTTGCATTGCAACGAGCCAATCGTTGTCCATTAATGCGTCTTGTACCTTGACAGGCTCAATACTAGACACAAACGAGAAGTGAGCACAAAAGTTTGTCAAATGTTTACGAGTGACTCTACGTTCGGATATGCCAGTGAGAATCTTGTCAACATCAACACGACCGGCCACACGAGGCATGATGGAGGTGAGAGCTTCACGAGGTTCAACTTCATGTCCATCATCCACGTCTTCAACATATGGATCATTGATGTGTGGTGGAAGATCTTCTTCTTCATGTTGCATTTGTTGAGGTTCATCATCCCTGATTGCACTTTCTTGCTCTTGTTCTTGTTGAGGATAATCATGGTGAAGGACTTGATCTTCATCTGGTGCTTGAGTTGTGGGCATTGGTTGAGGATTTTGATCTTGTGGTGGTGTGGGTGTTGTAATGGTTGGATATATAGGAAGTCGTGCGTCGTCTTCCGTATCATCATGAGGTTCTTGTTCCATTGGAAGAAGAGCACCAACACCCATGTTCAAGATGTCTTGAGAGGAATCTTCATCACCTACATCAATCCGAACACACGAAGTACTTGACATTTGGTTTGTTTCCGGTTAGGAGCTCATATGGGGTCTTTTCCAGGATTGTGCGGAGGAAAAGACGGTTTGAGGCATGACATGCAGTGTTGACGGCCTCGGCCCAGAAGCTATATGGTGACTTGTAATCATCCAACATAGACCTTGCCATCTCCACAAGAGTACGGTTCTTTCTTTCGGCTACACCATTTTGTTGAGGAGTGTAGGGGGCGGAGTATTGAAGCTCAATCCCCTCGTCACTGAGAAACTCTTCCAAGGTGTAGTTCTTGAACTCGGAGCCATTGTCACTTCTTATTGCCAATATTTCTTTACCAAACTTGCGTTGAGCTTGTTTGGCAAAATCAATGAAGGTAAACTTCGTCTCGTCTTTGTACTTGAGGAAGAACACCCATGTATATCTTGAGTAATCATCAACAATGACAAGACCATACTTTTTCCCACCAAGACTATCCCATGAAGGAGGCCCAAAGATATCCACGTGAAGGAGCTCCAATGGCCTTGATGTAGATACAATATTCTTGGGTGGGTGCTTTGATTGATGTTGCTTCCCGGCTATGCATGCACTACACACACGATCTTTCTCAAAAGAAATATTAGTTAATCCAAGGATGTGATTCCCCTTTAAGAGGTCTTGAAGATTTCTCATGCCGACATGGGCTAGCCGGCGATACCATAGCCATCCCTTGTCGGCTTTGGCCATTAGACAAGTTGCATGGAAGGTACTCTCTTTCGAGAAATCAACCGTGTAAAAGTTGCCATCCAACTTTCCAACAAAGGCCACTTCAAGAGTATCTCTCTTAAAGACTTTCACATCCGTTAGTCCAAACAGTGTATCATAACCAGATCGAAGCCAATTGACGAACGGAAAGTAAATGATATTTAAGAGATTGGACAAGCATGACATTTTCAAGTGACATGTCATTTGTGATAGCCACCTTACCCAATCCAAGTACCTGTCCTTTTGTTACTCCACCAAACACGATGCTCATAAATGGTTGAATGGCTTCCATGAAATCGTAGAGCAATTTGCCGTCTCCGGTCATATGGTTGGTGCATCCACTATCGATCACCCATTTGACTCCACTGGAGAAGGCAACCTACACACAATTGACTACTTGGTTAGAGGCACCCATTTTGCAATGGGACCTCTCACATTAGTCACAACAGTCTTAGGAACCCAAATAGCATAGAAACGAAATGCGTTATGAGGGCCAACAAATTTTGCATAAACCTCTCCATCCTTTGTTTTACGAAGCAAATAGGATGGAGGCATGGAACCCTTAGGTTTGATGGGAGTGGGTTGGTCCCTAGTGGCCTTCCCACTCATAACCTTGTTGACTTGACTCTCCCCTTTCTTCCTCTGCCCTTCGCGCACAAATGTCTCCTTGAGAGGAGTGGTGCACTTTTGAGTGGAGGTTTTTGTCTTGCTCGTGCTTGGGTCGTACCCAAGTCCTTCCTTTGCGAAAACTTCATTGTGACGGCTCAATACTTCATTAAGGTTCTTTTGTCCTTGAGCACACGTCATGAATCCTTTCTTGAGCTGTGCTTTTAGAAATCGATTTTCCTCACAAATAGATGCTAGATCATAACTTGCGTTAGTAGTACAGGCATCAACATTTATAACAGGAGAGGAGTAATCCTTGGCTAGAGTTTCAAGATAAGTAAGTTTGAGTGTCTCAAAGCTCTTTGTAAGAAGGGTGAGCTCATCTTCCTTAGTCTTAAGAGACACAGATAGAAGCTCACACTCCTTAGAAAGAGTAGCACGGGACCTCACAAGTTTGCTCTTATAATTCATCAACTCCTTGAAAGAGCTTTCAACCTTTTCCAAGGAAACAAGTTTCTTGGCATGTTCATCAAGGTTTGTACCAATTTTTATGCATAGTTCATCATTTTTTTGCTTCCTCATATAGGACTTTCCGCTCAAGGATTTCGTATCTTTCCTTTTCCTCGGTGACGAGGGTTTCGAGTTCCTTAATGGTGACGGTGTGCTTACCCACCATCTCCATAAGCATACGAAACATAGTGAGTTTCTTTCCTTTGAGGGAACACATGAATTTTTCTAGTTTAGCATACATAGGATCATTCTCATCATTATCCTCATGATTATCCTCCGCATCAAGGTATTCATCATTAGGAGTAGGTGGAGAGAAAAGAGGAGGTTCCGAACGAGAGGTTACCTTCACTTTGTCTGAAGAGGTTTGTTGCTCATGGTCCTCAACAATGGCGTTGGCCATCAAACACTTGTGCGCGTTGCCCTTGTAGTCTTTCATGTAGTTGTAGGTGACAACCTCACCACTTTTGTTGACTAGTCTCAAGGTGTTTTGAGGATCTTGAGCAACACCGGCAACACCTCCAACATCATCGGGATCGGAATCTTCTTGGGCAATCATGGCCCTTCCATCTCTCTTCTTAAGTTTGGAGTTCACAGGGTTTGGCAATTTCTTCTTTACAAAGTTCTTGGGAAATCTGGGCTTATCTTCTCTCTTCTCATATGGGCACTCATTGGAGAAGTGATCCATCTCGCCACAGTTGTAGAAACTTCTGACCTTCTTCTTTTGAAATCTCCCTTTGAATTTTCCCGCGCTGAACTTCTTCACAAAGAGAGCAATGTCTTCATATGAGGGTCCCTCTTCAGAGTCACTTTCATCATCTTCATCCTCACTTTCTTCTTCTTCACATACTTGTTTAGCCTTCAAGGCTAAGTTGGTCACGGAAGATGAATTCCCATGCATAGCAAGATGTCTTGTAGCATTTGCCTTGGACTCTTCAAATAGTTGAAAGGTGGATATGATGTCATTTGGAGTCATTTCTTTGAATCCACGGTGTTGCTTTGTGTCCCACACCATTTGATGATGATACGGGGTAAGAGCTGAAGGAAATATACCCTAGAGGCAATAATAAAGTTATTATTTATTTCCTTATATCATGATAAATGTTTATTATTCATGCTAGAATTGTATTAACCGGAAACTTAATACATGTCTGAATACATAGACAAAACAGAGTGTCCCTAGTATGCCTCTACTAGACTAGCTCATTGATCAAAGATGGTTATGTTTCCTAGCCATAGACATGAGTTGTCATTCGATCAACGAGATCACATCATTAGGAGAATGATGTGATGGACAAGACCCATCCGTTAGCTTAGCACTATGATCGTTTAAGTTTTACTGCTATTGCTTTCTTCATGACTTATACATGTTCCTATGACTATGAGATTATGCAACTCCCGAATACCGGAGGAACACTTTGTGTGCTACCAAACGTCACAACGTAACTGGGTGATTATAAAGGTACTCTACAGGTGTCTCCGAAGGTACTTGTTGGGTAGGCGTATTTCGAGATTAGGATTTGTCGCTCCGATTGTCGGAGAGGTATCTCTGGGCCCACTCGGTAATGCACATCACTATAAGCCTTGCAAGCATTGCAGCTAATGAGTTAGTTGCGGGATGATGTATTACGGAACGAGTAAAGAGACTTGCCGGTAATGAGATTGAACTAGGTATTGAGATACCGACGATCAAATCTCGGGCAAGTAACATACCGATGACAAAGGGAACAACGTATGTTGTTATGCGGTTTGACCGATAAAGATCTTCGTAGAATATGTGGGAGCCAATATGAGCATCCAGGTTCCGCTATTGGCTATTGACCGGAGACGTGTCTCGGTCATGTATACATAGTTCTCGAGCCCGTAGGGTCCGCACGCTAAAGGTTTCGATGACAGTTTTATTATGAGTTTATGAGTTTTGATGTACCGAAGGAGTTCGGAGTCCCGGATGAGATCGGGGACATGACGAGGAGTCTCGAAATGGTCAAGACGTAAAAATCGATATATTGGACGACTATATTCGGACATCGGAAAGGTTCCGAGTGATTCAGGTATTTTCGGAGTACCGGGGAGTTACGGGAATAGAGGAGAGAGGCCAAAAGGAAGGAGGCGCGCGCCCCACTTCTGGTCCGAATTGGACAAGGGGTGCAGCCCCCTTTTCCTTCTCCCTCTCCCCCTCTTTCCTTCTCTCCTACTCCGGAAAGGAAAGGGGAATCCTACTAGGACTTGGAAGTCCTAGTAGGACTCCCCACACTTGGCGCGCCCCCTCTAGGGTCGGCCTCTCCCTCCCTCCTTTATATACGGGGGCAGGGGGCACCTCTAGATACAACGATTGATCTCTTGATCTCTTAGCCGTGTGCGGTGCCCCCCTCCACCATAGTTCTCCTCGATAATATTGTAGCGGTGCTTAGGCGAAGCCCTGCGACGGTAGAACATCAAGATCGTCACCACGCCGTCGTGCTGACGGAACTCTCCCTCGACACTCGGCGGGATCGGAGTTCGAGGGACGTCATCGAGCTGAACGTGTGCTAGAACTCGGAGGTGTCGTAGTTTCGGTGCTTGATCGGTCGGGCCGTGAAGACGTACGACTACATCAACCGCGTTGTTCTAACACTTTCTCTTTCGGTCTACGAGGGTACGTAGACTCACTCTCCCCTCTCGTTGATATGCATCTGGTAGATAGATCTTGCGTGATCGTAGGAAAATTTTAAAATACTACGTTCCCAACAGTGGCATCATGAAACAGGTCTATGCGTAGATGATATGCACGAGTAGAACACAAGTGAGTTGTGGATGATACTAGTCATACTGCTTACCAGCATGTCATACTTTGCTTCGGCGGTATTGTGAGATGAAGCGGCCCGGACCGACATTACGCGTACGCTTACGCGAGACTGGTTTCACCGTTATGAGCACTCGTTGCTTAAAGGTGACTGGCGGGTGTCTGTCTCTCTCACTTTAGCTGAATCAAGTGTGACTACGCCCGGTCCTTGTGAAGGTTAAAACAGCACATACTTGACGAAACATCGTTGTGGTTTTTGTATGCGTAGGTAAGAACGGTTCTTGCTAAGCCCGTAGCAGCCACGTAAAACTTGCAACTACAAAGTAGAGGACGTCTAACTTGTTTTTGCAGGGCATGTTGTGATGTGATATGGTCAAGACATGATGAGTTATACGGTTTTGTATGAGATGATCATGTTTTGTAAAGTTATCGGCAACTGGCAGGAGCCATATGGTTGTCGCTTTATTGTATGAAATGCAATCGCCATGTAATTGCTTTACTTTATCACTAAGCGGTAGCGATAGTTGTAGAAGCAATAGTTGGCGAGACGACAACGATGCTACGATGCAGATCAAGGTGTCGCGCCGGTGACGAAGGTGATCATGACGGTGCTTTGGAAATGGAGATCAAAAGCACATGATGATGATGGCCATATCATGTCACATATTTTGATTACATGTGATGTTTATCTTATTACGCTTCTTATTTTGCTTAGTACGACGGTAGCATTATAAGATGATCCCTTACAACATTTCAAGGTATAAGTGTTCTCCCTGAGTATGCACCGTTGCGAAAGTTCGTCGTGCCGAGACACCACGTGATGATCGGGTGTGATAAGCTCTACGTTCAAATACAACGGGTGTAAGCCAGTTTTGCACACGCAGAATACTCGGGTTAAACTTGACGAGCCTAGCATATGCAGATATGGCCTCGGAACACTGGAGACCGAAAGGTCGAGCGTGAATCATATAGTAGATATGATCAACATAAGATGTTCACCATTGAAAACTACTCCATCTCACGTGATGATCGGACATGGTTTAGTTGATTTGGATCACGTGATCATTTAGATGACCAAAGGGATGTCTATCTAAGTGGGAGTTCTTCAAGTAATATGATTAATTGAACTTTAATTTATCATGAACTTAGTCCTGGTAGCATTAGCATATCTGTGTTGTAGATCAATAGCTCGCGATATAGCTCCCCATTTATTTTATATGTTCCTAGAGAAATATAAGTTGAAAGATGTTAGTAGCAATGATGCGGACTAGGTCCGTGATCTGAGGATTATCCTCATTGCTGCACAGAAGTATTATATCCTTGATGCACCACTAGGTGACGAACCTATTGCAGGAGCAGATACAGACGTTATGAATATTTGACAAGCTAGGTATGATGACTACTTGATAGTTTAGTACGCCATGCTTTACGGCTTATAACCGGGACTTCAAAAATGTTTTGAATGCCACGGAGCATATGAGATGTTCCACGAGTTGAAATTAGTATTTCATACTCATGCCCGTGTCGAGAGGTATAAGACCTCTGACAGTACTTTGCCTACAAGATGGAGGAGAATAGCTCAACCAGTGAGCATGTGCTCAGATTGTCTGGGTACTACAATTACTTGAATCAAGTGGGAGTTATTCTTCCAGATAAGATAGTAATTGACAAAAGTTCTCTAGTCACTATCACCAAGTTAGTAGAACTTCGTGATGAACTATAATATGCAAGGGATGACGAAGGTAATTCCCGAGCTCTTCGCGATCCTGAAATTGGCGAAGGTAGAAATCAAGAAAGAGCATCAAGTGTTGATGGTTAATAAGACCACTTGTTTCAAGTAAAGGGCAAAGGGATAGAAGGGGAACTTCAAAAAAAAGAATGACAAGCAAGTTGTCACTCCCGTGAAGAAACCCAAAGCTAAACTCAAGCCTGAAACTAAGTGCTTCGAATGCAAAGGAAAAGGTCACTGGAAGTGGAACTACCCTAGATATTTGGTGGATAAGAAGGATGGCAAAGTGAACAAAGGTATATTTGATATACAGATTATTGATGTGTATTTTACTAGTGTTTATAGCAACCCCTCGGTATTTGATACCGGTTCAGTTGCTAAAGAGTAGTAACTCGAAATGGGAGTTGCATAGTGAACAGAAACTAGTTAAAGGTGAAAGTGTGTTGGAAGTGGTTCCAAGATTGATATGATCATCATCGCACACTCCCTATACTTTCGGGATTAGTATTGAACCTAAATAAGTGTTATTTGGTGTTTGTGTTGAGCATGAATATGATTTGATCATGTTTATTACAATACGGTTATTCATATAAGTTAGAGAATAATTGTTGTTCTGTTTACATGAATAAAACCTTCTATGGTCATACACCCAATGAAAATGGTTTGTTGGATCTCGATCGTGTGATACACATATTCATAATATTGAAGCCAAAAGATGCAAGGTTAATAATGATAGTGCAACTTATTTGTGGCACTGCCGTTTAGGTCATATTGGTGTAAAGCGCATGAAGAAACTCCATAGTGATGGACTTTTGGAATCACTTGATTATGAATCACTTGGTGCTTGCGAACCATGCCTCATGGGCAAGATGACTAAAACTCCGTTCTCCGGAACTGTGGAGCGAGCAACAGAGTTGTTGGAAATCATACGTACTGATGTATGCGGACCAATGAGTGTTGAAGCTCGCAGCAGGTATCATTATTTTCTGACCTTTACTGATGATTTGAGCAGATATGGGTATATCTACTTAATGAAGCACAAGTCTGAAACATTTGAAAAGTTCAAAGAATTTCAGAGTGAAGTGGAGAATCATCGTAACAAGAAAATTAGAGTTTCTACGATATGATCGTAGAGGTAAAATATTTGAGTTAGCGAGTTTGGCCTTCAGTAAAAACAATGTGAAATAGTTTCACTACTCACGCCACCTGGAACACCACAGTGTAATGGTGTGTCCGAACGTCATAACCATACTTTATTAGATATGGTGCGATCAATGATGTCTCTTACCGATCTACCACTATCGCTTTTGGGGTTATGCATTAGACACAGCTACATTCACGTTAAATAGGGCACCATCTAAATCCGTGGAGATGACACCGTATGAACTGTGGTTTGACGAGAAACCTAAGCTGTCATTTCTTTAAGTCTGGGACTATGATGCTTATGTGAAAAAGTTTCAACATGATAAGCTCGAACCCAAATCGGAGAAGTAAATCTTCATAGGATACCCAAAAGAAACTGTTGGGTACACCTTCTATCACAGATCCGAAGGCAAGGTCTTTGTTGCTAAGAGTGGATCCTTTCTAGAGAAGGAGTTTCTCTCAAAAGAAGTGAGTGGGAGGAAAGTGGAACTTGATGAGGTAATTGTACCTTCTCCCGAATTGGATAGTAGTACATCACAGAAACTGGTTCCAGTGATTCCTACACCAATTAGTGAGAAAGCTAATGATGGTGATCATGAAACTTCGGATCAAGTTACTGCTGAACTTCGTAGATCAACCAGAGTACGTTCCGCACCAGAGTGGTACGGCAACCCGGTTCTGGAAGTCATGTTACTGGACCATGATGAACCTACGAACTATGAGGAAGCGATGATGAGCCCAGATTCCGCAAAATGGCTTGAGACCATGAAATCTGAGATGGGATCCATGTATGAGAACAAAGTGTGGACTTTGGTTGACTTGCCCGATGGTCGGCAAGCCATCGAAAATAAATGGATCTTCAAGAGGAAGACTGACGCTAACAGTAATGTTACTGTTTACAAAGCTCGACTTGTTGCGAAAGGTTTTCGACAAGTTCAAGGAGTTGACTACGATGAGACTTTCTCACCCGTAGCGATGCTTAAGTCTGTCTGAATCATGTTAGCAATTGCCGCATTTTATGAAATCTGGCAAATGGACAATAAAACTACATTCTTTAATGGATTTATTAAAGAAGAATTGTATATGATGCAACCAGAAGGTTTTGTCAATCCTAAAGGTGCTAACAAAATGTGCAAGCTCCAGTGATCCATCTATGGACTGGTGCAAGGATCTCGGAGTTGGAATATACGCTTTGATAAGTTGATCAAAGCATATAGATTTATACAGACTTGCGGTGAAGCCTGTATTTACAAGAAAGTGAGTGTGAGCACTACAACATTTCTGATAAGTATATGTGAATGACATATTGTTGATCAGAAATAATGTAGAATATTCTGGAAAGCATAAAGGAGTGTTTGAAAGGAGTTTTTCAAAGAAAGACCTCGGTGAAGCTTCTTACATATTGGGCATCAAGATCTATAGAGATAGATCAAGACGCTTGATAAGACTTTCGATGAGTACATACCTTGATAAGATTTTGAAGTAGTTCAAAATGGATCAGTCAAAGAAGGAATTCTTGCCTGACTTGTAAGGTGTGAAGTTGAGTAAGACTCAAAGCCAGACCATGACAGAAAAATATAGAGAGAATGAAAGTCATTCCCTATGCCTCAGCCATAGGTTCTATAAAGTATGCCATGCTGTGTACCAAACATGTTGTGTACCTTGCCATGAGTTTGACAAAGAGGTACAATAGTGATCCAGGAGTAGATCACTGTACAGCGGTCAAAATTATCCTTAGTAACTGGATGACTAAGGAAATGTTTCTCGATTATGGAGATGATAAAGAGTTCGTCGTAAAGGGTTATGCCGATGCAAGCTTTGACACTAAATCCAGCTGACTCTAAGTATCAATCTGGATGTGTATTGAAAGTGGGAGCAATTAGCTAGAGTAGCTCCATGCAGAGCATTGTAGACACATAGACATTTGCGAAATACATACTTATCTGCATGTGACAGACCCGTTGACTAAACTTCTCTCACGAAGCAAAACATGATCACACCTTAGTACTCTTTGGGTGTTAATCACATAGCGATGTGAACTAGATTATTGACTCTAGTAAACCCTTTGGGTGTTAATCACATGACGATGTGAACTATCGGTGTTAAATCACATGGCGATGTGAACTAGATTATTGACTCTAGTGCAAGTGGGAGACTGAAGGAAATATGCCCTAGAGGCAATAATAAAGTTATTATTTATTTCCTTATATCATGATAAATGTTTATTATTCATGCTAGAATTGTATTAACTGGAAACTTAATACATGTGTGAATACATAGACAAAACAGAGTGTCCCTAGTATGCCTCTACTAGACTAGCTCATTGATCAAAGATGGTTATGTTTCCTAGCCATAGACATGAGTTGTCATTCAATCAACGGGATCACATCATTAGGAGAATGATGTGATGGACAAGACCCATCCGTTAGCTTAGCACTATGATCGTTTAAGTTTTACTGCTATTGCTTTCTTCATGACTTATACATGTTCCTATGACTATGAGATTATGCAACTCCCGAATACCGGAGGAACACTTTGTGTGCTACCAAACGTCACAACGTAACTGGGTGATTATAAAGGTACTCTACAGGTGTCTCCGAAGGTACTTGTTGGGTTGGCGTATTTCGAGATTAGGATTTGTCACTCCGATTGTCGGAGAGGTATCTCTGGGCCCACTCGGTAATGCACATCACTATAAGCCTTGCAAGCATTGCAGCTAATGAGTTAGTTGCGGGATGATGTATTACGGAACGAGTAAAGAGACTTGCCGGTAATGAGATTGAACTAGGTATTGAGATACCGACGATCGAATCTCGGGCATGTAACATACCGATGACAAAGGGAACAACGTATGTTGTTATGCGGTTTGACCGATAAAGATCTTGGTAGAATATGTGGGAGCCAATATGAGCATCCAGGTTCCGCTATTGGCTATTGACCGGAGACGTGTCTCGGTCATGTATACATAGTTCTCGAACCCGTAGGGTCCGCACGCTTAAGGTTTCGATGACAGTTTTATTATGAGTTTATGAGTTTTGATGTACCGAAGGAGTTCGGAGTCCCGGATGAGATCGGGGACATGACGAGGAGTCTCAAAATGGTCGAGACGTAAAAATCGATATATTGGACGACTATATTCGGACATCGGAAAGGTTCCGAGTGATTCAGGTATTTTCGGAGTACCGGGGAGTTACGGGAATAGAGGAGAGAGGCCAAAAGGAAGGAGGCGCGCGCCCCACTTCTGGTCCGAATTGGACAAGGGGTGCAGCCCCCTTTTCCTTCTCCCTCTCCCCCTCTTTCCTTCTCTCCTACTCCGGAAAGGAAAGGGGAATCCTACTAGGACTTGGAAGTCCTAGTAGGACTCCCCACACTTGGCGCGCCCCCTCTAGGGCCGGCCTCTCCCTCCCTCCTTTATATACGGGGGCAGGGGGCACCTCTAGATACAATGATTGATCTCTTGATCTCTTAGCCGTGTGCGGTGCCCCCCTCCACCATAGTTCTCCTCGATAATATTGTAGCGGTGCTTAGGCGAAGCCCTGCGACGGTAGAACATCAAGATCGTCACCACGCCGTCGTGCTGATGGAACTCTCCCTCGACACTCGGCTGGATCGGAGTTTGAGGCACGTCATCGAGCTGAACATGTGCTAGAACTCGGAGGTGCCGTAGTTTCGGTGCTTGATCGGTCGGGCCGTGAAGACGTACGACTACATCAACCGCGTTGTTCTAACGCTTCCGCTTTCGGTCTACGAGGGTACGTAGACTCACTCTCCCCTCTCGTTGCTATGCATCTGGTAGATAGATCTTGCGTGATCGTAGGAAAATTTTAAAATACTACGTTCCCAACAAGAGCATGTAGCAACTTGTCCATAAGAAACTGCTTTGTCAAGTTGAATCCATCTTGTGTCTTGTCATAGTCACATGACTCTATGTCAGAGGTAAGCGTCATCAGACGCTCATTGAGCTGGTTGGGGGTTTCACCTTTCTCCATACAGAAGTTTTGCAATTGACATTTGGCAATCTCATATTGTGCAAGCCGGAGGGAGGAGGTTCCGGTTTTGGATCTCACAATGCTATCCCACAAATCCTTGGCACTGGTGATGTGTATGAAAGGTCTCCTTTGCTTTTCACTCATCCCTTTCCTTAACAACATGATTGCAGTGTTGTTGAGATGCCTGTTATATATTTCTCTTGGAGTGAGGTTCCTTGGATCAACAGGGTTGTAGCCATCCTCCAAGATGTCCAACATCTCATCGTTTGCGTACCTAAGATGATCCTGCATATCAACTCTCCACATAGAAAAGTCAGCCTTTTATCAAGCACGGGAGGTTCACCCCCATGCCTATAATTTGGTTTTTCATCTTTAGGTTTCGCATATAGCCATGGAACATTAGAGTGACCACTATTAGGAGGTTGTTGGTCAAGAGAAGGAATAGGCGCAGTTTGCCTCGAACCCACACCACCCGAACTAGGGGGTATTGTGGAATCCGTGGTTAGTGCGACTAACCTTATTTTGACCAAGGCCTCAAGAGAAGCATCATGCTCCTCCTTTTTCTTAGCAAGGGCCCGTTCTAGATCCTCAGAGGTGAAGGTCTTGACTCCCGAAGAAGTCGAGACCTGGTCTTTTGGATCTACAACAAGGGGAGTCCCATCGGGGTTCATCTCGCTCTAGGGCGGTTAAGCCAGAAGAATAGAGCACGAGGCTCTGATACCAATTGAAAGGATCGAGATGGACCTAGAGGGGGGGTGAATAGGTACAATTACAAATTTTAATTGTTACTTAGCAATTTTAGGCAATAGTGCGGAATATGAAAGTGAGCCTAACAATTGCAAGTAAGATGCTTAACAAGCTAAGCAAGCAACACGAGTAGGTAGGTAAGGTAACACAATAAGATATAAGTAAGAACTTAGAGAACAAGTAACCACAATTAGAAAGTTAAGGTTAGGAATAACCGAAACTTCGAGAGACAAGGATGTATGCCGATGTTCACTTTCTTGGAGGGAAGCTACGTCACCGTTTAGAGAGGTGGGTGCTACCACGACAGCACACCAACGCCACGAAGGCTCACCCTATTCTCTCTTTGAGATATCACCACGAAGGCGATTCCCAACCACTAGTGGTAGGCCTTTAGGTGGCCTCCAAACCCTTACAAACTTTTCCGGGGGTAATCACAAAGTTTGATTCCTCTCCGAAAGACTCCTACCGCCTAGGAGTCTCCAACCTCCAAGAGTAACAAGAACGATGGGGAAAAGCTCAAGACTTGCTCAAATCACAAATTCCTTTGGTGCAAAGAAGAGGAGGGAGTGGATCTATCACTTGATTGGACAACTTCTCACGAATGCCTTCAAATCCTTTTGGGATCTAAGATTTGGTGTATCAAGGTGAGAGAGAGTGTGAATGTGTTCCTGAGTAAGCTCAAAGTGAATGGCAACCTCACTTGTGGAAGAAGAGGACTATATATGGTCATAGAAGAGAGGAGACCGTTGTACAGAAAAACGTACAACAAGTGTCGGACATCTGGTCATTACCGGACGTCCGGTGGCACAGGTAGCACCGGACATCCGACGAAGGCCGTACGGCCGGAGCTTGACGGTTCACCAGACGGGGCCACGTAGCATACTGTGTGCACAGGTGATCGGACGTCCGGAAGGTTTCGGACATCCGCTATTTTCTTTCTGTGAAGAAGTGCCGGCCATCCGGAATGTGTCGGACGTCCGTTAGGTGCTGAAGGACCGGTCGTCCGGAGGAGACCGGAAAACCGCTGTTTAGTTTCTGTTGAGGAATACCGGACGTCCGGAGCAGGTCGGACGTCCGTTAGGCGCTGAGGGACCGGACGTCCGGAAGATGCCGGTCGTCCGGTAGGCTGTGAAGGTCCGGACGTCCGTAGAGTGTCGGACGTCCGGTGATAACTGAACACAAAGGTTTAGTTGTTCATACTTCTAGGTGCACAGAATATTATAATTGGTATGGATAGAGTAGAGATGATGTGGGAGGATACTTTGTATGTTTTGAGCAAGCCTTTCACAATATCCATCGATCCCCTCTTAATAGTGCGGGATCCCTATACTCAGAATCAAACTGAAAATCAAGCTAGAAGCTATCATCTTGTATATCCGTTCTTGAGTGATGTAGATTTGTCTGTATTCATGATCCACACACGCATTGAGACATAATCCTGAGATATACTTAATAAACATGATTAGTCCCATATATGCATGTTTTCATCATTCATCAAAATATAATTAAAGGCAAGATTGCACTTTCAACCGTCGCCTCGCTCGCCCGGTCGCGCCCTTGGAGATTTAACACAGTGTGTTAGGCTATCTGATGTTGGCATGTCATACATAGTCATCAAGGTTAGTATAAGGTTGGCTATAAGAGTATTTTTTTGTTTACTTCTCTCTATCTCTTTCTTCGTAGTATTTATTGCATCTGCCAAGGAGTGACCTCTTCCAATGAAATGGTGCTTAGATGAGGTGCTATGGGCATTAAATGGCTTAGCAACTCAAGTCCCCAATGCATAGGTGCTTAGTTTTTGTTGCTAAGTTTGCTTCATCTAGGTACACGCGCTTATCACCATTTCTTCCTGGGGTCACCAAGCTAGTTTCTCTCTTCTTAATTAACTTGGCACATCAGACTTTATGCCTATGTGGCAGGCTTAGCACCTGTAGGATCAAGTACAATAGCGGGCTATAAGCCCACTTTACATGGCATTTTTGCATATGTGGGGTTTAGGGTTTAGGGTTTAGGGTTTAGGGTTTAGGATTTGCATATGTGGGGGAAAGAGGCAAGGAAAAAGTGGAGGAGTGGGCTCTCAAGCAAGAGCCAGCCTCTACATGGTGGAGCATCGGGAGAGGCACCTGTATGGAGGGGGAGTGGTTAGTTAGGAAGAAAAAAATCCTAATCAGCGTGTAAATGTGTGTAACTCTTTGTATGTTTAGCATTATTGGAGGCACGTGTATGGAGGTGATCAGGAATCCGGCTTGACAGTTAAAATGATGATGGCAAGTCAAATCACCGGGGCCCACCTGTCCAACAGTAGCTCACTGTCAAATCACACAGCCCTACGTTTACAGCAGCCTACTCCCTCATCTTCTCGCGTCTCTGTCAAACCGACTAGGCGGAACTGCCCCGCCTACCGCACAGGAAAAGCCCCGCCCTCGACTTTTAAATAGTACAGTATACTAATTTTGTATCCATGGATTGCGCCATGGAGCAAAGCCTCAAGAAAACGGCGGTACACATGTACAGAGTATACAGCACGCCTGTCGCGTTCACATCGCACCCTAGAGGGTCGGTCGGTCTGGCACGCCGCTCTTCGAATGGAACGCGCGTCATATTGCTTTTGCACACACATGTGGCACCGCAATTGAGAACCGACCATAGGCACACTCCCCGGCCCCGCAAGTCGGGTGAGTTAATAGAAGTACATACGTTGGTACCTGGACAATCCCTGCAAGAAACGGAAGATCAGTTCGTCCATGCATGTGACCAGACTCTTGCAGACATGCCTAGATTGGCTATCGTCTACATATCGTGCAGGCTGTATTGTACAGGGCTGTAGTTCTGGTGAGAAATCTAAAAAAAGGTTTCTTGTCATCTCGCAAAATTAGGTGTCATGTGCTTCGGATCACTGCGAGGGTTAAACAACGACAACTGAGTTGGTCTAGTCATTGGGGGCACATGCACGAAGACTACTCGACTGCCATCTAGGTCAAGCCGGCTATGTTAATTAGGACATCTATCGACGGACCCCTTTTCTACGAGTTTATCTTTAATTTGAGCTTTGATCCTCGTCTAGTTTGTCCGTCGGGATTCATCTTGTCTCCTTTGGCCAGTGAGGTTATGATTTCTTGTCATGTGGCATTTTTTCGTGTTATATGTTATAATCAGGTACTTCAAATCAAAATGACGACAACTGCGCCTCCGGTGCACGTGCATGAAGACTTCTCAACAGTCATTGCCGAGGTCAAGCCGGCTCCGGCCGATAGACAAAAGAAAACTAGTACTCCACTATATAGGCAGGAGCCTCCGTGCTTGCTTGCTAGTGTTGCTCTCTTCACATTGTCTCGTCCTCTCCAAATCTAAACACGACAGCGGTGGCCACACACTCTCTCTCTACTCACCGCTGGTCACAGATCCAGCCGGATCCTCTCCACCCGGGAAGGTTAGAAGGTGCAACGTTCAAGCGGTTGTCCTCGGCGACGGCTCTTACCCACTGCCGGCGCGTCCCGATCAGCGTGCCTTGCCGTTCTCTCCCAAGCATCGCTGGCGAGGGAGGGCCTCCCACCCCTTCTTCCTTGCTACCGTAGTGTGGGCAGATCCGGCCTCCCGCCGCCCACCTAGCGACATCCCGGCGATCCTCGGGTATAACTTCCTTCGAAACCGGCCTTGCTCTATTTCCCGAGCTCCTGATGTCGCAGCATTTGTATCTTTTACTATTTCTCAGGCCCACTCGTGTAGATAGGATCGATCGGTTGTTCGAAAACCACCTAATTTTTTACTGTTAAGAGGTAAAACTAGTTCATGCACTCGAATCTAGTAGTACTTGGTTCAAACAAGGAAGAAAGGGGGTGGGGGTGGGGGGAGATTTGTTACCTGAATCTAGGACTTGGTCGAAAGAGGAAATAATGGGGGCGAAAAGTAGCAGAGACTGGCTATCCAACTGGTCTCTTGGTGTAATAGGGAAATAAAGGGAACGCAATACAAACTCAATATAAACCCGATCTATTGGTTGAAAAAGGAAAGAAAGTGGGGACCCGGGGACAAGTCAACATAGTAAGTCCAGCACTAGATTTGCTAGCCTCACACAGTATAAGGTGGCTATATACCGAACAAAAATGGGACCAACCCAGATATCCTCTTCTGATGTTTGTTGCCCCAAGCCGCTCTTATGTAATGCCACTGGTAAAATGTAGCAGTCACACTGTTAAAAGTAAGAACACGTTAAACAAATGTGTTTTCAATGTAATGCCTCCAGTAATATGAATCAATGGCACTTTTTTTCATGTCCTGCTAAATTCCCCATTAAGATAAGTTACTTATTTTCGTTTTCTGATGGAAATGGAACCGGGGCTGGAGCCCTTTTCTTAAGAAAAGAAGAAGAAGAAGCTGCTAGCTCATGGGACATTGCTTCATTTTAGGTGAACTGCACCAAAAGGTCCCATGAATTGAATCATCCATGTTGGTGACTGGTGTCATCCCTTCTACGATGGCGTTGACTGCAGATATGTTGGTGACTAGTGTCATCCCTTCTACGATGGCGTTGACTATAATCTAATCACGCATTTTCATTATCTGTGCAAACAGGGTTATTCAGCTGCATTTTGGTGGAACTGCACAAATGTACGGATGGAACCGGCATATATGCAGAGTGAGAGGTGCCAAGTAAAAATTACCGACACCAACCCTGCTCCATCTAAGCATTGGCATCCACCACCATCAGTGGGATGTGTGGCGCTCATTGTGGAGTATCGATCCCAGATGGAGCATCCACCAGAGATTGAAGGATCGAGCATCTACAGGGTGTCGTTTGTGAGGGTGTCGTGCCAGAGCGAGACAGTGGAGTCTTCGTCGACCGAACCCAACTGCAAGAGGAGAAAAACAGTTGGCCCGACGACGCTTCCCCGCCATCCTCTCCCTCATCGTTCACATCGTCTCACGGGGTGGCTGTCTGCCGCCAAGGAATAGGAGGGACCCCCCAGACCAATAGTCGGGCAGGTTATGAATTGTCCGAAGGAGCTTAGGGCTGTTAGTATTTGCAGGTTGTGAATTGTGTTTTGTGTTGTGTATTTTTGAGAGTACTTTCAGATATGCCTATCTTTTGAATTTCAGATTTGCAGTATTGAGCATATGAAGTATTGTATGAATTCTAGAGATCTATTTTTAGCACTTAAAAAATGTAGTTTCATAGGAGTATAAAAGTGCAGACAATGTGATTCTCAGGGAAGAAACTGCAAGTTTCAGTTTCAGATAAGAAACTCTAAGTTCAGTTTCAGATAAGAAGCTGCAACTTTCAGAGGCAGAGCTTTTATATTAACACGGCCTTTTCAAACAGTGTTAACATCACGCTGAAAGTTTTATTCATGGTCGAAACTGGAACTACCAGCCAGTTAACATCATGTTGATCAACATTCATGCATAGCACATCTTCATATGATGCACAATCAAAAAGATATGCTATTTTCAAAATGACCACACAATGTCGAGTGTGCGAAAAACAGAGAAAACGAGGGATGAATTTTTGGCAAGTGTAGGACGTGGTGTGCGTAGATGATAATTAGAATCCACATGTCAATAAAGGCTGAGGCAAAAAAATTGGAGATATTTTCTCTGCACAGGTGGAATCTAACCCGGGCGGAATAGCTGTCGTGTAGTGTCACTCGACCACTAGGCTAGTTCAGTTGTTTTTTTACTAATAAGGCACTTCCCCAGGTGGTCGGATCTCCTCCTGTGCCTTTGTGCGCTCGCCGCGACGCCGCTGTCTGCCATTGTGAACATGCTAAACAAACGAGAGGAATCTGGAGAGGACTTTACGTGGAGAGGCGGACAGTCGGGACCCATCAGGTCTATGGCCGTACGCAAGCAAGTGCCTCATCAAAAAAACACTTCCTCCTAATGCTATAATGATGTTGGGGATCACGGGTTTGCCAACATAGTTACATTTTTTTAGGTGCTTCAACGTAGTTACTATAGGAGATAAATTCACAGCGAAGCCGTGGAGCTGGCAGGTATCATTTATTATCACTGGGGCAGCAAGTATCAGCTGGGTTTTGGGCTGCCCCGTCTAGGTTTTTTTTTAACATGCGCAACCCACGACCTCGGATGGGAGGTCTGTAGGTCTGTTTGTATTTTTTAGGGCCATCATGTATCGTCCGGCCTATGGACCTCCCATCCGAGGTTTTATTTTTCCTGAAACATCGGCAGCCCAATTTATGTATTTTTTAAAGAAAACGCATAGGTCTATTCTATTTTTCTTTATAAGAATAGGAGCGCCTGGTCCAATTTATGTTTCCCTTCTAACTATATTATATATATTTAAATTATTTTTATGTTATTATATATTATTGTTATTGTCATCATATATTTAACAGATACTTACATATGTAAGAAAACAATATCCCACATCTTGTTAACTTATAAAAATAATTTCTTAACAATAAAATCCTGAATTTGTTTTGGCAACAAAAATCCTGGTAATTGTGTATAAAAGCTTGGTAAGATTTAAGGACCAATGTAATAATAAATCACTTATTATATATATATATATATATATATATATATATATATATATATATATATATAACAAAATGCTCAGCCCCTGTTTATTTTTTGATAACATTGTTGCGCTCACCCCAACATTATAATTAGAATCAGCCCAGCAAAATCGTGTATTTCGAGAAAGTGCAAATGGCCTGTAATTTTTTAGGAAAAACATAAATGGGCCACATGGACGATACATTATTTGTTCACCCAGCCCAGCTAATGAACTGTAATTCAAAAAAAAGATCAAATGGACTGTAAATTCTACCCCGCAAAAAAGACTGGAAATTCTGAAAAAATGGGTTGAATACGTGCCACATTTTTGGAGGCTGAAATGTGGGTCAATAGGCCGAAGCCAATGCAAGTCGTTGTCAACTTAGTCAACAAATGATTCTGACATCGTTAGCTGTTAGATTTACATCCAACAACCGGTATCCATCTTCAATCTTTCGTTCTTCCTCCAGCGCCGCCGGGACCACCTGCTCACGCCTCCTACTGCTAGCAGCTCTGCTTAGCATGCTTCGCTGTGAAGCGCTACTCCACAGTTGGCCAGGACATCCCTCCACCCCTCCACACCTCATGTTCTTCTCCACCGACTGCCGAACCACACCGCACCGGAACCAGTTAACCCTCGTACACCTCTCCGTCTGCGACTCTACTCCCGCGTCTTCCCATCTCCGGCTCGTTGCTATCCGGGGCCTTGCTGTCGTCCACCACCTTGGATGCGCTCGGCGCGGAGTGGTCAACGTGGTCAACGAACGACACCATCAGAAGTAGACTGTGCGTGGAGAGGCTGACAGCTGGGTCCACGGTCGCACGCAAGGAAATGCCTCCTTATTACGCGCGAAATAATGATTCATCCACCTGACAGCTGGGACCCACCGGAAGTGCCTCTGTATTTCGTGAAAAAAACGTTCCCACCGCTGACAAGTCGGACCCACCAGCTATATCTTCGCATGCAAGGAAGTGCCTCCTTATTACGCACAAAAAAATGAATACCCCCCCTGCTAGTTGGGACCCACCACAGTGGGAGACTGACTTGTGGGCCTACTAAGTTGACGGGGACGGAGTGCTTTGTCAACTTAGTCAATATGAACGATTCTAGCTCCAGTGACCGTATGATGTCAATCCAACGGCCGTAGTGCTTCTTAAACTTATGGTCTTCTTGCTCCAGCCGCCCAAAGCAGCGCCAGTCGTGCCGCCTGCTCCTGCCTCACGTAACTGGCTGTGCTGCCGCGGAGGCCTCACCGCCCCCATACTACTCCCACCGGTAGCCAGGCCATCCCTCCACTCATCCACACCCCCTGTTATTCTGCGGCGACGGTAGCCTCACACCGCAGCCAAACCAGTGAACCCTCTTACTCCTCTCCGCGTGGGCATCCACTGACGCGTCTTCCCTGGCTCCGTGTCATCCCCTTCCTAGGCCTCGCCGTCGTCCACCGCCTTGGTACTCTCGGCTCGGCGTGGTCAATGTGGTCAACGACCGACTTCCATCGGAAGAGTACTGTACGTGGAGAGGCTGACAGCTGGGTCCACGGTTACAGCCCAGTTTTTTTGTGATTTGTCAAGTAAGTCGCTTTGTCAGGCCTGTTGGGCTGCAAATCTTTCAAGACAACGAGAGCTTCATTCGTCTGGCCGAGAAAATGGCCTATTAGTAATGAGAAATGGGTTGTACATTTTTAAAACACATCAAACCGGCAATTAGTTTCAAATTACTTTTTTTCATTTCGAGATTTTAAATTGCATTGATTTTTATGCATGGACAATTTGTTGGATTTTATATTGATATACATTTATTTCTAAAATCAGTTTGAATGTGACTCAAAATTTCTGAATTAAAAATAGTTCGGGCCGCACCGAAATATGCAAAATTTCGTATAATTTTTTAACCATGGCCACAATATGGGCTGTAATACTAACAAAAAAAATATGGGCTCCAAAAAAAACCTTAAGAATTAGAAAATGGGCTTTAAATTATTAGAAATAACGACAGATGGGTTGTATGATGTTTTCCACAGATTTGAGGCTTTCCTAAAAAAACGGTTGACACACAAGCAATGACTGTTGGATGTCCATCCAACGGCCGTCGTGCTTCTTCAATATCTGATCTTCCTGCTCCAGCCGCTCAAACAAGCGCCAGCGGGACTGCGTGCTCCCTCCTCCCCGCGGCCGGCTGTGCTGCCGCGCAGGCCTCACCGCCCCACCATACTCCCATCGCTGGCCTAGCCATCCCTCTACTCACCCACACCTGCTGTTATTCTCCAGCGACGGCAGACGAACCAGTGAACTCTCGTATAGTCGTACTCCCCTCCGCGTGGGAAACAACTGCCGAGTCTTCCCTGCCTCCATGTCGTTCCCTTCCTAGGCCTCGCCGTCGTCCACCGCCCTGGTGCTCTCGGTGCGGCCTGGTCAACGTAGTCAACGACCGACATGCATCTGAAGTGGACTGTACGTGGAGAGGCTCACAGTTGGGTCCACGACCGCACGCAAGGAAATGCCTCCTTATTACACACAAAATAATGATTCCTCCACCTGACATCTGGGACCCACCGAAAGGGCCTCTGTATTTCGCGAAAAAACGTTACCAAAGCTGACAGCTTGGACCCACCAGCTATATCTTCGCACGCAAGAAAGTGCCTCCTTATTATGCAAAAAAATGATTACTCCCCCTGCTAGCTAGGACCGAGTATAGTGGCAGGCTGACTTGTGGGCCTACTAAGTTGACGGGAACGGAGGGCTTGGTCAACTTAGTCAATATGCACGATTCTAGCTCCAGTGACCGTACGATGTCCATCCAACGGCCGTAGTGCTTCTTCAGCCTCTAGTCTTCTTGCTCCAGCTGCTCAAACCAGCGCCGGTCGTGTCTCGTGCTCCTGCCTCCCGTGGCCGGCTGCGATGCGGCAGAGGCCTCACCGCCCCCTACTACTCCCACCGCTGGCCAGGCCATCCCTGTACTAACCCACACCCCCTGTTATTCTGCGGCAACGGCAGCCTCACACCGCAGCGAACCAGTGAACCCTCATATTCCTCTACGCGTGGGCATCCACTGCCACGTCTTCCCCGGCTCCGCGTCGCCCCTTCCTAGGCCTCGCTGTCGTCCACCGCCCTGGTGCTCTCGGCACGGCGTGGTCAACATGGTCAAGGAACAGCTTCCATCGGACATGGACTGTACGTGGAGAGGCTGACTGCTGGGTCCACGACGGCAGCAAGGAAGTGCCTCCTTATTACGCGGAAAATAATGATTCCTCCACCTGACAATGAGGACCCACAGGACGGGCCAGCATATTTCGCGAAAAATGTTTCCCCCCTGACTACTGGGACCCAGCGGATGGGCCACCGTATTGCGCAAAAAAACATTCCCCCCGCTGTCAGCTCGGACCCATCGGAAGCGCCTCCTTATTACGCACAAAAAAATCAATACTCCCCCTGCTGGTTGGGACCCACCTTGGTGGGAGGCTGACTTGTGAGCTTACTAAGTTGACGGGGACGCAGTGCTTTGTCAACTTAGTCAATATGAATGATTCTAGCTCCAGTGACCGTACGATGTCCATCCAACAGCCGTAGTGCTTCTTCAACCTCTGGTCTTGTTACTCCAGCCGCCCAAAGCAGCGCCGGTCGTGCCACATGCTCCTGCCTCCCGTGGCCGGCTATGCTGCCGCGGAGGCCTCACCGCCCCCTACTATTCCCACCGCTGGCCAGGCCCTGCGGCGACGGCAGCCTCACACCGCAGCCAAACCAGTGAACCCTTGTACTCCTCTCCGCGCAGGCTTCCTCTACCGCGTCTTCCCCGGCTCCGCGTCGTCCCCTTCCTAGTGTTGGGGAACATAGTATTTTCAAAATTTTCGTACGATCACGCAAGATCTATCTACTAGATGCATAGCAACGAGGGGGAGAGTATGTCTACGTACCCTCGTAGACCAGGAGCGGAAGCGTCTAGTGACGCGGTTGATGTAGTAGAACTTCTTCGCGATCCAACCGATCAAGTACCGAACATACGACACCTCCGCGTTCAGCACACGTTCAGCTTGATGACGTCCCACGAGCTCTTGATCCAGTTGAGCTTCACAGGAGAGTTTCTTCAGCACGACGGCGTGGTGACGGAGATGATGAAGTTACCGTCGCAGGGCTTCGCCTAAGCGCTGCAACGATATGACCGAGGTGTGTTACTTTGGAGGGCGGCACCACACACGGTTGGGAGAGATCAACTGATCAACTTGTGTGTCTATGGGGTGCCTCTACCCCCGTATATAAAGGAGTGGAGGAGGGGGAGGGCCGGCCCTCTCTATGGCGCGCCCTAAGGAGTCCTACTCCCACCGGGAGTAGGATTCCCCTTTTCCTAGTAGAACTAGGAGCCCTTCCAAGTATTAGGAGTAGGAGAAAAGGAAAGGGAAAAGAGAAGAGAAGGAAGGAGGTGGCGCAGCCCCTCCCCCTAGTCCAATTCGAACTAGGCCTTGGTGGGGGCGCAACCTCCTCTTTCTCTTTCCCCTTAAGCCCAATAAGGCCCATATACTCCCCGGCGAATTCTCGTAACTCTCCGGTACTCCGAAAAATACCCGAATCACTCGAAACCTTTCCGATGTCCGAATATAGTCATCTAATATATCGATCTTTACATCTCGACCATTTCGAGACTCCTCCTCATGTCCCCGACCTCATCCGGGACTCCGAACTACGTTCGGTACATCAAAACACATAAACTCTTAATACCGATCGTCATCAAACGTTAAGCGTGCGGACCCTACGGGTTTGAGAACTATGTAGACATGACCGAGAATCATCTCCGGTCAATAACCAATAGCGGAACCTGGATGCTCATATTGGCTCCTACATATTCTACGAAGATCTTTATCGGTCAAACCGCATAACAACATACATGGTTCCTTTTGTCATCGGTATGTTACTTGCCCGAGATTCGATCGTCGGCATCTCAATACCTAGTTCAATTTCGTTACCGGCAAGTCTCTTTACTTGTTCTGTAATACATCATCCTGTGACTAACTCATTAGTCATTTGCTTGCAAGGCTTATTATGATGTGCATTACCGAGAGGGCCCAGAGATACCTCTCCGACACTCGGAGTGACAAATCCTATTCTTGATCTATGCCAACACCATGAACACCTTCGAAGACACCTGTAGAGCATCTTTATAATCACCCAGTTACGTTGTGACATTTGATATCACACAAGGTATTCCTCTGGTATTCGGGAGTTGCATAATCTCATAGTCATAGGAACATGTATAAGTCATGGAGAAAGCAATAGCAGTAAAACTAAACGATCATAGTGCTAAGCTAACGAATGGGTCTTGCATCACATCATTCTCCTAATGATATGATCTCATTGATCAAATGACAACACATGTCTATGGCTAGGAAACATAACCATCTTTGATCAATGAGATAGTCTAGTAGAGGCATACTAGGGACACTCTGTTTTGTCTATGTATTCACACATGTACTAAGTTTCCGGTTAATACAATTCTAGCATGAATAATAAACATTTATCATGATATAAGGAAATATAAATAACAACTTTATTATTGTCTCTAGAGCATATTTCCTTCACCTAGGCCTCGCCGTCGTCCACCGCCCTGGTGCTCTCGGCGCGGCTTGGTCAACGTGATCAAGGAACGACTTCCATCGAAAGAGTACTGTACGTGGAGAGGCTGACAGCTGGGTCCATGACCGCAGCAAGGAAGTGACTCCTTATTACGCGTAAAATAATTATTCCTCCACCTGACATTGGGGACCCACCGGACGGGCCACCGTATTTCGTGAAAGACCCACCAGCTACATCTTCGCACGCAAGGAAGTGCGTCCGGGCAAAAAAAAATGATTCGCCCCCCCCCCTTGACTGCTGGGACCCACCTGCTACATCTTCGCAGGCAAGGAAGTGCCTGACAGTCAGGACCCACCTAGTCGAAGCGTACGTACTGTTGTCATTCTTGTCGCGAACGTGTATGTACATACTGGTCGATGTAGAGGCGCGCACGTGTCGTAGCAGAGGCGCGCACGTAGCATGTACACGTACGTACATCAGCCAGTGTGCAAGAAAGAAAATACGGCACGTACGTACATACGGGCAGGGTCTCGAACGCCTACTCGCGCATACGTATGGCCAGGTCTCGTGTACATGGCTGGGTCGGAACGGAGAAACATCGTGGTTGTCGTGTTAATGGGGAGCCAACCGGCTGGGTCAGAACGGAATGCGTCGTCGTGTTCATCGGGAGGGCTTGGACGGAACAGCCGATGGAAACGAGGCCTGGCGTACCGCAGAACGGAGGAAGCGACCTTGTGTTCGACCAGCCACGTTCGAAACGAGATCCTGTTCATCGGGATGGGTGTGGTGTACTGCAAAACATAGGAAACGGACCTCCTACGATCGAAACGGGGGTCCTGTTGATCGGGAGGGGTGTGGCGTACCGCAAAACGTAGGAAACGGACTTGTGTTGGAGCGCTACGGTCGAAACAGGGGTCCTGTTCATCGGGAGGGGTGTGACGTACCACAAAATGGAGGAAACGAACTTGTGTTGGAGCGCTACGGTCGAAACGGGGTCCTGTTCATCAGGAGGGGTGTGGCGTACCGCAAAACAAGACTCCATGGGATACTGTTCATCACTACCGTCGACCCCCTCCAGCCTCCACGGGCTACTGTTCATCCACCGTCGACCTCCTCCAGCCTCCACCTGCGACTGTTCAGCCTCCACCGCGCGCTACTCCATCGGCTACTGTTCAACAAGCCCCTTCCATGGGCTCCTGTTTAACCACCCCTCCATGGGCTACTGTTCATCCAGCCCTCCACCGCCTACTGTTCATGCAGCCCTCCACGGGGTGGCCTGTTCATGCAGCCCGAACCGGCTCGATCGAACTGGGTCCTGTTCATACAGAGGCAACACCACAGGGTCCTGTTCAGCCACCCCCACCAGGAACTGTTCATCCAACACCCCCCAACCCCAGCAACGCTCACTGTTCGTGCAGAGGCAGCATCGATCGACTTTAGTTAGCAGCAGTAGCGAAGGAATTGATCGATCGGGTTCAATTAACAGCCATCGATTGATCGCTCGGGTTCAACGCGTAGCCTATTGTGCAATCGCTCGGGTTCAATTAGAGCCCAACGCCTCGCACCCACGCGCGTGCGTGTACGAGAGAAACGTGCATCGCTCGGCCCCGACCACCCACCGTAACCGGGAACACCCCGATATTTTCCTCGCCCTCGCTTCTACCACGGTTTTTTCCGTCATGGATGGCCCAAAGAATGTGATGCAGCTGCGTCTCCGGCCCGCCCAGGACGAAAAGCCCATTTTCTGTCATGATTTTTTGTCATAGAAGTAGGACCCCACCACATCTATGATGATACCGTGTTTTGTCACAATTATTGTCATAGAAGTGTCATAAGTATGACAGAAAAAAGTTTCGTTCGGACCAAAATGTCACGGGTGTGTCTTTTTTGTAGTGAAGGTCAAGGAAGAAGAATAAGGAGGGGGCTCTCTCCCCCTCGCTTCCGGTGGTGCCGGAGTGCCACCGGGGCCATCATCGTGCGACAGCGATCTACACCAACACCTCCGTCATCTTCACCAACATCTTCATCACTTTCCCCTATCTATCTACAGCGGTCCACTCTCCCGCAACCCGATGTACCCTCTACTTGAACATGGTGCTTTATGCTTCATATTATTATCCAATGATGTGTTGCCATCCTATGATGTCTGAGTAGATTTTCGTTGTCCTACCGGTAATTGCTGAATTGCTATGATTGGTTTAATTTGCTTGTGGTTATGTTGCTGTCCTTTGATGCCCATCATATGAGCGTGCGTGGATCACACCATAGGGTTAGTTGTATGTGATAGGACTACGTATTGGAGGGCAAGAGTGACAGAAGCTTCAACCTAGCGTAGAAATTGATGCATACGGGATTGAAGGGGGACCAATATATCTTAATGTTATGGTTGGGTTTTACCTTAATGAACGTTAGTAGTTGCGGATGCTTGCTAATAGTTCCAATCATAAGTGCGGAGAATTTCAAGTCAGGGATGACATGCTAGCAGTGGCCTCTCCCACATAAACTCGCTATCGGTCTAGTAATGTAGTCAATTGCTTAGGGGCAATTTCGCAACTCCTACCATCACTTTTCCACACTCGCTATTACTAACTTTATTGCTTCTTTACCTAAACAGCCCCTAGTTTATATTTACATGTTCTTTATATTTTTGCAAACCTATCCCACAAAAACTATAAAGTACTTCTAGTTTCATACTTGTTCTAGGTAAAGTAAACGTCAAGCATGCGTAGAGTTGTATCGGTGGTCGATAGAACTTGAGGGAATATTTGTTCTACCTTTAGCTCCTCGTTGGGTTCGACACTCTTACTTATCGAAAGAGGCTACAACTGATCCCCTACACTTGTGGGTTATCAATGACCACCATTGCTTCAGGCTGGCTGACTGACAGGCAGCCGGAGGATGACGACGTCCCAATGGAGGATGCGGCCGACGATAAGCCGGTGCCACCCTCCTCCTCCTCGTCCGTGACACCCTAGCCGGTGCATTTCACCATGACCATCGGTGAGGCCCATGCCCATTACATGGATATGGTGCGATGGGAGCTGCAGGGCCAGTTCCAGCATGTGCAGGTCGACGCCGCCTACAACCACCAGCTCCTCCAGGAGCACCTGCAGGCAGAGGAGCAGCTCGCCGCCGGCAAGGCGATTGCACCGAAGCTAACATGGCGGAGCAGGCGGCGCTACTCGAGTCATACCAATACCATTCCACACGCCAGATCCGCCTCGACCGATGGCGGTACCACCAGTGTCAGGCGGAACTGCAGGCTGCATACAAGGAGTCGGACGAGACGGCGAATAAGGTGTGGGCAAGACCGACGACGAGGCGGAGTACATCGCCGGCTCCACTGAGGCCACGCGCCGCCACCACGATCACGAAGCCGACACATCCGCAGGCACCGCCGACAGCGAGGAAGACTAGTGCATGCCGCCGCTGGGTCCCAACAAGGCCATCGCTCCCCCTCCAGTTGAAGCCACGCTTGGTGGTCTCAACATCAGCGGCCGATTAGCCGTTTGGCGGCGACGTGGAGGCGGATATCTTCACTCACCGGGTCTCCGGAGGCAGAGGTTACAGAGGCGGAATAGGAGAAGGCGAGGTTTTAGTTCTGGGGGCTCATGGCCGGACACGGGGAACGAGCGCCGGTGATCATAGATCAGGTGTACTAATTATACCTCCAGAGCATGACGAGCATCGCTTAATTGATGTAAATGTAATGAAATTCGTCATGTTCATATGAAATCCGTTCATATTTAAACAAATTTTGTTTGGTTAGTTCGCAGCGTAGTTGAAAATATACGCGGCGATGTAAATGTAAATGTAAGGATGTGAGCCTAGCTCACTTGGCTAGTGAAGTGGATATATAACCCAGCCACCCAGATTCAAAGTCCTGACAGGCGCGAATTTGAATTTTTATTATTTAAACAAAAACTCGTTGTGAGGGGCTTCCCCTACCGCTTTCCTTTCAAAAAAATAAAAAAAATACGAACGGAGTTGGATGGCAGCTTCCGGCATTCGTGTATGCGGACTGATCGCTGTCCATGGACCTTACCTGGATCCAACAGCGAGGCGCGTCGCCATTAGACGGCTTGCGTGGTGGTCTATCACCCAGGCCGACGCCTATCGTTGATCGCTTATAAAACTAAAAAATGTAGCAGATCCTTCCACCACCGACTTCTAGCTGGCGGTGAAAGGAATTGCGGCGTTAGCAGCCGCCGGCTACGGTTTACAAATAAACATCAGGCTTAGTTTACTTTTCTCAAAGATGAATGAGATGTTTTGAGTGTTTTAAAAAACGCATGATGAAGACAAGGTGGTCGACTGGGCCCTATAATTAAGCACACTAAGCCAACCAAGCTCTTCGAGTCTGTTAAATCCTCTCAAACAAAGTATACGAATTTAGCGATACAAACTTTGTATTGTGCAATACATTGTTGAGCCCATCGTTGATAATTTGAAGACCCTTGCGTCTTATACTGTCGAATCGAATCAATGCACGCAGATCCCATCGGGTCGGTGGACCAACTTCAATTCATCTCTACGTACATCTGCATCTGCAATTTTTCATTCATTGGCCAATCATGGAGCGGTCGACATGCATGCGTGCATGGCTACGTGTATACGCATTATTGAGTGGCCGCATCATGCAACCGTACGTACGTGCTATACTAACTACAAAAATGCAGAAACTGATTGTCTTGAGATTACCAGGATGCTGAACGGGCATGAGAGAAATCTATCGGCGATGGGTATTGTGGTGAAAGAAATCAAGACGATGGTCAGGAACTTGGGTGACTTCAAGATCACCTGGGTCCGGAGGAATGCGAATAAAGCGGCTCATGAATTAGCTCGGTTTGGTTTGTATAATGCTGTTTGGGTTTACTGGGATTTAGTTCCCTGATTGTATTCTCAGAATTGTATCAGATGAACTACCTGATCTAGTTCAATAAAGTGGTGAAGTAACTTTCCAAAAAAAAAGCAACAAAACCAAAAGGCACTAGGGTGTCGGCCAGGGCTCACGAGCGGATCCCTTTGCTGCAATCAAAGGAAAAATACATGGCAAAAACCAGCGCGCCCGGAACATGCGGCGATGCGCTCCAAGCCTGGCCGCCAGCTTTGTCTCCGCCTGGCCCGGTTGGAACTGGATGACTTGATCAATTTACAATTTTTTTAACACAATACATACGGCCATACATATACATTCACTCCTATGAACGCATATACATACATACATACACCCTAACACGTGCACGAAGAATTCTCGGCTGTCATCGACAATGTCAGACCGGCTCCAATATGGGAGAGGCAATAATGACGCGTTGGTGGCTCGTTCTGGCGACGGCAATGGTTGTTCGGTGGTCTATGGTCTCGATGTAAATTTTATTATGTTAGATGTGCTTTGTATTTTCGGTAAATCTTTATAATAGATTTGATCCTTTTGGCATAAAGAAAACCCTATGAGCAATTACGAGACCTGAGGCGGCACAAAGTCTAAAACAAATGCATGAAAATGCTTAGAGCAACTCTAGCAGACCCGACATCCCGCCACGACCCGCAAAATAACCGCCAAAATGCAGGTCGGGGCGGAAAAACTAGCCCGATCAGAAACAGCATCCCGCCCCGGCCCGCAAAAAATTTTAGGGGGCGCGGCAAAATCCCGAACCAACCCGGGAAAACGCGGGTTCCCCCTCGCGGCCGCGGTGCCCTGCATATAAGCGGAAGCGGTTGGTGGGGGAACATTTCATCCCGCGCTTTCTCCCACCAACCACCTCTCCTCTCCCCCCGCGCGCCGCCGCCCAAGATTTCGGCGACAGCAGCCGGCAGGAGCACGTCAGAAAGCCGCCACGCGCACGAGGCCTCCCCTCCCTTCCCCCCTGCATCGGCGGGGCGTCGGCGGGCCGCCGGATTTGCATATCTGCGGCACTTCATCGCGGGCCGTCGGATTTTCCTTTTTCCGGCCGCCGGTTTGCTGCCCATGCGATGGAGTGGTCGGGGAGCCTCTCCCGCAGCCCAGGCAAGGGCGCATCGCCGCATGCAGGCACGGGTTCGTCCGCCCGCCGCCGCCGAAGATCTGCGGGCATGGATTCGTCCGGCCGTCCGCCGGGCTCGGCGCTCGCGCAGCGCCTTTGTGGCCTGCCGATGCCGCTCATAGGGTGCGACGACTGCCCGCGCCAAGTGCTGCGGCTCACTTCGGGCACGCCGAAGCACCCCGGATGGGTGTTCTACAAATGTGAAAATGACGGGATACGTGCACTTGCGGTAGCTCATTTCATAGCGCATTCTTTAGTTCAATTGCGGTAGCTCACTTCGAGCTTGCTCAATGTTTTGTGTAGGACGATGGATGCTCATTTTGGTTTTGGGAAGGCCCATACATTGATTTATTGATTGAAAGAAACATAATAGATGTTGATGCACTCCTTAGTAAAATCGAAGGCAATGATGCGGCTGCATGTGCAACTAGAGGGGAAGCAGCGTCCACTTCTTTCGAACCAAAGATGAAGAAAGAAGAATGCAAAATCAAGAATCCACAGATCAACAACGAATACATGGAGAAGATATTAGTTCAACTAGTGGGAGGAGTTATGGAAGTTGGAAATCTTCTAAAATGCATACTTATTTCTTGTTTTCTTTGGGCTTGCTATCCTAGCAAAGATTTGGTGATGTATTTTGTATCTAATGTTGTTGCAAAAGCAAAAATAACATTATGCTAGATAAATTTAAGTTTTGCGGGCCGGGAGGTGCTGCGTCAGATCAGACCCCGCAGAAGTCGACCCGTAAAAAAGCATATTTCGCGAATATGCTTTTTTACGGGTCCATTATACGGGATCTGCATCTGTGCCAGCCCGCGCCGGCCCGCAAAAGCGGTTTTGCGCGAACTGCAAACGCGTTTTGCGGGCCGGCGGGATGCGGGGTCTCCTAGAGTTGCTCTTACCACCAATGTCAGTCATAGTCATCGCAAGATGGTCTATAAATCTCGATGTAATTTTTATTATTTCTGACATTCATCGCACTAGCATGATTGAAGATGAATAGATTGAAAGATTTTCCCGTAAAAAAGAAGATAATAGATCGAAACTTTTCTTAAAAAAAAGAAGTATAGTACTTGAACCTGTTGTGTTGGTTTCACCACAAGGAATCTAACCATCTAAATTACGCTCAGTTTGTACTCAGTCAATTTACTGGTATATATTACTCCCCTGTCCTAAATTAAGTGACTCAACTTTGTACTAGGTTTAGAACAAAGTTAGGTCACTTATTTTGGGACGGAGGGAGTAGTAATTAGCACATTAGAGCCCAACTTTTAGATCCCAATTATTGGCAAACAGTCCTCTGATTAACAGAAGTCTGAGATCAATGAGCGCGGGCGACGGTACTCCCTTCGGTCCTTTTTAGTCTTCATATAAGATTTGTTCGAAGTCTAAGTATTTCTATTTCATCAAACTTATCAAAAAAAGTATCAACATTCACAATATCACAAGGAAAACTATACCCAAAATCCTTTTTATCCGGCATTAATTTGGAACCGCGTGCATCTAAAATGCCCTTTACTAAAATCAATGTAGTTGTATGCAAACCTAGAGCAATATCATGCTTTCTTTGAGAGAGAAGTCTCTAGTGAAACTTATGGCCACGGGTCTATTTTCCATCATATATTTTCAGATCTATAAAACCAAAAAATCCAAAAATACCTTGCTGTAATTATTTTGTGTTTACTTTATTTTGCCTCTTATAATTATTTCAAATCTATCTCTACTAGATCTCACTCTTGCTGGTGACCGTGAAGGGATTGACAACCCCTTTTCGCATTGTGTGCAAGTGTTTATTAGTTTGTGCAGATGCATATATTGGGACTTGCTTGTGCCTCCTACTGGATTGATACCTTGGTTCTTAACTTAGGGAAATACTTATCTCTACTTTGATGCATCACAATTTTCTCTTCAAGAAAATTAATGCAAGCTCAAGAAGTAGCAAGGGGGTTGCTCACAAATCTTCTCAGAATCAACCGGAGCATCCACCGGACAAAGCCGGCGTTGGGTGGCTATTTATAGCCACAGCCTTCCCAGAAGGGAGATGCCAATTTTGGACACGGGGTCTAGCCAATGGCCAACCAGCACGTTCACAACGGTCGGATTTCAGAGCAACGGTAACTTTACTTGAGGTACAAGTAATGCTAACTCCTCGATCTGACACAAATCTCTCGTAGCGAAGAAGATCTCAGTCTCTTGCTGACAAGTATTTGCTCGGAGCACAAACAGATTTCTCTCGCAACTTACATAGGATTTGGGTTTAGCATGAGAGAATCAAAGTTTCGTATGCTACGCCCCTCTTTATAGTACGGTGGTCCCATGACTCAAATGAAAATCATAATAAGCCTTGCAAGCAAATGACTAATGAGTTAGTCACGAGATGATGTATTGCGGAACGAGTAAAGAGACTTGCTGTTAACGAGAGTGAACTAGGTATTGAGATGCCGACGATCGAATCTCGGGCAAGTAACATACCGATGACAAAGGGAACAACGTAAGTTGTTATGCGGTTTGACCGATAAAGATCTTCGTAGAATATGTAGGAGCCAATATGAGCATCCAGGTTCCACTATTGGTTATTGGCCGGAGATGAGTCTCGGTCATGTCTACATAGTTCTCGAACCTTTAGGGTCCGCACGCTTAACGTTTGATGACGATCGGTATTATAAGTTTATGAGTTTTGATGTACCGAGGTAGTTTGGAGTCCCGGATGAGATCACGGACATGACGAGGAGTCTCGGAATGTCTGATACATAAATATTGATATATTGGACGACTATATTCGGACACCGGAAGTGTTCCGGAAAAGTTTCGGATTAAACCGGAGTGCCGGAGGGGTATCGGTACCCCCCCCCCCCGGGGAACTAATGGGCCACTTGGGCCCTTAGTGGAGAGAGAGAAAGGGTCGGCCAGGGCTGGGCCGCGCGCCCCTCCCCCTTGGTCCGAATTGGACAAGGAAAGGAGGGGGGCGGCGCCCCTTTCCTGCTCCCTCTCCCTCTCCTTCCTTCCCCCTCTCCCTCTTGGTGGACTCCTACTAGGAATATGATTGGAATCCTATTCCTAGTAGGAGTGGCCCTCCTAGGGCGCGCCATAGGGGTCGGCGGGCCTCCCCCTTGCTCCTTTATATACGGGAGCAGGGGGCACCTCTAGACACACAAGTTGATCTCTCCCAACCGTGTGCGGTGGCCCCCTCCACAGAAACACACCTCGGACATATCGTTGCTGTGCTTAGGCGAAGCCCTGCGCCGATAGCTTCATCATCTCTGTCACCAGCCGTCGTGCTAACGAAACTCTCCTGCGAAGTTCTACTAGATCAAGAGCTCGTGGCACGTCATCAAGTTGAACGTGTGCTGAACGCGGAGGCTCCATACGTTCGGTGCTTGATCGGTTGGATCGTGAAGAAAGTTCGACTACATCAACCGCGTCACTAGACGCATCCGCTTTCGGTCTACGAGGGTACGTAGACACACTCTCCCCTCTCGTTGCTATGCATCTAGTAGATAGATCTTGCGTGATCGTAGAATTTTTTTTGAAATACTACGTTCCCCAACAGTGGTATCAGAACCAGGTCTATGCGTATATGATATGCACGAGTAGAACACAATGAGTTGTGGGTGATAATAGTCATACTGCTTACTAGCATGTCATACTTTGTTTCGGCGGTATTGTGAGATGAAGCGGCCCGGACCGACATTACGCGTACGTTTACGCGAGACTGGTTTCACCGTTACGAGCACTCGTTGCTTAAAGGTGACTGGCGGGTGTCTGTCTCTCTCACTTTAGCTGAATCGAGTGTGGCTACGCCCGGTCCTTGTGAAGGTTAAAACAGGACATACTTGATGAAAAAATGTTGTGGTTTTTGTATGCGTAGGTATGAACGGTTCTTGCTAAGCCCATAGCAGCCACGTAAAACTTGCAACAACAAAGTAGAGGACGTATAACTTATTTTTGCAGGGCATGCTGTGATGTGATATGGTCTAGACATGATGAGTTATGCGTTATTGTATGAGATGATCATGTTTTGTAAAGTTATCGGCAACTGGCAGGAGCCATATGGTTGTCGCTTTATTGTATGAAATGCAATCGCCATGTAATTGCTTTACTTTATCACTAAGCGGTAGCGGTAGTCGTAGAAGCAATAGTTGGCGAGACGACAACGATGCTACGATGGAGATCAAGGTGTCGTGCCGGTGACGATGGTGATCATGCCGGTGTCTTGGAGATGGAGATCAAAGGCACAAGATGATGATGGCCATATCATATCACTTATATTGATTGCATGTGATGTTTATCTTTTATGCATCTTATTTTGCTTAGATCGACGGTAGCATTATAAGATGATCTCTCACTAAATTTCAAGGTATAAGTGTTCTCCCTGAGTATGCACTGTTGTGAAAGTTCGTCGTGCCGAGACACCACATGATGATCGGGTGTGATAAGCTATACGTTCACATACAATGGGTGTAAGCCAGTTTTGCACACGCAGAATACTCGGGTTAAACTTGACGAGCCTAGCATATGCAGATATGGCCCTGGAACACTGGAGACCGAAAGGTCGAGCGTGAATCATTTAGTAGATATGATCAACATAAGATGTTCACCATTGAAAACTACTCCATCTCACGTGATGATCGGACATGGTTTAGTTGATATGGATCACGTGATCACTTAGATGATTAGAGAGATGTCTATCTAAGTGGGAGTTCTTTAGTAATTTGATTAATTGAACTTTAATTTATCATGAACTTAGTCCTGGAAGTATTAGCATATCTTTGTTGTAGATCAATAGCTCGCGTTATAGCTCCCCTATGTTTTTGATATGTTCCTAGAGAAAACTAAGTTGAAAGATGTTAGTAGCAATGATGCGGACTAGGTCCGTGATCTGAGGATTATCCTCATTGTTGCACAGAAGTATTATGTCCTTGATGCACCGCTAGGTGACAAACCTATTGCAGGAGCAGATCCAGACGTTATGAACGTTTGACAAGCTCGGTATGATGACTACTTGATAGTTTAGTGCACCATGCTTTATGGCTTATAACTGGGACTTCAAAAATGTTTTGAACGCCAGGGAGCATATGAGATGTTCCAAGAGTTGAAATTAGTATTTCATACTCATGCGCATGTCGAGAGGTATAAGACCTCTGGCAATACTTTGCCTACAAGATGGAGGAGAATAGCTCAACCAGTGAGCATGTGCTCAGCTTGTCTGGGTACTACAATTGCTTGAATCAAGTGGGAGTTAATCTTCCAGATAAGATAGTAATTGACAAAGTTCTCTAGTCACTATCACAAAGTTAGTAGAACTTCGTGATGAACTATAATATGCAAGGGATGACGAAAGTAATTCCCGAGCTCTTCGCGATGCTGAAATCGGTGAAGGTAGAAATCAAGAAAGAGCATCAAGTGTTGATGGATAACAAGACCACTTATTTCAGGTAAAGGGCAAAGGGATAGAAAGGGAACTTCAAGAAGAATGACAAGCAAGTTGTCACTCCCATGAAGAAACCCAAAGCTAAACTCAAGCATGAAACTAAGTGCTTCTACTGCAAAGGAAATTGTCACTAGAAGTGGAACTGCCCTAGATACTTGGCGGATAAGAAATATGGCAAAGTGAACAAAGGTATATTTGATATACAGATTATTGATGTATACTCTACTAGTGTTCATAGCAACCCCTGGGTATTTGATACCGATTCAGTTGCTAAAATTAGTAACTCGAAACGAGAGTTGCAAAATGAACAAAGACTAGTTAAAGGTGAAGTGACGATGTGTGTTGGAATTGGTTCCAAGATTGATATGATCATCATCGCACACTCCCTATACTTTCGGAATTAGTGTAGAACCTAAATAAATGTTATTTGGCATTTGCGTTGAGCATAAATATGATTTGATCATGTTTGTTGCAATACGGTTATTCATTTAAAGTCATAGAATAATTGTTATTCTATTTACATGAATAAAGCCTTCGATGGTCATACACCCAATAAAAATAGTTTGTCGGATCTCGATCATAGTGATACACATATTCATAGTATTGAAGCCAAAAGATGCAAGGTTAATAATGATAGTGCAACTTATTTATGGCACTGCCGTTTAGGTCATATTGGTGTAAAGCGCATGAAGAAACTACATAGTGATGGACTTTTGGAATCACTTGATTATGAATCACTTGGTGCTTGCGAACCATGCCTCATGGGCAAGATGACTAAAACTCCATTCTCCGGAACAATGGAGCGAGCAACAGATTTGTTGGAAATCATACATACTAATGTATGTGGACCGATGAATGTTGAAGCTCGTGGCGGGTATCATTATTTTCTGACCTTCAGTGATGATTTGAGCAGATATGGGTATATCTACTTGATGAAGCACAAGTCTAAAACATTTGAGAAGTTCAAAGAATTTCAGACTGAAGTAGAGAATCGTCGTAACAAGAAAATAAAGTTTCTACGATCTGATCGTGGAGGTGAATATTTGAGTTACGAGTTTGGTCTTCATTTGAAACAATGTGGAATAGTTTCACAACTCACGCCACCCGGAACACCACAGAGTAATGGTGTGTCTGAACGTCGTAACCGTACTTTATTAGATATGGTGCGGTCTATGATGTCTCTTACCAATTTATCACTATCGTTTTGGGTTATGCATCAGAGACAACTTCATTCACGTTAAATAGGGCAACATCTAAATCCATTGAGACGACGCCTTATGAACTGTGGTTTGGCAAGAAACCAAAGTTGTCATTTCTTAAAGTTTGGGGCTGCGATGCTTATGTGAAAAAACTTCGACCTGATAAGCTCGAACCCAAGTCAGAGAAATGTGACGTCATAGGATACCCAAAGGAGACTGTTGGGTACACCTTCTATCACAGATCCGAAGGCGAGATATTCGTTGCCAAGAATGGATCCTTTCTAGAGAAGGAGTTTCTCTCAAAAGAAGCGAGTGGGAGGAAAGTGGAACTTGATGAGGTAAATTGTACCTTCTCCAGAATTGGAAAGTAGTACATCACATAAACTGGTTCGTGTGATTCCTACACCAATTAGTGAGGAAGCTAATGATGATGATCATGAAACTTCGGATCAAATTACTACTGAACTTCGTATATCAACCAGAGTACGTTCCGCGCCAGAGTGGTACGGCAACCCAGTTCTGGAAGTCATGTTACTAGACCATGATGAACCTACAGACTATGAGGAAGCGATGATGAGCCTAGATTCCGCAAAATGGCTTGAGGCCATGAAATCTGAGATGGGATCCATGCATGAGAACAAAGTGTGGACTTTGCTTGACTTACCCGATGATCGGCAAGCCATCGGAAATAAATGGATCTTCAAGAGGAAGACCGACGCTGATGGTAATGTTACTGTTTACAAAGCTCGACTTGTTGCAAAAGGTTTTCGACAAGTTCAAAGAGTTGACTATGATGAGACTTTCTCACCCGTAGCGATGCTTAAGTCTGTCCGAATCATGTTAGAAATTGCCGCATTTTATGATTATGAAATTTGACAAATGGATGTCAAAACTGCATTCCCGAATGGATATCTTAAAGAAGAGTTGTATATGATGCAACCAGAAGGTTTTGTCGATCCTAAAGGTGCTAAAAAAGTGTGCAAGCTCTAGCGATCCGCCTATGGACTGGTGCAAGCATCTCGGAGTTGGAATATGCGCTTTGATGAGGTGATCAAAGCATATGGTTTTATACAGACTTTTGGAGAAGCCTGTATTTACAATAAAGTGAGTGGGAGAACTACATCCTTTTCTGATAAGTATATGTGAATGACATATTGTCGATCGAAAATAATGTAGAATTTTCTGGAAAGCATAAAGGAGTGTTTGAAAGGAGTTTTTTCAAAGAAAGACCTCAGTGAAGCTGCTTACATATTGACCATCAAGATCTATAGAGATAGATCGAGACACTTGATAAGTTTTTCAATGAGTACATACCTTGACAAGTTTTCTGAAGTAGTTCAAAATGGATCAGTCAGAGAAGGAGTTCTTGCTTGAGTTGTAAGGTATGAAGTTGAGTAAGACTCAAAGCCTGACCTCGACAGAAGATAGAGAAAGAATGAAAGTCATTCCCTATGCCCCAGCCATAGGTTCTATAAAGTATGCCATGTTGTGTACCAAACCTGTTGTGTACCTTACCCTGAGTTTGCCACGGAGGTACAAAAGTGATCCAGGAGTAGATCACTGGACAGCGGTCAAAATTATCCTTAGTTACTGGATGACTAAGGGAATGTTTCTCGATTATGGAGGTGATAAAGAGTTCGTCGTAAAGAGTTACACCGATGCAAGCTTTACACTAACCCAGACGACTCTAAGTATCAATTTGGATGCATATTGGAAGTGGGAGCAATTAGCTAGAGTAGCTCCATGCAGAGCATTGTAGACATAGAAATTTGCGAAATACATACGGATCTAAATGTGACAGACCCGTTGACTAAACTTCTCTCACAAGAAAAACATGATCACACCTTATTACTCTTGGGTGTTAATCACATAGCGATGTGAACTAGATTATTGACTCTAGTAAACCCTTTGGGTGTTGGTCACATGGCGATGTGAACTATGGGTGTTATTCACATAACGATGTGAACTATCGGTATTAAATCACATGGCGATGTGAACTAGATTATTGACTCTAGTGCAAGTGGGAGACTAAAGGAAATATGCCCTAGAGGCAATAATAAAGTTATTATTTATTTCCTTATATCATCATAAATGTTTATTATTCATGCTAGAATTGTATTAACCAGAAACTTAGTACATGTGTGAATACATATACAAAACAGAGTGTCCCTAGTATGCCTCTACTAGACTAGCTCATTGATCAAAGATGGTTATGTTTCCTAACCATAGACATGAGTTGTCATTTGATCAATGGGATCACATCATTAGGAGAATGATGTGATGGACTAGACCCATCTGTTAGCCTAGCACTATGATCATTTAGTTTTACTGCTATTGCTTTCTTCATGACTTATGCATGTTCCTATGACTATGAGATTATGCAACTCCCGAATACCGGAGGAACACCTTGTGTGCTATCAAACGTCACAACGTAACTGGGTGATTATAATGATGCTCTACAAATGTCTTCGAAATTGTTCGTGGTGTTGGCATAGATCAAGAATAGGATTTGTCACTCCGAGTGTCGGAGAGGTATCTCTGGGCCCTCTCGGTAATGCACATCATAATAAGCCTTGCAAGCAAATGACTAATGAGTTAGTCATGAGATGATGTATTACGGAACGAGTAAAGAGACTTGCCGGTAACGAGAATGAACTAGGTATTGAGATACCGACGATCGAATCTCGGGCAAGTAACATACCAATGACAAAGGGAACAATGTATGTTGTTATGCGGTTTGACCGATAAAGATCTTCGTAGAATATGTAGGAGCCAATATGAGCATCCTGGTTCCACTATTCGTTATTGGTCGGAGATGAGTCTCGGTCATGTCTACATAGTTCTCGAACCAGTAGGGTCCGCACGCTTAACGTTTGATGACGATCGGTATTATGAGTTTATGAGTTTTGATGTACTGAAGGTAGTTCGAAGTCCCAGATGAGATCACGGACATGACGAGGAGTCTCGGAATGTCCGAGACGTAAAGATTGATATATTGGACGACTATATTCGGACACCGTAAGTGTTCCGGAAAAGTTTCGAATTAAACCGGAGTGCCGGAGGGGTATCGGTACCCCCCTCCCGGGGAACTAATGGGCCACTTGGGCCCTTAGTGGAGGGAGAGAGGGCTGGCCAGGGCTAGGCCGCGCACCTTCCCTTCTCCCTCTCCCTCTCCTTCCTTCCCCCTCTCCCTCTTGGTGGACTCCTACTAGGAATAGGATTGGAATCCTATTCCTAGTAGGAGTGGCCCTCCTAGGGCGCGCCATAGGGGCCGGCCGGCCTCCCCCCTTGCTCCATTATATACGGGTGCAGGGGGCACCTCTAGACACACAAGTTGATCAAGTTGATCTCTCCCAACCATGTGCGGTGCCCCCCCCCCTCCACAGAAACACACCTCGGTCATATCATTGCAGTGCTTAGGCGAAGCCCTGCACGGCTGCGCCTGTAGCTTCATCATCTCCGTCACCATGCCGTCGTGCTGACGAAACTCTCTCGCGAAGTTCTACTGGATCAAGAGCTCGTGGGACGTCATCAAGCTGAACGTGTGCTGAACGCGGAGGCTCCGTACGTTCGGTGCTTGATCAGTTGGATCGCGAAGAAAGTTCAACTACATCAACCGCGTCACTAGACGCTTCCGCTTTCGGTCTACGAGGGTACGTAGACACACTCTCCCCTCTCATTGCTATGCATCTAGTAGATATATCTTGCGTGATCGTAGATTTTTTTTTGAAATACTACGTTCCCCAACATAACTACAAAGTAAATGCTCCGGCTTCAGTTCGTCTTCAATCTCCTCGGGCGCATTCATTTTCTTCGGACGAACACTAAGTCAATTGATTCCCGTCAGCAATTTTGAGGGGCCGCTCTTGTCAGCATTATCTACGGTGATAACCTTCACTGCCACACAGTAGATTATCTTCGCCATTTGCATCAAACTCCTCGATAACTCAGGGACATGTTAGTCTATGTGCACTAGCAAGCACATAAGTCACATATTGTTTATGTCAACAAACTCCAAAAACATAAGGGGACAATCATTGCACCAACAATCTCCCTCTTTTTGGATGGTTGTTGACAAAACAGATAATCATCTAAGTGAAGATAGATAATTGAGGACCCTTTTATCTCATAGGATTAAATGTAAATTCAAGGGTAGTCACATGGACTGGCTCACTAATCTACCTTAGTTTTTTTGTATAGGCTAACTTCTTTGTAAGTATCTCTAACTTTAGATGTAACTGTACTTTGTATTGGTTTGCTTTTTATGCTTTTAATAAAGTGGGTTGTGAGGCTTTTTGCCTTGCAGTATATAGTTAAAAAAAGATAGATAATTGAGAAATAATTCGAACAAGAGTGGGTAAGAGTTACTTGGATTGGTGATGAAATATACCCCCCCCTGAATGTATGCAGGGTAAAATATATGACATAAATTTTCCTGGCAATATTGTAGTAAACAGAGGAGATTTCAATCATTCAAGATATTGATTCGCACTGATGATATATAATCCATCGACATTGTAGTGTCATCAATCATAACTTTCGATAATAAATTCTCCTTCAAAACAGATACTTCAAGAGAAATGGTGCAGCATGCGAGGTTATTAACATTACAGCATGGAAGTCTTTACAGCCCAGAATACAGGGTCTTAAAACATAAGATCTAAAGTTTGAAATGAAACCAAATCAAAGAAACACCGAAGCAAATCTATCGATACTCGATGTAATTCCCCTCTTTTTTGTCAACTAGTGTCAAAAAGGTGACGAAAGACACTAGCGCAAAAATAGTGAACTTGATTCACTCGGAGGCATCACCGAAAGAACTGTCCGAGGGAAGTACTTCTTTGGATGTAACTGGAATGTCGTCGCCTTGAGCAGCTTCAGCTTGGTCTTCGGGAGCATTATCTTAGGGCTGATATGATGAAGGAACATTTGGATTAGGCTCAGTATGAGCACGTAAGAGCACGTTTCTTTTGGCAGGTTTTTCTGTCGGTGAAGTAGTTTCGGATTCTTCGAGCAATTTGCGAAGCTTTAGGTGCAGCAGATCAGTTGTTAGCTCTCATAGAGGTAGCAAAGGAGTACTTCTATCTTGAAAATCTTCGATAGAGAAGCCTTTGTCAATGTAGTCATAAAACTCTTTAAGATTGACATGGTGGAGTTGCTTCTTAGTGAAGAATTTGCGGAGAAGTTTCCAGAGCCTTTTCTTATTCTTATCAGCAATAAGATGAGTAATTTTGGTTCGATTGTTGATAGCATTTATCTCGGCCGCAAGGTGTTCTTTCTCACGCATGTCTTCTTCAATATGTTTCAACAAATTTTGTTGAGTGCGCAAGCTAACTTCAAGTTGTGTTGGATGTTGAAGAAAAACCGTTTGATTGTGTTGAGGCAGACGAGGTCCATCAAAAGTATTGTCATAATCTTGCGGGTTTGCAATCGGTGATTTCCCCAAAGAATATCTGCAATAACTTGTAGGGTATCAGGAAGTGGAGGAATGAAGCTTTTGTGACTGCACTTTGCTAAATATCCAGTGTCCATGGCATAGTCAATTACTTTCTGAATCCAGGGTCAAAAGACTTTGATAGTTCTCGGATACTGAGCTGAATCTTTCAAGATTCAAACAAATAAGTCTTCAAAATTGAACACATATTGTTGAGAGATGGCATAAATTGCTTTTCGAAGAACATCGGAGATGACATTGTCAATATTCATCTTGGCTAGAGGGCAAATGGTGTAGGTGAGAAAGTGATATAAAGTCTGATTTTCGAAGGTCAAATGCTCAGGCTTAGGAGGACCATGGTAGTCTTCAATCTTTTCTTCATCCATGCTGCATTGAAACATTTCATTTGAATTTACATCAATGTTATGCAGCCGAAGTTCATTGTTGCCACTTTCAAAGCGAGGAAAATGAAAATGTGAGAGAAAAATACGTCGATGAGCATTTGGTTCGTTTGCCTTCTACCATCCATTCCATGATCCATTTGGAACTATCAGATTCATCACCAGATATGTATAAGGTGGCATAGAATTGAAGAATAAGTTCTTGATTCCAAGGATGTTGATATGAAACACATTTTTGAGGCAGAAGTCTTCAAGATCTTGCAGCAACTGTGCAAAGCAACCAATCTTCTGCATAGATGCAATGTCTGGATAATCATGCAGGAAAATTTTCTTGCTGCCATATAGAACCCGAGATTAATATATTGCCTCATCTTTAGTCCATAACCGAGGCGATTCAGATGTGCGTGGCCCTTTGTATGGACTTTCCAGAAACAATTGCGGATGCGCATTTCTATTGAAGAGCGGTCCTTTGGCACCAACACCAGCTGAAAATGACGACAGTTCTTCCCGAGGATTTGGATACTTAAGTTCATCTTCGATGAAAGTCACTTCATCACCATATATAACAGAATCCGAATGATGAGCAGAAATAGATTTAAACTTGGACGGACCAGCATATTGAATTCTGGGTGTTGTGTCGATTAGCAACTTAAATGGTGAAGGAGATGATGGTACAATATAAGGAGTTGCAGAGATAGTGGACACATGAGCTTCCTTCTCGGTGGGCACTGGGGCCGAAACCTTTGCTGGTACTTCTTATTGTTCATTAGTTGGAGGAGCCGAAATATTTGTTTCTTCACGAGCAGGAGAAGTAAGAGGTTCGGAGCAAGGAATTTCACCATCTTCAGACACAACCTGCTGAGGAGGAATTTCAGCTCGAACACGGGAGGCCACATGCACTGGTTCAGTTGGCCTTGGCGAGGGATTTCTGGCTCAGGTGAGTTTTCCCTTAGAGGTGGTGTTTCAGCATGATTAGTTGACATTTCTATCGTAGCAGGAGGTGTTTTTCATTGCAGATTTCTTTTGTCTCTTTTTCTTGTTCTGCTGAGCAGTTTGATCAATATGTCGCTTGACAAGATCATTGTAGCCAGTGGCTTGCGCTTGATGCTCAATGCAGATCTTTCAAACAATATTATCCATATCTGAGTGAAAACCCAACCTTTTGCTACGGAGGATGCTCAAAGTCTGATTGATATCCATGTAATATTCTTCAAGTTGTTTGATGAAAAACTTGGAAGATGCAACTTTCATTCGCTCATCAAGAGCTTTAAGTTCTGCAATGAGGTTGATGGTCTCAACAGAATCATATCTCATTTCTCGAAAAGCTTCAGATGCTTGCGAGATAACTTCAGATGGAATGGGCAAAGATGCCACTTCACCATCAAATGGGTTTTCAACGAACTTGTCTACCTGCTCCATGATGAACTCATGGTTGTAATAATGTGGAGCATCATATTTATCATTAGGTTGTGCAATCGGAGAAGTTTGCACTGTAACTTGCTCGGATGGAGGCAATGAAGCCAATGGTTGTGTCAAAGTGGGAGCGAACTGAGCAGCCTTTTCCTTCGCTGTAGTTTGCTGTGATGGGGAATGTAGTATTTTAAAAAAATTCCTACGATCATGCAAGATCTATCTACCAGATGCATAGCAACGAGAGGGGAGAGTGTGTCTACGTACCCTCGTAGACCGAAAGCGGAAGCGTCAAGTGACGCGGTTGATGTAGTCGAACTTCTTCGCGATCCAACCGATCAAGCACCGAACGTACGGCACCTCCGCGTTCAGCACACGTTCAGCTTGATGACGTCCCACGAGCTCTTGATCCAGTTGAGCTTCACGGGAGAGTTTTGTCAGCACAATGGTGTGGTGACAAATATGATGAAGTTACCGGCGCAGGGCTTCGCCTAAGCACTGCATCAGTATGACCGAGGTATGTTTCTGTGGAGGGGGCACCGCACACGGCTAAAAAAATTCAACTTGTGTGTTCTAGGGTGCCCCCCTACCCCTGTATATAAAGGAGCAAGGGGGAGGCCGGCCAGCCCCTCTATGCCGTGCCAAGGGAGCAATCCTACTAGGAATAGGATTGCAATCCTATTCCTAGTAGGAATCACCAAGGGGGAGAAGGGGGAAGGAAGGAGAGGGAGAAGGAGAAGGAAAGGGGCGCCGGCCCCCCTCCTTCCTTGTCCAATTCGGACCAAGGGGTGGGGGGTGCGCGGCCCAGCCCTGGCCCTCCTTCTCTCTTTCTCCTATGGCCCATTAAGGCCCATAGCTTCCCCGGGGGGTTCCGGTAACCCCCCGGCACTCCGGTTAATTCCGAAACTTTACGGAATACTCCCGGTGTCCGAATATAGTCGTCCAATATATAAATCTTTACGTCTTGGACATTCCGAGACTCCTCGTCATGTCCGTGATCTCATCCGGGACTCCGAACTACCTTCGGTACATCAAAACTCATAAACTCATAATACTGATCATCATCAAACGTTAAGCATGCGGACCCTACGGGTTCGAGAACTATGTAGACATGACAGAGACGCATCTCTGGTAAATAACCAATAGCGGAACCTGGATGCTCATATTGGCTCCTACATATTCTACGAAGATCTTTATTGGTCAAACGCATAACAACATACGTTGTTCCCTTTGTCATCTGTATGTTACTTGCCCGAGATTCGATCGTCGGTATCTCAATACCTAGTTCAATCTCGTTACTGGCAAGTCTCTTTACTCGTTCCGTAATACATCATTCCGTGACTAACTCATTAGTCATTTGCTTGCAAGGCTTATTATGATGTGTATTACCGAGAGGGCCCAGAGATACCTCTCCGACACTCGGAGTGACAAATCCTATTCTTGATCTATGCCAACACCACGAACACTTTTGGAGACACCTGTAGAGCATATTTATAATCACCCAGTTATGTTGTGACGTTTGATAGCACACAAGGTGTTCCTCCGGTATACGGGAGTTGCATAATCTCATAGTCATAGGAACATGTATAAGTCATGAAGAAAGCAATAGCAGTAAAACTAAACGATCAAAGTGCTAAGCTAACGGATGGGTCTTGTCCATCACATCATTCTCCTAATGATGTGATCCGGTTGATCAAATGACAACTCATGTCTATGGCTAGGAAACATAGCCATCTTTGATCAATGAGCTAGTCTAGTAGAGGCATACTAGGGACATACTGTTTTGTCTATGTATTCACACATGTACTAAGTTTCCGGTTAATACAATTCTAGCATGAATAAAAGAAATTTATCATGATATAAGGAAATAAATAATAACTTTATTATTGCCTCTAGGGCATATTTCCTTCATGCTCGATGGAAGAAGCCTTCATTTTCTTCACTGTAGGCTTTGGAATTTGCTCTCCTGGCTTAGCAGTGCCAACTGGTGAATCAACTACCAAATCCTTCAAGTTAGTTGCCTTAGGATGTGGAGTTGTATTTACAAAATCCTTCATAGTGACAGTTGTGGGAGGAGTTTTTCCTTTCAATTTGATTTTCTTCGGAGGTGCTATTGGGTCTGCACAGGCTCAAAGATCAGGTAGCAATGTAGAAGTAGTGATGTTCACTTGTTCACTGAGTGTATCATCAACTACCTCTCTCATTGGCGGTGGATCATCTTGATTGGAAGATTTGCTTTCGGCATTTCTTTCAGTTGGAGCAGTCGGCTTCTTCTTCCGAGCGCTCTTTTTCTTCAAAGCTGCAGTACTTGGATCATGTTTGAGCTTAGAACGTCTTTCTGATTTTCTTTCAGCCTTGTTCTTTTCAACATCAGATTTGAGAAGACGAAGATTTTCTTCTTCCCGAGCTTTATCTTTTTTGCCTTTCTGGCTCTCTTCTCAGCATTCTTTCGGCGCTTGGCTAGCTCATTGGGATATGATACCGGAGTCTGAAGTGGTGGTGGCACTCTCTCCTGGGGATCTCCTGCTTTAATGAGGTTAATTTCACGGCATCCGCCCCATGGAGGATGAAAGGCGAAGTTCTTAGCAAACCGAGGATGAACCATTTTATAGTGGAACCACTTGCATACCCTATGGCGCCGAATCCTTTGCACGCGCATATCTCTATCATGCTTGGATTCTCCTTCAATAGTGTTGTAATTGTCATGAGAGACTAGCTCAGCATTATTTGTGTAAGGTTTCCTGACTCCTTGACGGGCCTACCGTTGGGCCCTTTGCATTCAGTATGTTAGACTCATCAGCCGTGCCGAAGACATTATCATCATTCTCGGCCATGCTCGCTGGTCAAGCATAATCTTCAACTGACTGCATACATATGTGGATAGATTGGATGCGAGGGAAAATGGGGATAGGGTTGCGAATGCTCTCAGTGGAAGTTTTGAAAAGAAAAAATCCTTTCGAAGAAGAAAGAGATGCAGACTTCGAGTAATGTTTCAAATGAAAAAAATGATTAGGAAAAGCTAGTGAATCTGAAGAATATACTAGTTAGCGTGCTTGGCATTCCATTCACGTGAGACAGAACACAAACCCTAGATCTCAAAATATTCAGATGCGAGGGACAACTACAAGAAATATTCACACAGGTTACCTAAACAGTAAAGATCTAAGGAATGTGGTAAATTTGGAGAAAAATAACTGTGGATGAACTCAAACGAGAAAGATTGAAGAACAAGTTCACGCCACACATACCCTAGCTTGGTGATGTGTAGCAGTTATAGCGGCGCGGGGAAGATGATGACCCGCGGTGGCGAGGGAAAGATTCCGGCGACCGCTTTCCGGTAGTGAAGCAGCGAAGAGATCATCGGTGTAAAGCTCAAGGAGGAGCACTATGGCGAGGGTTTCAGGGAAGATGATGGTGGCGATGAGAAGAGGAATGAGTGAGGGGGCGGTCGAACTGCGGTATTTATATGCGAGGGAAAATAACAGCACAAAGAGAATTTGATCTAACGGCCATTATCTAGAGACTTTTGCGATTCAACGGATAGGATAGGATGGCAGTTGACACATAGCACGTGGTAACCGTCATAAAATATCGTGGTCCTGACTTGGGCGGGAAACCCCAAATTTTGGACGGCTTTCGCCAAAATGGTTAAAGTTCGGAAAGAAAGTTTATCGAGGTCAAGGACACCTGATAAAGTATCGTTTCCATATGAAATTGAGCATACATAACGGAATAGAATAGACTGAACGAGGTAGAATAGAGGGAAAAACAGGGTCCTAGTCAATTCACTCCGACAAGAGAAACATAAAAGCTGAGCGAAGAGCTATGAGTGAGTTGCATTCAGACAAACCAGAAACAAACTTTCAATCGAACAGAAAGCCGACGACGAGTTATAAGAACTGTATGACCTCGAGCATCCCACAATTATCGTGGCACCCGGTAAGTCCAGTTATCTATTAATATATTCACTCTCAGAAAGAAAATTTCACTTTGTCGAATTTTTCAAACTCTTTGAATGTTATGCACCCATTCCATTTAAGATGTGAAAGTGTTGGTACGGGTGCCGAGTCCATCTTAATGCATTTTTGCGGAATCTAAGATATTTAGCTCACACTATGAGGCACATAATATTTTCTCATCGAGAGGCTTGGTGAAGATATCAGTGAGATTGTCTTCGGTGCTGACGTGTTCAATAACAATATCTCCTCGATCAACATGATCACGAATGAAGTGATGTCTGATGGCAATATGCTTTGTGCGAGAGTGCTGCATTGGATTGTGTGCCATTTTGATCGCACTCTCATTGTCACAATATAGAGGAATATTCTTGACCTTGATGCCATAATCCATCAGAGTCTGCTTCATCCATAATAACTGAGGGCAACAAGCGCTAGCAGCAATATATTCGGCCTCGGTCGTAGAAAGTGATACACAATCCTGCTTACGCAAAGACCAACATACCAAAGATCTGTCGAGGAAATGACATGTCCCCGAAGTAGATTTCATGTCAATCAAGTCACCTGGGTAATCTAAGTCTGAATATCCAATGAGATCAAACTGTGCTCCCTTAGGATACCATAGACCTAAGCTGGGGGTGTGATCCAAATATCTCAGAATATGCTTGACCGCTTGGTAACGCGATTATTTCAGTGCAGCTTGATAGCGGACACACATCCAAACACTCACCATAATGTCAGGTCTGGATGCACATAGATACAGAAGAGAACTGATCATCGAACGATATGCCTTCTGATTATAATCCTTACCGTACACATCAGCATCCATCTTACCATTCGTGGGCATACGTGTTTTGTAGCCCTTCAATTTGGAATCTTGCATTTTGAACTTCTTCAGGAATTCTTTGAGATATTTCTCCTGAGATATGAAAATTCCATTTGCCTGTTTACGAATTTGCAGTTCGAGAAAGAATTTAAATTCATCCATCATATACATTTGATATTTCTCGGACATAATTTTCCCAAATTCTAAGCTGCAAGCATTGTTAGTACAGCCAAAGATAATATCATCCACATATATTTGGCATATGAAGAGATCATTATCAACAACATGAGTGAAAAGTGTGGGATTAGTGGATCCTGGCTTGAATCCTTTGTCGAGCAAAAACTTCTTCAAGGTGTCATACCATGCACGAGGGGCTTGCTTCAACCCATAAAGAGCCTTTTTCGGCCTGAAAACTTTATTGGGAAACTTAGGATTTTCAAAGCCAGGTGGCTGTCAAACATACACTTCCTCATCAATTACACCATTGAGGAAAGCACTTTTCATCCATTTGATAAAGCGGGATGTCATTGTAATTTGCATAAGCGAGAAGAATATGAATTGGCTCAAGGCGTGCAACAAGAGCATATGTTTCACCGAAATCAATACCATCCACCTATGTGTACCCTTGAGCGACAAGACGATCTTTGTTTCTCACCACTATGCCATTTTCATCTTGCTTGTTGTGAAATATCCATTTAGTGCCGATGATATTGTGCTTCTTAGGATTTGGTTTGTTAACCAATTCCCACACATCATTCAGTTCGACTTGCACCAACTCCTCTTGCATATCATTCATCCAATCAAGATCATTCATGGCTTCTTCATACTTGGCAGGTTCTACCAATGAGACAAAGGAGAAACTTCCACAATAGTTAGCCAAACGAGGGCGTGAACGAGTTGTTGGTCGATAACCTGGATTCTCAAGTTGATCGAGAATTAATGAAGCATCAACACGATTTGCCACTCTTAGATGAGGATTTTCATGATGCGGATCATCATCATTTTCATCAGTAACATCATTTGTTTTGCCATTCTCTTTAGAATTGTCATTTTGATCAGCATAAGGGATCTGATTCCCATTTGCATTCGGAGTGGCACTTTCTTCAACAGTGGCTTGGCAAGTTCTGCTTTGAGTCATGGGGGCATCATCATCAAAGGACTCAGGTGCATTTCCTTCAACTGGCTTGACGCACCCAATCGCCATTTGTCGAATAACATCAAAAATCGGTGGTTCATCTATCACATTTGGCAGGTGCTCCTTTTGAGAGCAGTTAGATTCATCAAACTACACATTTACCGTTTCCATAACTTTCCCGTGGTGAGAGTTATAGACACAATAAGTATGCGAGTTCGAGCCATAACCAAGAAGAAAACCTTCATGTGCCTTAGGTGCAAACTTGGAAGAATGATTCATATCAAAAATGTAGCAAGGTGCACCAAAAACACGTAAGTAAGAAACATTTGGTTTCTTGCAAGTGATAAGCTCATATGAAGTTTTGTTGAGGAACTTGTGAAGATAAACACGATTGATAACATGACAAGCAATGTTAATAGCATCAGTCCAGAAGCGAATATGCGTTTTATACTCACTAAGCATTGTCCTCGCCTTTTCGATGAGAGTTCTATTCTTTCGTTCAACAACTCCATTCTGTTGAGGAGTGTATGTAGCAGAGAACTCATGAGTAATACCACGATCATCGAGAAATTCATCAATATGAGTATTTTTGAACTCACTGCCATTGTCGCCTCTGACATGCTTAATTCACACATCATATTCATTTTGAGCTTTCTTGGCGAAACTTTTGAAGATATCTTGAGTGCGGGCCTTGTCTTCGAGAAAGAATACCCAAATGTATCGAGAGAAATTATCAACAATAACCAGACCATAGTGACTGCGACCAAAACTTGCATAGTTCCGGGGTCCGAATAAATGCATATGAAGAATTTCTAGTGGTCTTGTCGTGGTCATGACAGTCTTTGACGAATGGTGCTTCTTGGCCAATTTTTTGGTCGCACACGCAGCATGGAGACGATCCTTGTCGAATTTCACACCAGGAATGCCACGGAGATGATTTTTCTTCACAAGTGTCTAGAAATTTCTCATACCTGCATGAGCAAGCCTTTGGTGCCACAACCAACCTTCTGTTGCTTTTGCCAGCAAACAAGTTTGGACTGAGGGACCCTTAGAGAAATCCACAATATATAAATCACCCTTTCTATTTCCTTCGAAGATGAAGGAATTGTCAGAGGCCATAAAGACAATGCATTTGGTTCTAGAGAAAAGCACTAGCATTCCTAGATCACAAAGCTTGCCAACTGACATAAGATTGAATCCAAGGGATTGAACAAGTAAAACATCAGCAATGCTCTTGTCTTTGGATATAGCAATTTTACCTAGCCCAATTACCTTTCCTTTGTTGTTGGGGTCGACAAACAACGACTTGTCTCCGATCATATGACTAGTGCATACACTATCCATTAACCATTTCGTACACCCGGAGACATAGTCATGTAGAAGCATTAGGCTTTCTTAACCACCCACATTTTTGCAGGTGGCTTCGAAATAGTAGAACGAGTAGGGTATGATTTCTTTCGATAAGCATAATTGTTACTCGAAGAGGTGCAATCATAATTGAAAGAATAAGCATTAAAATTCTTTCCAGACGAATGAGTATAGTGATTGAATGAGGTATGCATATACTCATTCTGTCAAACTTTTTCTGCCTGCATGGTTAGTCGAAGAGTAACGGGCAATTCAGTGATAGTTTCTTAGGCACCCAGATTGCTTTCTTAGTAGGGCCATTCCTGCAGTTAGGTCCAACATAGCGAGCAATAACCTCACCATGTTGATTTTTGAACAGTGTATAATTATCCAGAGAATCATCATGAGCGTATTCGGGGATAGGTGAGTTATATCCTGAAAGTAAAGCTGGATCGAGCAGTTTGTTCTTCGCAGGCACCCACACGGTGCAAGGATATTGATCGGGTTCCAGTAAGAGCCAACTGCGTTTAGTTTCCTTTCGAACCCAACACCTTCTTTCCTAGGATTTTTGTGAAGAATTGACTTCTTCATAACGTCACAAAGGGTTTGATGTCCTTTCAAAGATTTGAACATGCATGTCTAAAGAAGATCCTTCAACCTAGCATTTTCATCAGAAATAGAACCATTTTAGTCGACCCAGAGGTTAGCATAGAATCAACATTTGATTCTGCATTTGATCGTTCAAGGCATTTTAAACAAGGTGCACAAACACTTCAGGTTTCTCTTTTAAGTTGTTGGGTGAGATGAGAATTTTATCTGATCAAATCGTCAAAGCGCCTCGATTCCTTGTTTCCTTTTCACGTAATCATAGATTAATCTTTTCTTGTCGGTCGAGATAAAATCATGACGATTTGATAGTTCTTCCATTCGTGACTTAGGAGTAGAATACTCTTTGGTCAAAGACTAATTTTCCTCCATCTCCTCAACCAACAACCCTTCAGACTTCCTGGGGGTTTTCTCAATTTCTTAAGAGAGTTTTATTGAATATTGGCAATTTTGATCAATTTAGCATGGTCATCCTTATCAGAAGAACATTGATCACTGGAGTGAACCTTGTGATGTTTGGAGGATACCTTTTCCTTCGAAGCTTTGGAAATGAAGCAGTAGGCAGGAGATTCATCATTGCTTGAGTGCTTGTAGAAGAAGTTCAATGCGGGAGTGGAAGCAGAGGCTATGCCAGCCATGCTAGAGTCGGAATCATCATTGGATTCTTCAGCTTCTTCGGGGTCAGACGATTCTTCTTCATCAGAATCCATTTCCTTGCCGATGTATGCCTTGGCCTTGCGAGAGTTATTCTTGCGGTTGGAGGAGGACTTGGAATGATTTCTTGAGGAAAATCTTGCCGAAGATTTTGAGGTGGAGTTGTCCTTCTTCTTGAAGAACTTCTTTGTTTTCTTCTCATCATCTGAGTCATAGTTCTTGCTCTTGATTTTGCTTCGATAGTTGCCAAAATCATATCTTCCACTAGCACGGATTTTAGCTTCCCAGAGAAGACAGTCCAATATGAAATGTCCAGGATTTTTGCACTTGAAACAAGTGTATTCTCTCGTAGGTTTTGAGGATTTTGAACCACCAGAGTTGCTCGAACTTTTCTTCTGGAACTGGCTCTTCCTATGAAGGCGCTGGAATATCTTCGTGATTAGTGCGAGATCTTTGCTGAGCCTTTCCGGGTCATCTGAATCTTCTTCTGCGTTTCCATCAAAAAAAGAATCATCCGCAGCCTTGAGAGCATCCACTGATTTGAGCCATACAAATCTCTCTTCTCTTCTTGTTGTTCCTCGTGAGTGTTCAGTCTTTCCATCATATCAGCAGAGTCGAGAGATTTGAAATCAGGTCGCTCACGAATCATCAGGACAAGAGTGTCGAAGGAACTATCAAGATATCGGAGCCGTTTCTTCACAACTTCATGGTCAGTGATGTCTTTGGCGCTGAGATCTTGAAGCTTATTTGCTATGTCACTCAGACAATCGAATGTTTGCTGACAGCTTTCATTTCCAATGCGCTTGAACTGGTTGAATTTTGCCCGAAGGGTGTCAATTCGAGCTTCTTTCTGAGTTGAAACACCTTTGTTTATCTTCTCGAGAACGTCCCACAACTCCTTCGCAGCTTCACACTAGCGATAGCGAAGAAATTGCGCACGAGAGAGATGGCACCAATTTCATCTTTGGCTTGAGCATCCATCTGAATGAGTTTCTTCTCTTTGTCAGTGGGGGCTTGAGGTATAGCAACCGTGAAGCCAACTTGCACCACATTCCACATATCATAATCAATTGCTCGGGGATGAATCTTCATCTTCTCCTTCCAAAAGAATAGTCCTTCCCATCAAAGATGGGAATCTTGAGATGCGACTTATAGCTCACTCAAGACATACTTCAAACTGCAAGGTTGTTAGACCAAAATGAGCAGAGTCAAGGGGTACCTTGCTCTGATACCAATTGTAGGAACGAAGTATGTCTACCATAGGGGGTGCATGGGAGTTTTAAAATTTCTTCGGAAATCTTAAAACTCTCGAAACCCAACAACGGAGCGAATGAAAAACAAAATACAACAAGCTAAAACTAAGTACCAAAAGGAAACAGCGACATGCATCGAGACATAATACACGAGGGATAAACATATCGAATGTAAATGATGGTAGTAGAGGTGACCAGCGATGCTCGATGGCGACAGGGTATTTGTTTGACCAGCTCGTCCTTCTGCACAAGGACTACGTCAGGTTGGAGGGGCTGTGACTTAACACGAAAGATAAACTCTCTTCACCCTATTCTCCTCGACAATTGGTTCGTCAACCAATTCCGATTAATCGTGGTAGATACTTGAGGTGATCTCCGAACCTTTACAGACTTCTTCTTCGAGAACCACAATCAATCTTGGTCTCTAAAGAAATTGACACCTAACCATCTAGAGAGTTTGCAGCTCTCAAGAGTAATAGGCGGAGCGTACTGGAGTTAGATTCGAGTGATGCTAAACCATTATCTAATTCTTTGGCTCTAGGGATTTTTCTCTTGTGGATTTTAAAATTTTTGTTTGGAGAGGGGGTTGCTCACAAATCTTCTTAGAATCAACTGGACCAGCCACCAGACAAAGCCGGTGTAGGGTGGCTATTTATAGCCGCAGCCTTCCCAGAAGGGAAATTACCATTTTAGACATGGGGTCTAGCCAATGGCCAACTCACACGTTCACAACGGTCGGAGTTCGGAGCAACGGTAACATTACTTGAGGAACAAGTAATGCTAACTCCTTGGTCTGAAAAAAATCTCTCACAACGAAGAAGACCTCATACTCTTGGTGACAAGTATTTGCTCGAAGCACAAAGAGATTTCTCTCGCAACTTACCTAGGATTTGGGTTTAGCGTCAGAGAATCAAAGTTTCGTATGCTACACCCCTATTTATAGTAAGGTCGTCCTACGACTCAAATGAAAATAAGAACAATTACGAAGTAAATGCTACGTCTTCACTTTGTCTTCAATCTCCTTGGATGCAGTCATTTTCTTCGGATGAACATCGAGTCAATTGCTTCCCGTCAGCAATTTTGAGGGGCCGCTCTTGCCAGCATAATCTTCGATGATAACCTTCACTGACACGCAATAGATTATCTTCATTGTTTGCATTAAGCTCCTCTATAACTCACAGACATGTTACTCTGTGTGCACTAGAAAACACATAAGTCCCATACTATTTATGTCAACAAACTCCAAAAACACAAGGGGACAATGATTACACAAACACAAACCATCAGCCCCAAGGGTGGACTACTCCCTCCTCGTCATGGTGGCTGTCGGGATGATGAATATGGCCTCCGGTGATGATTTCCCCCTTTGGCAGGGTGCGGAAACAGGGTCTCGATTGAGTTTTCATGGATACAAAGGCTTGCGGCGGCGGAACTTCTCATCAAGGGTTATTTCCAGGAGTTTCTGTATTTATAGGATTTTTTGGCATCGGTCTCACGCTAAGATGGGCCACGGGTTCCCACTACCCACCAGCACACCACTTAGGCCCCTGGCATGCCCAAGTGGGTAGTGGCCACCTCCTTCACCTTCTGGTCCTCCCACGAATCTTCTGGTGCCTCTTTTGTTCCAAAAAATTGTCAAAAAGTTTAGCTGCATTTGGAGAACTTTTATTTTTGCACAAAAAACAACACCACGGTAGTTCTACTGAAAACAACGTCTATCCAGGTTAGTTCCATTCAAATCATACCAAAACCATATAAAATTGTTCTAAACATGGCATGAATACTTCATAAATTATATATGTGTTAGAGACGTATCAGCGCTACGTAGAGGCGAGCTCGGTAGCCTCGACAAGAAAGAGCTTGCGGGACGCCCTAAGCTCGGCCAAAGCAGCAGCCGGATCCGCGCCCGGCGCGATGGGGCATGCGGGTTCTGAACCATCACCGGCAGGGGGTTGGACTAGTCGGCACGGGCCACATCCGCTTCCTTGTCATGGGCAGAGGCCTAGCTGGAGCTAGTAGTGAGGACCTCCACGAAGACGCAGAGATCGTTGATGTTGCTGGGGACATCACTGCCGCCAGAAGGCAGCGGGTCAGAGATGGTGATGACCCTGCTGGGGTACTCGTCGGGGAAGAGCGCGACGAAGACGTGGAGCTCGCCGAAGGGGCGACGGAGCCACCTGTAGGGTAGGTGACACCCGCACCAAGCACCGCGCCAGAGCCGGCGTCTCCAGCCCCATTAAGCAGGTTGATCAGACTGTGTGTGATGCACTCACCGGAGGAAGTCAAGGGTCTCGTCTGGAACATGACTCCGGCTGACGCCATGAACCGCCCCACGATGGGCGCCAACTGTCATGGTGTTCTCACAGCAGATGCCATGGGCAGGCTTGTTTAGTGTGGTTGGGGCCAGAGGACGCTGGTGGGTTCCAGAAGCGAGATTAGGGACAAGCGGTGTGAGACACATGATGTACCCAGGCTCAGGGCCCGCCTAGGAGGTAGTACCCCTAGTCCTGCCAGATGGACTATGAGGATCATAAGAACTACAATGGTGCTCATTGAGCTGTTTGAGTGGAGGAAGGAGTTAGCTCTCCTCTTACCCTTGCATGTGGGTGTGGGTGTGTGTGCGTGTGGAATGAGGCCATCCCCTCAAGGGGGATCGTGGGAGGTCTTATAGCCTGACCTCCCAGGTTACAAGCAATGGAATAAGGTAGGCGGCGCCCTATTGTCATCATCCTCATCTTCTAGTGGGGCTCACCGGCAGGACGCCACTGTGGCATGTCGCCCACCGCGTCATGGAGGAGTTGGAATAGTGTCGGGCCACGCTGACGTCGGTCGCCTCGGTCAGCGAGGCCGCGATGCACTGTAGCCATGCTTCTCCTGGTTAACGTTGACGAGCGCACTGTTGCCACGCTCTCTCCGTCGTGGGGGAGCAATATTGTCGTACGACTAGATGGGACGGGCGCTGACCCGCCACTAGTTGGCTTGTGGCCAGCGGGCCAGAGCTTTGTCGCCATGCCCAGCCGGCCCGGAGTCGGGTAGCCGGCTGAAAGGCTAGCCCAGTTGGGGGCGCTTCCCCCCCCCCCCGATGTTTTTAAAACTGCTAAGCATCACCTGAGCCTACCCGGGGCTCATCCCCCCGACAATTTTTTTGGTTTTGGGGTTTTTCTCTCGGTGGATGATACATCTCCAATGTATCTATAATTTCATGGGATTGTTGTCTTTTTGCTTGTTTTTGCAGAATATCATTACGTTGGAGACGATATTCTATAAAATGAAAAATAGGAGTTGGGGTGTGATCACATTGGATATCGTCGAAAATGCTACTTGTCTCGGGTGTGATGCCTATGTATGATCATTGCCCTGGATATCATCATAATCATTTGATTTTCTGTCAATTTCCCAATAATAATTTGTTTACCCACCGTATGCTATTTTCTCGAGAGAAGCCTCTAGTGAAAACTATGGCCCCGGGGTCTATCTTTTTATCATATATTAAAACCAAAAATACCTTGCTGCAATTTTCTTTTATTTATATTATTTTGTATTTTTGTCCAATCTATCTATCAAAACCTATACAATTCAATCTTTCTCATACTCGTTGAGGGATTGACAACCCCTCTACACATTGGGTTGCAAATATTTGTTGTTTGTGTGCAGGTGTTGTTTACATAGTGTTGCTTAGTTCACCTACTGGATTGACAACCTTGGTTTCGTAACTCGGGGAAATATTTATCTCTACTGTATTGCATCATCCTCTCCTCTTCGAGAAAATCCCAACGCAACTCACAAGTAGCAGGAAGAATTTATGCCGCCGTTGCCGGGGAGACATCATCAACATCTATCAAGTACCTACACATAAACTTTCATCTCCTTGCATTTACATTATTTGCCTTTGCCTCTCGTTTTCATCTCCCCCACTTCTAAAATATTTTATGAAAAAACATATTTTTTTTACTTTCTTGCTTTGCTTGTTTGTTTGCCATAATTGTGTGCTTATTGAAAATCACAAAACAAAAAGGTTGTGGGTCCTCATCCACTTGCTAATATTTTTAAAAGATCCAATTATGATGAATCAATTGCTAGTGAGTTGAGTGCACTAGATTATCTTTATGAAGTTTTGCTTGAAATTTGTGAATAGGAAAATTGTGATGAAGTGTTAAAAGAAGAAATTTAGAAAGTGGTTCACATAGCTCCTTGAATGAAAAGCATGATTGCAATGATGTTATTATAAATTATATTAATGAGAATTGTGTTAATAATATGCAAATACCCAAGCTTGGGGATGATAATTTTGCTATGTCCATTACTTATTGCAATGATTACGATTGGGGTATTCTTCTTATGGTCTTGAAAATTTATTTAAGCCTCATAATGAATATGATATTGACAATAGTGTTTGCAATAATATTGAAAGTGGGTTTGGAAGAGTTCCAACTTTAGGTAATAATGATCCCACTACTTTGGAGAATGATCAATCCTATGATTTTTTTTGATAAAAGTGGGCTTGGAGAGGTCATGACTTTATTTGATGATAATCCCACTATTTCGGAAGAGTGTGAACTTTGCATGCATGTCGATCATGTAGAGAATATATTATGTGATAGCTATATTGTTGAATTTGATTATGATCCCATATGTAATTATTATGAGAGGGGGAAATATGGTTGTATAAATTTTCATGTTACTAAATTACTTCTCTTCATGTTGAGATTGTCAATATTTTATTCTTCTTCCTTGCATATGCTAGTTTTTGCTTTTAATTTGTTTGCTTATAAAATTCCTATGCATAGGAAGTACGTTAGAGTTAAATGTGTTTGTCATATGCTACATGATGCTCTCTTCGTGTTTCAATTACTACCTTTCATGTGAGCATCATTGAAATCCCAAGCCTATCTTAATGGCTATATAGAAAGAGCTTGTTGGGGTACAGCCCAATAGTTATATTTTTCTGTTTTATGTGTGCACACAATTATGCCTCTGTTTTATTGCGTTTTTAATTTGTGTTTGTGCCAAGCAAACCCTTTGGTACGATTTGGTTGATAATTGATTCGATTATGTGCAAAAATAGAAACTTTCGCGTCCAGTAGCAGAATTATATGCAATTGGTGGTATGTGAACAATTTCCGAAATTTTTACGCGTAATTGATCTCCAAATTTCCCATGTTGTCCTAATTTTTTAGAATTTTCATAGTTACGTAAGTATGACTATAAATTACGCCTATAGAGACTGTTCTATTTTTGACAGATTCTATTTTCATTGTGTTGTTTTCTTGTTTTGATGAATCTATGGATTGTATCATGGGGTACAAGCCGTGGTTCACTTATAATACAGTAGATATAATGCAATAATAAAATATGAATGGGTTTGCAACATTACTTAAAGTAAGAATTGGTTTTGTTATGCTAACGAATCTCACGAGGGTTTGTTGAGTTTTGTGTGATTGAGTTGTCAAGTTTTTGCTGAGATCACGATGGATGAAGGAATAAGGAGTGGAAACAGCCTAAGCTTAGGGATGCATAAGGTACCCCAAGGTAATATTCAAGGACTCCCAAACAACTAAGCTTGGGATGCCCCGAATGTAATGCCCAGGATGGGACTATATCTCCTACGTGTCGAGGCACGACTTAAAGATATAAGCCCATTCTGGAATGATCGCAAGTTTGGTACCTTTGCACATCTCATGTAAAAATAGGGATGGAAAACTGAAAAGATAGTTGGCTTACACTCGCCACTTCACACAATACATTACATGAGCAAAACATCATTCAAAACATCACAGCCCACCTAAGGGTAAGATCCAAAAGACAAGATACCAAACATAATGTTAAACCACAGGTCTAGATTGAATCCTAGTAGAAACCACTACTGATCGTCGAAAACGTCACAAGCAAACGGACACTCTCTTCATCGAGCTCCCAGCGAAGTACTTGAACCAGCTCCTGCATCAAACTCGGCTGAACCTGCATCTGGTGTTGTAGTATCTGTGAGCCACGAGGACTCAACAATCCCATAACCATGGGTATCAATACTAGCAAAGCTTTATGGGTAGGAAGAGGTAAAGTGGTGAGGTTGCAGCAGCGGCTAAGCATAATATGGTGGCTAACTTACGAGTACAAGAATAAGATGAGCATCTACGCAAACGGTCGCAAAAGTAGTGATCGCTAAAGATCCTAAATTACATACGAATCAAACATAACCCCACCGTGTTCTCTTCTCAAAGTGAAAAGAGACAGTCACGGTTACTCACACAGTTGTGTGTTTTACTTCGGATCCTCTGTCAAGTTTTCTACAACCGGACATTAACAAATTCCAATCTGCCACATAACCGTGGGCACGGATTTCGAAAGATCATAACCCTGCAGGGGTGTTCCAACTTAGCCCATCACAAGCTCTCACGATTAGCTGAAGTGATAAATATAATATCGTCACCCCTTATCTTAGGGAAAAAGCGATCAGGCTCGACATCCCGGTAGCACAAGACATTTCGACAATGGTAAAACAAGTCCAGCAAGACCTCCTGGTGTGTCGACACCCTGATAGTAGCCGCGCGTATCTCGTCTCAGGCCATGACTGGATGGGCGATTCTACAGGTTTATATCAATCCTCGAGTTTCCTCGCGGTGACCCCGCAGAACCCCCGTTTGGGACCAACACCATCAGCACTGGGCCGCCCTGCTATGTAGAATTAAGAACCCGGGGACGCGACCCCCTATGCAAATTTAATTAATTAATTAAGATGTTATTATGAGCAAATTAAAACCAATGTTGGGCCTTGCTGGAGGAGTTTTATTCAAAGTCGAACTGTCAAGGGGTCCCCATCCACCCATCATGTAAGGAACGCAAAATCAAGGAACATAATGCCGGTTTATCGGCGCCTAAGGTGGCATGAGTGGAACAAAACACCGAGCAAAAGGCCAAGCCTTCCACCCATGCCCAGTATATAGGCGTGTTAATAATAATATAGATATTGTGATATATCCAACAACAAGTTCCCTCCTGGAACGATCTTCATCTTCACCTACAACTAACAACGCTATAAGAGGGGCTGAGCAAGCGGGTAACATAGCAAAACATTGGTTTTGCTAGGAAGGTGTCAAAGGTTAGAGGTTTCATGGCAACAAGGAGAGGCTGACATAAAAGATGGGTAGCGCGACATGTAACAATAGCATCGAGACAACTAAGCATGGCAATGGTAGTAAAGGCATCTAAGGGTATGATCATCTTGCCTGGGATTCCGCAAGGAAGAAGAACAGATCCATGAAGTAGACGGAGCAACAGTCGAGCGAATCCTCACAACTCCGGAACGAAACCGAAGCTAACAAGAGAAGCAACCGGAAAGAAGCAAACAACACGGTAAACACACAAGCATAAACATGGCATACGATGCACATCCAAGTGTGATGCATGTCCGGTTTAATTATGCATGGCATGGCAAAGTGCACAAACAAGACTACAAGTTAAGTGGAGCTCAATATACAACGAGTTGCATATTGACGAATCACCACATTTTAATTATTTAATTGACTCCCGTTTATTTACAAGACAAGGTTAAATGTTTGTTAACATGGCAAGAGGTGAAGCATAATAAAACTACACTATTTAGGCATTTTAAATGAGGCCGGAAATAACAACAACAAACTCCAGGAAAACCCCCATATGCATGTTTAGTAATTTTAAGCAACAACAATTAACACATTTTAAAGTTGTTAACATGATGCGGATGACATGATCAAGTTTATGCAATTTTTATTAAAAGGTTGACAAGAGAGATATGAAGATGATAAGGAGTATTTGTCACCATGGTGGAAAGAAAAGGTGCCACGGCAACGATCCGAAAATGATGCACGGCAACATCTCGGTTCCGGTAACTCGTTGAGAGACCGGTGCAAAAGAAAGAAGACGTGAGCGAGTGAAACAAGATGAAAGGTGGGGTGATCCCGTCGCCGGGTTCCCACGAGCCGGCGATGAGGCAACCGAGGAACATGACAAAAGACGATACGGCACGGTTCACACAAGGGAAACATTTCATACAACACACAAGCAACATCCACGGGTCATCGTCTCGGGGTTATACCTTCGGAACAATCGTTTCGGAGGGGTTCGAGATCGTCGAGGGACGTAGTGGAAGTAGTGGTACACGGCCGTAGAGGAAGTAGTTGTTCTCATTCGTAGAGGTACTTGACGAATCCGTCGTCTCCGGGCGACGGTAGTTGTTCACGGTTCGTAGGCGTTCGGGCGTCGAGTGTCGAGGTACTTGGCGCATCCCTCGTTTCCAGGCGACGGTAGTGGTACATCTCATAGTGGAACTTGATGCATCCAAGGTCTTTGGTCTCACACTTGGCAAAAGAAGCGGTTCCTGGACAATCCCAACAGCACAAGGCAACAAAAAAAACACAGGCACGGTCTCGGTCACGGCAACATCCCGGAGTAGCGAGGAGGAGAAGCCGGGGCGGACGAGCTCGAAGCGGCGCTGGGCCATGGCCTTGGCGACGGAGGGAGGGCGCTGGACGCATGGAGCTCCGGCTGGCTCGAGGGGGCTCTGGCGCTGGAGGGCGCGACCACGCGAGGGAGAGGCGGAGGGCGTGCTGCGGCGCTGGCTCGGGCTAGAGGACGGGGCGCTCGGGGCTGCTTCTGGACGAGGAGGGGCGCGGCCGCTGTGGTGCTCGCGCATGGAGGGGTCGGGGTCGGCGCGAGGCACGGGAGGCGCGCAGGGCGGCGCGGCTCGAGGGGACTCCTCCCCTCGGCGAGGTACACGCTCGGGAACGAGGCCTTGGGGGCGTCGGCTGCGGCCTGGAGAGGATGATGGCGCGGACGGCGCGCACCAAGAGGGAGGTGACGAGGCGAGGAGGAGGCGACCGAGGGGCACCTCTGATCGAGGGGCGCTGGGGACAGAGGAGGTCGGATCGGGGAGATCGAAGGGAGGGGATGCTGTTCGAGGGAGAAGGAGGAGCGATGGGGACTGGGTTCGGTCGCGAGGGAGAGCGGGGTACTGGCGGCGCTGCGGGAGGACTGGGAGGAGCGATCGGGAGCCTAGGGTTAGCCGCGGGATGGGCCTGGGCCTGGCCTATGGAGGGATGGCCGGCCTGGTGGCTGAGATGGTCTAGAGATGGGCCTAAAGGAGGCCGGCTGGACTTCTTCTTATTTATTTCTTTTAGCAGAAAACAACTAAGAGAAGAAAAGAATGAGGAGGGGGGTTAGGGCAAAAACACAAGAGGTTATTTTTCTCGGGCATCATAAAATGAGCACGGTCCGAGAAAAATAGAAAAGGCATCAACGAGATATAATTCAAACATATTTGAATTTAATTCAAAAGAGTTTGAACTAAGACTTGATTATTGAGGTGTCCAAAAATGTTGAGGTTTTTTGGAGGAACCTCGATAAACGGAAAAAAATATAGGGATGTTTTGACGGTGAAACTTGAAATAAAGAGGCATGGGGAATATATGCAAGTGTTTTGGGTTAATTCCAAACAAATGGAATATTTATTAATATAGCTCCCTAATAATACTGAGAGGCTTTTATATGTTATAAAGAGAAATCACCATGTGAATATCCCTCGATTTAAATGGACCGAAGGTCCACACAATTTATTTGGTTGAGATGCAAAAATTAATGACATGATGGCATGATGACATGATGCAATGCAAAATAATTAAAGCAAGCACAAAAGAAACACCCGGGAGAAACCCGAAACATCTAGAATCTTCTGGAATCTTCTGGGACGTCGGTCTTCGGGCGTCACAACTCTCCCACACTAACAGAGGATCTCGACCCGAGATCCTAGAGATAGCACCGGGTAAAAACGAAAGAAGAAGAGGTAAAACAAAGTTGCTTATTTGACAGACGAGTGAAACCACAAGCCTTGAGAGGTTGAACAATCTTGAAAGAAAGAATACAACAGAGATGAACGAAGTTAAGAGCACTCTGGTAAAAGGAGGAACAAGGAACACCACGAGAACCTTGCAGGTTGAAAGACATGAAACAAGAGCTCACGGATGACAAAAAAATTCCAAAACCACTCCTGTTAACCAAGATTGAGAAGGAATAAGAATGAAATAATTTGGTCAGCACTCCGACTGAAATGGAAGGAAATGAACATGAGCTTGAGGAGATGGGAAGATACTTGATGAAAACAACAACACATTGCCTCCGAAACAATTAAAAAAATGGCACAAGGGGTAAGAAAGATTCAGACAGCACTCCGGTTAAAAAGATAGGCAAAACTTGATAAGATGGGAGAACTAGAATGGAGAATACACACTGCAGTTGAATAGATAAACAAGGAAAGAACATGATCTCGGTAAAAACGAGATAATGGTTCGAAGAGAGCAATATCACAAAGCCTCCGGAACGAAAGAATAGAATATAGATCAACGAAAGAAATGAATGGAGAAGAAAAATGACAAATTCTCTCAAAATTGAATTTGAAAGAGCATCCTTACAAAGAAGGGTTGAACGGAGTTGTTGGAAAAATCAACAGCAAAAGAATATGCTTGAAGTGGGCTTATGGAAAAACATCTCAAAATTATGAGGTGACAACCAACCACTGACGAAAACATTTGAATGGATTGAGATCAACAAGGAGATGAAAAACTTATTTCACCGAGAGGATAAAAGAAGAACTTGGGTCATTTATAAGCACCATAATAGCAACAATTCTCAAGGAAAGCTTTTAGGTGAATTATAACCCAAGATAACTCCAACGAATAATTAAAGGGGTTGAAAAGATCTCCTGAACAAGGAAAATGATGGTTTTAAATATCTCATTCTCGATAACTCGTGAATCATGAAACATGAAGGAATTGTCAAAAATGACATAACACCATCTGAAAAGATAAGGTAGAACGGATTGCAATTGGAATGCATGATGAAGAATGCTTGAGCTCCAACAAGAATCTTGATGAAAACTTCGAGGATGAATTAAAACATGATGAACCATCATGAGAACTCCGGTAATGAAAGCATGAGAAGTGAAAGATGAAAAGAATAAGATTCAAGGCCTGCGATGAATTAGATGGAGCTTTGAAATGATATAATTGAAATAACTTGGAGCTCCGGAAAACAAGATGGAGAACTTGAACCCAAGGATATGATATGATGAACAGTCTCTGGAAAAAAGATTAGTCACTTCGGGAAATAAGAATAAGATTTATTGTATGCTTATCCTTCATCAAATTAAATTGATGACAAGCAATGGATTTGGCACACTACTTATTCTCGTTGCAAAGAATTAAAGAGAGATCTAGCACAACCTTGGGTAAATCTTCAACGAACCACCGGTAGAATTATGAAAAGAACGAGTGAATTAATATGAAAACAAGGAAGAGTAAACTTGAAAGAACCACCGTAAAAAAATATGGAGACGAACGAAGAGACATCGATGAAGAATATTTGGAGGACGAAGTTGAAAATTGAGAACGAAGAAATATTCTGAAATGATGGCCTTCAGAGGATCACAATGGAAAGAATTCATGAAATGCTTCGGACGGGTATAAAGAATTCCTCACAATCGGAACAATAATGAGGATGGCATGAAGCTAGAACCACGAATCTTGAAAGAACGGATAAGGATTCAAGAGGAACTCGTCTTCGAGTCTTCAACATCTGAGAAGACGATGAGATACACCACCATGAATTGTATAGGCACTCTGTAAAGAAGAATTGAAAGGTTGAACCAATGATGAACAAGTATTTGAAAGCGATCTTAGAGAAGGCATGTGACTGATGGGAATCATTCTTACGTCACACATTAAAAGAATTTTAGAATAACTCCGAAAAAATTAGAAGAGTCAGGTAAGATCCTGGAAAAAGACCTGTGGGTTAGGGCCCACTCAAAAGAAATAACCGCTGAAAAAAAGATTGCTTAAGATATATTGCACAGGTTGAATTAACGGCTTGAATAAGAAGACAATGCTCAAAATAATTTGAACGGATTAAGAATGGAATTATGAATCTTCAGCACTCCGGATATGAATAGCAAGAGGAGAATGATTAATTGGTGCACCGGAATAAGAAAGCATTGTGAAATGAGGAAAAGGATAAGATCAACACCAAAATCTTGAATTACATCCACTGCAAGAATTTGAGAACAAAAGATTGATGAACTTGAAGCTCTTGAGCATCTTCACGATAAATCACTGGATAAGAACATTGAAGGAAATGAATGAAGAAATATCACATGAATAAAATGGATATTTCATTTGAGAATTTCGGGCTCCAAGAAGAAGAAGGGTGGGAGGGCGGGGAAAAACAAAGACAACTTGGGATGAATGAAACAGACAAATCGCCAGATTTCTCAACGGTGTCCGTATGAAATAACTTGAAGAGAAGGCACACCGGTTGAAAGAGGATTTAACATGAAGATATCGATGGATCAAGAAGGACTAGCACTCCCATAGAAATATGAGAACACCCATTAGGAAAGGTATGGAATCAACATTTGACAACGAAGCAACTCGAATACTAGAATCAAAACAAGAACAAAGGATAGATATGTTTATGAAGAAGATTATGTTGCAACATATCTATCCGAACAGAGAATTGAACGAATGAATTCCGTAGGTACATCAGCTTGTCGAGACGCCACTTGGAGAACAAAAGGTAAATAAAAAGGAACAAGGAACAGATAGAACAAATACAAGATAGAAGCTTCGTTCGACATATTCATGCTGAAAGCTCATGGAACGTGTTACAAAAGGGTTTTGCAATCCCCGGATCAGCATAGCCAAGGACCCTTTAAGATGCAACTCCCGATCGGAACAAGCCCATAAAACCACTTCACTCAATGTAGAACCCCGAACTTCATATCCTGCATTCGTTGGAAGAATGCCTAGAACTACTGGATGAACCCACCTATTAATTTCCGAAAGTTTCCAGTTATGCAATCAGGTGTTGGGGATACAGGGGAAGCATCGCGCACTCAACTCTAATCCTACATCCAGCTGTATCCATCCTTCAACACATAACCAGTTATTTCCGGAAACCGTTTACCTCGGACCTTTGAAACGCATCTACTATACAAGCTATGGCAATACTCCCGAACTACCTCCCCAGTACTGGGTGATGTCGGGGTTATCTTGCCACTAACCGCATAGGAGAGTTTTCGATGTCGGCCGTCTTAAGTATTCTAGTACTGCCGCGATGGATTTGTGACGACAACACCTCGGAGCTCAACTCCCCGGGACACTGCCACAACCCCTAATGACAGGAGGCATCGAGAACAATGTTCTCGTCACAAAGACATCGAAACAATCCAAACAATACTCGCGAGATCCTAAAAAAAAAATTGGTGCAATTTTTGAAAGTAGAAGAGGCAAGAGTAGACGTCAGGAGTCCTCACCAGAGTGAAAGGGGATGAGAAGCAAAGAAATCCTACTCTCCGATATAAATATAGGACTCAAAACATTTTTATGTGTGTGCCTAGACTCAACCGTCAACGATTCGATCAATCAGTGGGGGCTACTAGGTCGGAGAAGGCTCTGAATACCAACTTGTAATGCCCAGGATGGGACTATATCTCCTACGTGTCGAGGCACGACTTAAAGATATAAGCCCATTCTGGAATGATCGCAAGTTTGGTACCTTTGCACATCTCATGTAAAAATAGGGATGGAAAACTGAAAAGATAGTTGGCTTACACTCGCCACTTCACACAATACATTACATGAGCAAAACATCATTCAAAACATCACAGCCCACCTAAGGGTAAGATCCAAAAGACAAGATACAAAACATAACGTTAAACCACAGGTCTAGATCGAATCCTAGTAGAAACCACTACTGATCATCGAAAACGTCACAAGCAAACGGACACTCTCTTCATCGAGCTCCCAGCGAAGTACTTGAACCAGCTCCTGCATCAAACTCGGCTGAACCTGCATCTGGTGTTGTAGTATCTGTGAGCCACGAGGACTCAGCAATCCCATAACCATGGGTATCAAGACTAGCAAAGCTTTATGGGTAGGAAGAGGTAAAGTGGTGAGGTTGCAGCAGCGGCTAAGCATAATATGGTGGCTAACTTACGAGTACAAGAATAAGATGAGCATCTACGCAAACGGTCGCAAAAGTAGTGATCGCTAAAGATCCTAAATTACATACGAATCAAACGTAACCCCACCGTGTTCTCTTCTCAAAGTGAAAAGAGACAGTCACGGTTACTCACACAGTTGTGTGTTTTACTTCGGATCCTCTGTCAAGTTTTCTACAACCGGACATTAACAAATTCCAATCTGCCACATAACCGCTGGCACGGCTTTCGAAAGATCATAACCCTGCAGGGGTGTTCCAACTTAGCCCATCACAAGCTCTCACGATTAGCTGAAGTGATAAATATAATATCGTCACCTCTTATCTTAGGGAAAAACCGATCAGGCTCGGCATCCCGGTAGCACAAGACATTTCGACAATGGTAAAACAAGTCCAGCAAGACCTCCCGGTGTGTCGACACCCTGATAGTAGCCGCGCGTATCTCGTCTCAGGCCACGACCGGATGGGCGATTCTACAGGTTTATATCAATCCTCGAGTTTCCTCGCGGTGACCCCGCAGAACCCCCGTTTGGGACCAACACCATCAGCACTGGCCCCCCTGCTATGTAGAATTAAGAACCCGGGGACGCGACCCCCTATGCAAATTTAATTAATTAATTAAGTTGTTATTATGAGCAAATTAAAACCAATGTTGGGCCTTGCTGGAGGAGTTTTATTCAAAGTCGAACTGTCAAGGGGTCCCCATCCACCCATCGTGTAAGGAACGCAAAATCAAGGAACATAATGCCGGTTTATCGGCGCCTAAGGTGGCATGAGTGGAACAAAACACCGAGCAAAAGGCCAAGCCTTCCACCCATGCCCAGTATATAGGTGTGTCAATAATAATATAGATATTGTGATATATCCAACAACAAGTTCCCTCCTGGAACGATCTTCATCTTCACCTGCAACTAACAACGCTATAAGAGGGGCTGAGCAAGCGGGTAACATAGCCAAACAGTGGTTTTGCTAGGAAGGTGTCAAAGGTTAGAGGTTTCATGGCAACAAGGAGAGGCTGACATAAAAGATGGGTAGCACGACATGTAACAATAACATCGAGACAACTAAGCATGGCAATGGTAGTAAAGGCATCCAAGGGTATGATCATCTTGCCTGGGATTCCGCAAGGAAGAAGAACGGATCCATGAAGTAGACGGAGCAACAGTCGAGCGAATCCTCACAACTCCGGAACGAAACCGAAGCTAACAAGAGAAGCAACCGGAAATAAGCAAACAACACGGTAAACACACAAGCATAAACATGGCATACGATGCACATCCAAGTATGATGCATGTCCGGTTTAATTATGCATGGCATGGCAAAGTGCACAAACAAGACTACAAGTTAAGTGGAGCTCAATATACAACGAGTTGCATATTGACGAATCACCACATTTTAATTATTTAATTGACTCCCGTTTATTTACAAGACAAGGTTAAATGTTTGTTAACATGGCAAGAGGTGAAGCATAATAAAACTACACTATTTAGGCATTTTAAATGAGGCCGGAAATAACAACAACAAACTCCGGGAAAAACCCCATATGCATGTTTAGTAATTTTAAGCAACAACAATTAACACATTTTAAAGTTGTTAACATGATGCGGATGACATGATCAAGTTTATGCAATTTTTATTAAAAGGTTGACAAGAGAGATATGAAGATGATAAGGAGTATTTGTCACCGTGGTGGAAAGAAAAGGTGCCACGGCAACGATCCGAAAATGATGCACGACAACATCTCGGTTCCGGTAACTCGTTGAGAGACCGGTGCAAAAGAAAGAAGACATGAGCGAGTGAAACAAGATGAAAGGTGGGGTGATCCTGTGATGGCCTGGCTTATTAGGGATGATAGACTACTCATATCAATAAGGAATTCCTTCTTTTCCGGGAGCCCATTCGGATAGAACTCCAAAGTTAAGCGTGCTCAGCTTGGAGTAATTTCAGGATGGGTGACCGACCGGGAAGTTGCTCCCGGGTGCGCACGAGTGAGGACAAAGTGCGCAGAAAAGACTAGTATTGATATGTGAGGCCAGTCTAGATCCCGCCAGGAGTAACGACCACCGGCGGGTGTGTCCGGGGGCGTTATCAAGTTGGTATCAGAGCCTTCTCTGACCTAGAAGCCCCCACTGATTGATCGAATCGTTGACGGTTGAGTCTAGGCACACACTTGAAAATGTTTTGAGTCCTATATATATATATATATATATATATATATATATATATATATATATATATATATATATATATATATATATATATATATATATATATATATATATATATATATATATATATATATCGGAGAGTAGGATTTCTTTTGCTCCTCATCCCCTTTCACTCTAGTGAGGACTCCTGACGATTACTCTTGTCTCTTCTACTTTCAAAAATTGCACCAATTTTTTTTAGGATCTCGCGAGTATTGTTTGGATTGTTTCGATGTCTTTGTGACGAGAACATTGTTCTCGATGCCTCCTGTCATTAGGGGTTGTGGCAGTGTCCCGGGGAGTTGAGCTCCGAGGTGTTGTCGTCACAAATCCATCGCGGCAGTACTAGAATACTTAAGACGGCCGACATCGAAAACTCTCCTATGCGGTTAGTGGCAAGATAACCCCGACATCACCCAGTACTGGGGAGGTAGTTCGGGAGTATTGCCATAGCTTGTATAGTGGATGCGTTTCGAAGTTCCGAGGTAAACGGTTTCCGGAAATAACTGGTTATGTGTTTAAGGATGGATACAGCTGGATGTAGGATTAGAGTTGAGTGCGCGATGCTTCCCCTGTATCCCCAACACCTGATTGCATAACTGGAAACTTTCGGAAATTAATAGGTGGGTTCATCTAGTAGTTCGTAGGCATTCTTCCAACGGATGCACGATATGAAGTTCGGGGTTCTACATTGAGTGAAGTGGTTTTATGGGCTTGTTCCGATCGGGAGTTGCATCTTAAAGGGTCCTTGGCTATGCTGATCCGGGGATTGCAAAACCCTTTTGTAACACGTTCCATGAGCTTTCAGCACGAATATGTGGAATGAAGCTTCTATCTTGTATTTGTTCTATCTGTTCCTTGTTCCTTTTTATTTACCTTTTCCTTCTCCCAAGTGGCTTCTCGACAAGTTGATGTACCTACGGAATTCATTCGTTCAATTCTCTGTTCGGATAGATATGTTGCAACATAATCTTCTTCATAAACTTGTCTATCCTTTGTTTTCGTTTTGATTCTGGTATTCGAGTTGCTTCGACGTCAAATGTTGATTCCATACCTTTCTTAATCGGTGTTCTCATATTTCTATGGGAGTTCTAATTCTTCTTGACCATCAAGATCTTCATGTTAATCCTTTTCAACCGGTGTGCCTTCTCTTCAAGGTAGTCCATACGGACGCCGTTGAGAAATCTGACGATTTGTCTGTTTCATTCATCCCAAGTTGTCTTTGTTTTCCCCACCCTCCCACCCTTTTTCTTCTTGGAGTCAGAAATTCTCAGATGAAGTATCCATTTTATTCAAGTGATGTTTCTTCATTCTTTTCCTTCAATGTTCTTATCCGGTGATTCTCAGGAAGATGCTCAAGAGCTTCAAGTTCATCATTCTTTTGTTCTCAAATTCTGCCGGTGGATGTAATTCAAGATTTCGGTGTTGATCTTATCCTTTTCCTCATTTCACAATGTTTTCTTATTCCGGTGGACTAAATCCAAGCTTCGGTGTTGATCATATATCTTTCTTTTTGTTTCACATGTTTTCACATGTTGAAATTTCTTATCCGAAGGCTCTCTTATTTCTTCACATCTCTTTATTCATATCCGGAGTGCTGAAGATTCATAATTCCATTCTTAATCCATTCAAACTATATTTTGAGGATTGTCATCTTATTCAAGCCATTTAATTCAACCGGTGCAATATCTCTTAAACAATCTTTTCCAACGGTGATTTCTTTCGTGGGCTCTAACCCACAAGTCTTTTCCTAGGATCTTACCTGACTCTTCTTTTTCCGGAGAATTCTTTTCAAAGTGTGACGTAAGAATGATTTCCATCAGTCACATGCCTTCTCCAAGATCGCGTTCAATTCTTTTTCATCATTGGTTCAACCTTTTAATTCTTCATTCCGGAGTGCTGAACAATTCTTATGGCATTTCTCGTCTTCATTCTCAACATTTGGAGACCGGAGAAGTGTTTCTCTTAAATCTTGGCCCGTTCTCGTGAAGATTCGTGGTTCTTGCTTCATGCCATCCTCATTATTGTTTCGATTGTGAGGAATCATTTTTTATACCATCCGAAGCATTTCATGAATTCTTTTCTTTCTGTTCCTCCGAAGGCCATCATCTCAGAAGATTTCTTCGTTCTCAGTTTTCAACTTCGTTCTCCAAATATGCTTCATTGATGCCTCTTCGTTCGTCTCCATATTCTTATGGTGGCTCATTCAAGATTACCCTTCCGTTGTTATCGTTTTAATTCATTTGTTCTTTTCACAATCCTACCGGTGGTTCGTTGAAGATTACCCAAGTTTGTGCGAGATCTCTCTTAATTCTTTCCAACGAGAATAAGTAGTATGCCAAATCCTTTGGTTGTCATCAATTTAAATTGGTGAAGGATATGCATGACATAATTCTTATTCTTATTCCTTCAAGGTGTTTTAATCCCTTCCTTCAGAGCTTGTTCATCATACCATATCCTCGGTTCCAAGTTGTTCATCTTGTTTTCCGGAGCTCCAAGTTATTTCAATTATCATTTCAAGTTCCATCTAATTCATCGCAGGCCTTGAATCTTATTATTTTCATCTTTCACTTCTCATGCTTTCATTACCGGAGTTCTCATGGTGGTTCATCATGTTTTAATTCATCCTCGAAGTCTTCATCAAGATTCTTGTTGGAGCTCAAGCATTCTTCATCATGCATTCCAATTGCAATCCTTTCTACCTTATCTTTCAGATGGTGCTATGTCATTCTTGACAATTCCTTCATGTTTCATGATTCACGAGTTATCAAGAGTGAGATATTTAAAACCATCATTTCTTTTTCTTTAGGAGATCCTTTCAACCCCTCATTTTTATCTCTTGGAGTTATCTAGGGTTATATTTCACCTAAAATCTTTCCCTAAGGATTGCTGCTAATTATGGTGCTTATAAATGACCCAAGTTCTTCATTTATCATTCCGGTGAAATAAGTTTATCGTCTCCTTGTTGATCTCAATCCAAGCAATTCGCTTCTGTTAGTGGCTGGTTGTCACCTCTTAATTTTGAGATGTTTTCCATAAGTCCACATCAAGCTTATTCGTTTTCGTTGTTGATTTTTCCAACAACTCCATTCAACCCTTCTTTGTAAGGCGGTTTTCCTAATCCATTGTGGGAGAAGTTGTCTTTTCTCTCTCCGTTCAATTCTTTCATTGGTTTATATGCTATTCTTTCATTCCGGAGGCATTGTGATATTGCCCTCTTTGTTCCATAATCTCGTTTTGTCAAGATCATATTCTCCCTTGCTTGTCTTTTTAACGGGAATGTTGTCACCTACATTCTAGTTCTCTCATCTTTTCATGTTTTGCCTCTCTTTTCAACTGAAGTGCTGTATGAATCCTTCTTAAACCTTGTGCCATTCTTTCAATTGTTTCAGAGGCTGTGTGTTGTTGTTTTCTTCAAGTATCACTCCATCTCCTCAAGTTCTTTTAATTCCTTCCATTTTCAGACGGAGTGCTGTCCAAATTATTTCGTTCTTATTCCTTCTCAATCTTGGTTAACCGGAGTGGTTTTGGAATTCTTTCGTCATCCATGAGCTCTTGTTTCATGTCTTTCAACCTACAAGATTCTCATAATGCTCCTTGTTCCTCCTTTTACCGGAGTGCTCTTAACTTCGTTCATCTCCGTTGTATTCTTTATTCAACTTGTTTAACCTCTCAAGGTTCCTGGTTTCACTCGTTTCTCGAAGAAGCAACTTTGTTTTACCTCTTCCTCTTCCGTTTTACCCGGTGATATCTCTAGGATCTCGGGTCGAGATCCTATGTTAGTGTGGGAGAGTTGTGACGCCCGAAGACCTACGTCCCAGAAGATTCCAGAAGATTCCAGATGTTCCGGGTTCTTCCATGTGTTTCTTTTGTGCTTGTGTTATTTATTTTTGCATTGCATCATGTCATCATGCCATCATGTCATATTTTATTTTGCATCTCAACCTAAATAAATCGTGTGGACCTTCGGTCCATTTAAATCGAGGGAAGAATGACTTCTCTTTATAACATCTAAAAGCCTCTCAATATTATTAGGGAGCTATATTTATAAATATTCCATTCCTTGGAATCACCTAGAACACAATTGCACCATTCTTCAATTTTCTTTTATCCAATTCAACTTTATTTCTTTCCTTGAGGCCTTTTAGTAAAATTGTGTTGCAATTTTACTTCATCCACAAATGTTCCAAATCTTCCCATAAATCACATCTAATGTGTAGGGCCATCTCTTGAAATTCCAACCCATTTGAATTTCATCTAAATGGATTTCTAAATTCAAACAGTTTGACTTTTATTCAAACTTGTTGAATTTTCTTCTTCCAAAAGTCCTCAGACAATTTTATTTATTCCTCACATTTTTGTGAGTCAAGGGAATTTTACCCTATGCCCTAAGCCTATTCCTATCTCCTCCTTTCTTTTCTTTCTTCTTGTTGTTTTCTGGTTTAATTTAGAAAACAGCAGTAGAGAGAGTAGTCCAACCAGCCTCCTCCAGCCCAGTTTGGGGCCTCCTAGCACCTCTCCTCCTGGCCCAGACCGGCCCATAGGCCACAGCCACCTCCCAGCCCGATCCTCTATCCTAACCCTAACTCCAGCGCAGCCTCGCAGCCCCGTTTCCCTCGTCCGTCTCTTCCTCCTGTGTGCCGCCGGTTCTCCTCTCCAACGCCCGCATCCCTCTCGTTCGCGCACTCCCGAGCGGCCCCTACTCCTCCTTCGATCTCCCGGTCCCTCTCTCTCTCCCAGATCGCCAGTTCTTCAGCGCCCTTCCTCCATCGCCTGGCTCGCCCGCACCCAGGCCCGCGACCACGCCCTTCCTCCGTCGCCAAGGCCCCACGCCTGGCTTCCCCCGCGCCTGGCTGCCTCCACACCAGGAGCCAGCTCCAGCGCGCCGTGGCTTCCTCCAGCCGCAGCCCGTCGCCGCCAAGGCCTCGCCTCCATGCCCGCGGCCTCCCTCCTCCAGCGTGCTCTCTCCAGCACCGAGCCGGCGCGCCCCGTCCGCTGGCCAGGCGCCCCTCCAATTCTCCAGCATCATCGCGCCAGGAGCCGAGCGCCCCTCCTCTCGCCTGCATCACCAGGTCGCCACTGCGCCATGGCGCCCTTCCCTCGTCCAGCCAGCGCCAAGCCAGGCCTCTGCCTCGTCGGCCCCCCGTGCTGCCATTTTTATTTGTTTTGTGTTGCCTGTGCTGTAATTTTTGCCAGTACCACGACGTGCCTCGAAGAGTTCGGTTTTGGCAAGACCGACGAGCTCCTACTTCAACTACGACTCGAGACCGAAGATACAAGTACCACGACGACCGCGAGTACCGCTACCGTCGCCCCGTGTACGACAACCGATGCGCCAAGTACATCTACGAACTCGACGCCCGAACGACTACCGTCGCCGAGACCGCAAGTACCTCTACGAACGGGTACCCCTACGTCAACGACGACTCGACAAGTACCCCGCAGGCGAGTACCTCTTCGGAAACGTGTACGACTACCTTCGGTGAAGAAACGAGTACACTACTTCCTCTCCGAACGGAACGCCTACTTCCCTCTACGAAACGACTACTTCGTTGACGACCTTGTGAACCACTACTTCCACTACGATCTCGAACCGCTTCGAGAACGAATGTCCCGAAGGTATAACCCGAGACGATGACCCGTGGAATGCATGTGTTGTATGAGATGTTGCCCTTGTGTGCACCGTGCCCGTTTCGTCCTTTTGTCATGTTCCTCGGTTGCCTCGTCGCCGACCCGTGGGAACCCGGTGACGGGATCACCCCACCTTTCATCTCGTCTGACTCGCTCACGCCACCCTTTCTTTTGCACCGGACTCTCAACGAGTTACCAGAACCGAGATGTTGCCGTTGCATCATTTTCGGATCGTTGTCGTGGCACCCTTCTTCCACCACGGTGACAAATACTTCATATCTTCTTCATGTCAACTTTTAATAAAAATTGCATAAACTTGATCATGTCATCCGCATCATATTAACAACATTAAAATGTGTGAATTGTTGTTGCTTTAATAAATTGCTAAACATGCTCATGGGGATTTTCCGGAATTGTTGTTGTTTTTCCGGCCTCATTTAAAATGCCTATTTTTGGTAGTTTGCTCTTGCTTCACCTCTTGCCATGGTAAAAACATTTAATCTTGTCTTGTAAATAAACGAGAGTCAATTAAATTATTATAATGTGGTGCTTCGTCAATATGCAACTCGTTGCATATTGAGCTCCACTTAACTTGTAGTTTTGTGCTCTTTGCCATGCCTTGCATATTTAAACCGGACATGCATCATACTTGGATGTGCATTGTATGCCATGTTTATGCTTGTGTGTTTACCGTGTTGTTTGCTTCTTTCCGGTTGCTTCTCTTGTTAGCTTCTTTCCGGTTGCTTCTCTTGTTAGCTTCGGTTTTGTTCCAGAGTTGTGAGGATTCGCTCGACTATGTTGCTCCGTCTACTTCTTGGACCGTTCTTCTCCCTTGCGGAATCCCAGGCAAGATGATCATACCCTTGGATACCTTTACTACCATTGCCATGCTTAGTTGTCTCAATGCTATCGTTACATGTCGCGCTACCCATCTTTTATGTCAGCCTCTCCTTGTTGCCATGAAACCTCTAACCTTTGACACCTTCCTAGCAAAACCTCTGTTTGGCTATGTTACCCGCTTGCTCAGCCCCTCTTATAGCGTTGTTAGTTGCAGGTGAAGATGAAGTTCGTTCCAGGAGGGAACTTTTTGTTGTTATATCACAATATCTATAATTATTATTAACACACCTATATACTGGGCATGGGTGGAAGGCTTGGCCTTTTGCTCGGTGTTTTGTTCCACTCATGCCACCTTAGGCGCCGATAAACCGGCATTATGTTCCTTGATTTTGCGTTCCTTACACGATGGGTGGATGGGGACCCCTTGACAGTTCGACTTTGAATAAAACTCCTCCAGCAAGGCCCAACATTGGTTTTAATTTGCTCATAATAACAACTTAATTAATTAATTAAATTGCATAGGGAGTTAGCGCTACCCGAGGATTCTTTCTACATAGCAGGAGGGGCCAGTGCTGATGGTGTTGGTCCCAAACGGGGAGTATGCGGGGCCACCACGGGGAAACTCAAAGATTGGCTCCCGTATAATCACCCATCCGGTCGTGGCCTGAGACGAGATATGCGCGGCTACTATCAGGGTGTCGACACACCGGGAGGTCTTGCTGGACTTGTTTTACCATTGTCGAAATGTCTTGTGCTACCGGGAAGCCGAGCCTGATCGGATTTCCCTAAGATAAGGAGTGATGATATTATATTTATCACTTCAGCTAATCGTGAGAGCTTGTGATGGGCTAAGTTGGAACACCCCTGCAGGGTTATGATCTTTCGAAAGCCGTGCCCGCAGTTATGCGGCAGATTGGAATTTGTTAATGTCCGGTTGTAGAAAACTTGACAGAGGATCCGAAGTAAAACACACAACTGTGTGAGTAACCGTGACTGTCTCTTTTCAATTTGAGAAGAGAACACGGTGGGGTTATGTTTGACTCGTATGTAGTTCAGGATCTTTAGCGATCACTACTAGTTTGCGACCGTTTGCGTAGATGCTCATCTTATTCTTGTACTCGTAAGTTAGCCACCATATTATGCTTAGCCGCTGCTGCAACCTCACCACTTTACCTTTTCCTACCCATAAAGCTTTGCTAGTATTGATACCCATGGTTATGGGATTGCTGAGTCCTCGTGGCTCACAGATACTACCACACCAGATGCAGGTTCAGCCGAGAATGATGCAGGAGCTGGTTCAAATACTTCACCGGGAGCTCGATGAAGAGAGTGGCCATTTGCTTGTGACGTTTCGACGATCAGTAGTGGTTTCTACTAGGACTCGATCCTGACCTGTGGCGTTATGTTGTTTGGTATCTTGTCTTTTGGATCTTACCCTTAGATGGGCTGTGATGTTTTGAATGATGTCTTGCTTATGTAATGTATTGTGTGAAGTGGCGAGTGTAAGCCAACTATCTCCTTTTGCAATTTAATCTCTCTTTTACATGAGTCGTGCAAAGATACCAAACTTGCGATCATTCCAGAATGGGCTTATATCTTTAAGTCGTGCCTCGACACGTAGGAGATATAGTCCCATCCTGGGCATTACAAGTTGGTATCAGAGCCGACCCTCGCGGTTACATGGATGTTTGCGGACAGTTTGCAGTCATGTTGTGCATGACGTTTGTGACCCGTCGTGGCACACGACATGGCACATGTGTTGTCCTGGAAGCACAGACGGTTGTGCCAAGAGGGAACGTTCCTGTGGCCCGACGAGGACGTCGATTCCTCTGAGTGGGGGTGTATGTGATGGCCTGGCTTATTAGGGATGATAGACTACTCATATCAATAAGGAATTCCTTCTTTTCCGGGAGCCCATTCGGATAGAACTCCAAAGTTAAGCGTGCTCAGCTTGGAGTAATTTCAGGATGGGTGACCGACCGGGAAGTTGCTCCCGGGTGCGCACGAGTGAGGACAAAGTGCGCAGAAAAGACTAGTATTGATATGTGAGGCCAGTCTAGATCCCGCCAGGAGTAACGACCACCGGCGGGTGTGTCTGGGGGCGTTACAGATCCCGTCGCCGGGTTCCCACGACTCGGCGACGAGGCAACCGAGGAACATGACAAAAGACGATACGGCACGGTGCACACGAGGGAAACATTTCATACAACACACAAGCAACATCCACGGGTCATCGTCTCGGGGTTATACCTTCGGAACAATCGTTTCGGAGGGGTTCGAGATCGTCGAGGGACGTAGTGGAAGTAGTGGTACACGGCCGTAGAGGAAGTAGTTGTTCTCGTTCGTAGAGGTACTTGACGAATCCGTCGTCTCTGGGCGATGGTAGTTGTTCACGGTTCGTAGGCGTTCGGGCGTCGAGTGTCGAGGTACTTGGCGCATCCCTCGTTTCCGGGCGACGGTAGTGGTACATCTCATAGTGGAACTTGATGCATCCAAGGTCTTCGGTCTCACACTTGGCTAAAGAAGCGGTTCCTGGACAATCCCAACAGCACAAGGCAACAAAAAAAACACAGGCACGGTCTCGGTCACGGCAACATCCCGGAGCAGCGAGGAGGAGAAGCCGGGGCGGACGAGCTCGAAGCAGCGCTGGGGCCATGGCCTTGGCGACGGAGGGAGGGCGCTGGACGCAGGGAGCTCCGGCTGGCTCGAGGGGGCTCTGGCGCTGGAGGGCGTGACCACGCGAGGGAGAGGCGGAGGGCGTGCTGCGGCGCTGGCTCGGGCCAGAGGACGGGGCGCTCGGGGCTTCTTCTGGACGAGGAGGGGCGCGGCCGCTGCGGTGCTCACGCATGGAGGGGTCGGGGTCGGCGCGAGGCGCGGGAGGTGCGCAGGGCGGCGCTGCTCGACGGGACTCCTCCCCTCGGCGAGGTACACGCTCGGGAACGAGGCCTTGGGGGCGTCGGCTGCGGCCTGGAGAGGATGATGGCGCGGACGGCGCGCGCCAGGAGGGAGGTGACGAGGCGAGGAGGAGGCGACCGAGAGGCACCTCTGATCGAGGGGCGCTGGGGACAGAGGAGGTCGGATCGGGGAGATCGAAGGGAGGGGATGCTGCTCGAGGGAGAAGGAGGAGCGATGGGGACTGGGTTCGGTCGCGAGGGAGAGCGGGGTACTGCCGGCGCTGCGGGAGGACTGGGAGGAGCGATCGGGAGCCTAGGGTTAGCCGCGGGATGGGCCTGGGCCTGGCCTATGGAGGGATGGCCGGCCTAGTGGCTGAGATGGTCTAGAGATGGGCCTGAAGGAGGCCGGCCGGACTTCTACTTATTTATTTCTTTTAGCAGAAAACAACTAAGAGAAGAAAAGAATGAGGAGGGGGGTTAGGGCAAAAACACAAGAGGTTATTTTTCTCGGGCATCACAAAATGAGCACGGTCCGAGAAAAATAGAAAAGGCATGAACGAGATATAATTCAAACATATTTGAATTTAATTCAAAAGAGTTTGAACTAAGACTTGATTATTGAAGTGTCCAAAAATGTTGAGGTTTTTTGGAGGAACCTCGATAAACGAAAAAAATATAGGGATGTTTTGACGGTGAAACTTGAAATAAAGAGGCATGGGGAATATATGCAAGTGTGTTGGGTTAATTCCAAACAAATGGAATATTTATTAATATAGCTCCCTAATAATATTGAGAGGCTTTTATATGTTATAAAGAGAAATCTCCATGTGAATATCCCTCGATTTAAATGGACCGAAGGTCCACACAATTTATTTGGTTGAGATGCAAAAATTAATGACATGATGGCATGATGACATGATGCAATGCAAAATAATTAAAGCAAGCACAAAAGAAACACCCGGGAGAAACCCGGAACATCTAGAATCTTCTGGAATCTTCTGGGACGTCGGTCTTCGGGCGTCACACCGAAAGTCATCCCCTCTTTCTTCTAACGACCACCGGTAATTTCACTCGGAGCTATATTTTTATTCGTCACTTATCATGAGTTTTGCTTGCAGCGTCATGTATTATATGATTCTTTGCTTGTTTTGATTTTTTTACTCTGTCACAATCATCCTTGCTAGGCACATTCATTTCAAAGATCCATAAGTTCATTATGATTTGTTAGAATTGCTCTAGTGCTTCACTTAAATCTTTTTTAGCAGGATGGTGATTTTATTTTGAAGAAATATGCTCTCATCCTTCACTTAAATATTTTTGAGAGTTGTTCTAATAAATTTGAAGAAACATTTGTGCTCTTGTGCTTCACTTAAATCCTTTTGAGAGTTGATAATAGTCATGGTAATTTGCACGAGATATGAATCTGGTCCCACATTGATGGATATTCAAGAGGTATATAATAAAAACTTTCATATAGATAATTGAATATTACAAGCTTGATTCCCTGCAATAGTTTTGCGCTATGGAGATAGAGATATGTGAGTCATGTTGATGAGTAATTATGCTTTAGTAGGAATATTGGTATTAAGGTTTGTGATTCCCTATGCAAGCACGAAAGTCAATAGTTATGCAACGAAGTTATATCCTACTTGTGGTGCATTATTCAGTGTTAGTCATGTTTAATGCATGTTTATGACCATTTTTGTTCTTTGGTTGGTCGCTTCTCAATCTATTTGCTAGCCTTCATTTGTATTAAGCGGGAATGTTGTTTGTGCATCCAAATTCTTAAACCCAAAGTTGTGCCATATGATTCCACCATACCTACCTATATGTGGTATTTCCATGCCGTTTCAAGTAAATTTGCATGTGCCAACTCTAATATTCAAAATAAATTTCCATTTTGTGTGGCCGTACCGCTCATGAAGTGGAAGGAGTTGGCCAATATTTTCCATGCTAGGTGGGTTATTCTCATGATGAGTGTTTATTCACTTATCATTGCATGAGAGTGTGGCAGGTAATAGGGATGCCCTGTCCCAGAATGATTTTTTAATATGATGTTAATAATAAATTCCTTGGGAAGTGTTGGTATGGAAGGTACCCATGGATACAACTAGACTTGGATTGTGAAAGAATGGTGGAAAGGAAATAAAATTTACTTTTTATTTGGGAATTGCCTATGATTTGTCTAGCATGGAAGATATATGGAATTCTCAGTCGTTTTCGTTGACAGGAAAATCATGCCTCTCAAAATGATTTTATCTTTTAATTTAAGCTTTGAGATCTGGCACCTCTGTAAATCTCTGCTTCGCTCTGCGAAGGGCATATCTATTTACTTTTATGCAAAAAAAATAGTCTCCATCTTATCTTATAAAGCACCAACTAGGGAACACTATTGTCATACATGCGCATTGGATGTAGCTCATATTTGAGTGTGTTTCATGAATGGATCAATGACTGAGCATAATGGGCTAGGGATAGTGCTACTTCTTGAGCTTGTGTTGTATTCCCTTGAAGAGGAAAGGGTGATGCAGCACAGTAGCGTAAGTATTTCCCTTAGTTTTTTACAACCAAGTTATCAATCCAGTAGGAGACCACACGCGAGTCCCTCGCACCTGCACAAACAAATAAGAACCTCGCAGCCAACACGATAAAAGGGGTTGTCAATCCCTTCTCGGTCACTTACGAGAGTGAGATCTGATAGATATGATAAGATAATATTTTTGGTATAGAGATTGAAAGTAAATAATGCAAAGTAAAGTAAATAGTTGATGGAAGATTAATATGATGAGAATAGACCCGGGGGGGCATAGGTTTCACTAGTGGCTTCTCTCATGATAGCAGAATTCTAAGGTGGGTGAACAAATTACTGTCGAGCAATTGATAAAAAGCGCATAGTTATGAGAATATCTAGGCATGATCATTGTATATAGGCATCACGTCCGTGACAAGTAGACCAAAACGATTCTCCATCTACTACTATTACTCCACACATCGACCGCTATCCAGCATGCATCTAGAGTATTAAGTTCATAAGAACAGAGTAACGCCTTAAGCAAGATGACATGATGTAGAGGGATAAACTCAAGCAATATGATATAAACCCATCTTTTTTATCCTCGATGGCAACAATACAATATGTGCCTTGCTGCCCCTGCTATCACTTGGAAAGGACACTGCAAGATTGAACCCAAAGCCAAGCACTTCTCCCACTTCAAGAACTATAGATCTAGTAGGCCAAACCAAACCAATAATTCGAAGAGACTTGCAAGGATATTATAATCACACATAAAAGATTTCAGAAAAGAATCCAATATTGTTCATAGATAATCTTGATCATAAACCCACAATTCATCGGATCTCGACAAACACACCGCGAAAAGATTACATCGAATAGATCTCCTCGAAGATCGAGGATAACTTTGTATTGAGATCCAAAGAGAAGGAAGAAGCCATCTAGCTAATAACTATGGACCCGAAGCCCTCCGTGATCGATGCCCCCTCCAGCGGAGCTCCAGAGTAGGATCCAAGATGGGATCTCACGGGTACAGAAGGTTACGGCGGTGGAATTAGGGTTTCGTCGATTGCCTTGATGTTTTGAGGGTATGAGAGTATATATAGGCTGGAGAGTCACGTCAGGGGAGCCAGAGGGGGCCCACGAGGGTGGGGGCGCGCCTACCCCCCTAGGCGTGCCCCCTGCCCTCGTGGCCGCCTCTCTCGCTTCCAGGCGTGTACTCCAAGTCTTTTGTGTTGACATCGTTCCAAAAATAACTCTCTCGAAGGTTTCATTCCGTTTGGACTCCGTTTGATATTCCTTTTCTGTGAAACACTGAAATAGGCAAAAAACAGCAATTTGCACTGGCCCTTGGGTTAGTAGGTTAGTCCCAAAAATAATATAAAAGTGTATAATAAAGCCCATTAAACATCCAAAATAGAATATATAATAGCATGGAACAATAAAAAATTATAGATACGTTGGAGACGTATCAAGCATCCCCAAGCTTAATTCCTGCTCGTCCTCGAGTAGGTAAATGATAAAAACAGAATTTTTGATGTGGAATGCTAACCAACATAATTCTCAATGTAATTTTCTTTATTGTGGCATGAATGTTCAGATCCGAAAGATTCAAGACAAAAGTCTATATTGACATAGGAATAATAATACTTCAAGCATACTATCAAAGCAATCATGTCTTCTCAAAATAACATGGCCAAAGAAAGTTCATCCCTACAAAATCATATAGTTTGGCTATGCTCCATCTTCTTCACACAAAATACTCAAATCATGCACAACCCCGGTTTCAGCCAAGCAATTGTTTCATACTTAATTTTTTTCCGAACTTTTTCAACTTTCACGCAATACATGAGCGTGAGCCATGGACATAGCACTATTGGTGGAATAGAGTGGTGGTTGTGGAGAAGACAAAAGAGGAAGATGGTCTCACGTCAACTAGGTGTATCAATAGGGCTATGGAGATGCCCATCAATAGATATCAATGTGAATGAGTAGGGATTGCCATGCAACGGATGCACTAGAGCTATAAATGTATGAAAGCTCAACGAAAGAAACTAAGTGGGTGTGCATCCAACTTGCTTGCTCATGAAGACCTAGGGCATTTGAGGAAGCCCATCGTTGGAATATACAAGCCAAGTTCTATAATTAAAATTTCCCACTAGTATATGAAAGTGACTAAACAAGAGACTCTCTATCATGAAGATCATGGTCCTACTTTGAAGCACAAGTGTGGAAAAAAGATAGTAGCATTGTCCCTTTTTTCTTTTCGTTTTTTCTTTTCTTTTCGTTTTTTTGGCCTTTCCTTTTTTCTTTAGCCTTTCCTTTTTTTTCTTTTTTTTTCCTTTTTCTTTGGGACAATGCTCTAATAATGATGATCATCACACTTTTATTGATTTACAAATTGATATTACAACTCGATGCTAGAACAAAGTATTACTCTATATGAATGCCTCCGGCGGTGTACCGGGATGTGCAATGAATCAAGAGTGACATGTATGAAAAATTATGCCTAATGGCCTAGCCACGAATACGATGTCAACTACATGATCATGCATGGCAATATGACAATGATGAAGCGTGTCATATGAACGGAACAGTGGAAAGTTGCATGGCAATATATCTCGGAATGGCTATGGAAATGCCATGATAGGTAGGTATGGTGGCTGTTTTGAGGAAGGTATATGGTGGGTGTATGGTACCGGCGAAAGTTGCGCGGTACAGAGATGCTAACAATGGTGGAAGGGTGAGAGTGCGTATAATCCATGGACTCAACATTAGTCATAAAGAATTTACATACTTATTGCAAAAATCTACAAGTCATCAAAACAAAGTCTACACGCATGCTCCTATGGGAAGGGTTGGTAGGATTTAACCATCGCGCGATCCCGACCTCCACACAAAGGATGACACTCAATGAAATACCTCATGCTTCAAATTTGTCACACAACGGTTACCATACGTGCATGCTACGGGACTTGCAAACCTCAACACAAGTATTTTTCAAATTCACAACTACTCTACTAGCATGACTCTAATATCACCATCCTCATATCTCATAACAATCATCAAGTATCAAACTTCTCATAATATTCAATGCACTTTATATGAAAGTTTTTACTATACCCATCTTGGATGCCTATCATATTAGGACTAGTTTTATAACAAAAGCACATTACCATGCTGTTCTAAGAGACTCTCAAAAAAAGTGAAGCATGAGAGATCAATAATTTCTACAAATTAAAACCACCACCGTGCTCTAAAAGATATAAGTGAAGCACTAGAGCAAAACTATCTAGCTCAAAGGATATAAGTGAAGCACATAGAGTATTCTAATAAATTCCAATTCATTTGTATCTCTCCCAAAAGGTGTGTCCAGCAAGGATGATTGTGTCAAACTAAAAAGCAAAGATTCAAATCATACATGACGGTCCAAGCAAAACACATATCATGTGGTGAATAAAAATATAGTCTCAAGTAAAGTTACCGATAGACGAAGACGAAAGAGGGGATGCCTTCCCGGGGCATCCCCAAGCTTAGGATTTTGGTTGTCCTTGACTTTTACCTTCGGGTGCCTTGGGCATCCCCAAGCTTAGTCTCTTGCCACTCTTTGTTCCAAAGTCCATCAAATCCTTACCCAAAACTTGAAAACTTCACAACACAAAACTTAGCCAAAAATCTCGTGAGTTCCCTTAATATAAGAAAACAAACCACCACTCAAAGTTACTGTAATGAACTCATTATTTGTTTATATTGGTGTTAAACCTACTGTATTCCAACTTCTCTATGATTCATACCCCCCCGATACTACTCATAGATTCATCAAAATAGTAAACAACACACGAAAAACAGAATCTGTAGCAATATGTAACTCTAACAAAATTGAAATAAATTGGTGGACGTGAGGAATTGTTCTATTAATAATCTGCAAAAAGAATCAACTAAAAAGCACTCTCCAGTAAAAAAAATGGTAGCTAATCTCGTGAGCGCTAATTTTTCTGTTTTTTACAGCATGATCGCATAAACTTCACACAAGTCTTCCCAAAGGTTCTACTTGGCACAAACACTAATTAAAACACAAAACCACATATAAACAGAAGCTAGATGCAATATTTATTCCTAAACAGAAGCAAAAGCAAAGAAAATAAAATTGGGTTGCCTCCCAACAAGCGCTATCGTTTAACGCCTCTAGCTAGGCACGATACAAGAATAGATCTAGGTATTGCCATCTTTGGTAGGAAATCCATAAGTGGCTCTCATAATAGATTCATAAGGTAATTTGATCTTCTTTCTAGGAAAGAGTTCCATGCCTTTCCTTAATGGAAATTGGAATCTAATATTTCCTTCCTTCATATCAATAATTGCACCAATCATTCTAAGGAAAGGTCTACCAAGAATAATAGGACATGTAGGATTGCAATCTATATCAAGACCGATGAAATCTACGGGCACATAGTTCCTATTTGCAACAATAAGAACATCATTAATCCTTGCCATAGGTTTCTTAATGGTAGAATCCGCAAGATGCAAATTTAAAGAACAATCATCAAATTCATGGAAACCTAACATATCACACAATGCTTTTGGAATTGTTGAAACACATGCACCCAAATCACACAAAGCAAAGCATTCATGATCTTTAATCTTAATTTTAATAGTAGGTTCCCACTCATCATAAAGTTTTCTAGGGATAGAAACTTCTAATTCAAGTTTTTCTTCATAAGATTGCATTAAAGCATCAAGTATGTGTTTGGTAAAAAGCTTTATTTTTACTATAATCATGAGGAGAATTTAGCATGGATTGCAACAAGGAAATACAATATATTAAAGAGCAATTATCATAATTGAATCCCTTGAAATCCAAGATAGTGGGTTCATTGCTATGTAAGGTTTTGACCTCTTTAATCCCACTTTTAATAATTTTAGCATCAAGATCTCAAAACTCCGAATCATTGGGACGCCTTTTAACTAAAGTAGACTCATCTCCAGTCCCATCTTTATCAAGATTCATACTAGAAAACAAGGATTTAATAGGAGACACATCAATCACTTTCAGATCTTCATCTTTATTTTCTAAATCTTCCGGTTTAGCGGCCATCTTATTAACTAAGGTGGCTTGCTTATCCGATATTTGGGCTATTAAGTTCTCAAGATGAGCAAACTGAGATTTCAACCCATAAAGACATATCATCAAGCTCTTTATTCATGTATTCCATAAAACTTTTCTGTTCTTTAAGCTCATTTCTGAACAAATCATTATGCTCAAATTGCACAGACATAAAACTTCTGACATTGTTTCAATCTCTTCGAACCTCTTAAGGTGAGGATCAACACTAATAGGAGGAGACATTGTGACGAGCAAGCAATCCAACACATAAGCAAACAAGAGGCAAGCGAGCGGTAAAACACACGGAAAAAGAAGGGCGAATAAAACGACAAGGGTGAAGTGGGGGAGAGGAAACGAGAGGCAAATAAATGTAATGCGAGGGATATGGGTTTGTGATAGGTACTTGGTATATGACTTTTGCGTAGATCTCCCCAGCAACGGCGCTAGAAATTATTCTTGCTACTTCTCGAGCTTGTGTTGTATTCCCTCGAAGAGGAAAGGGTGATGCAGCACAATAGCGTAAGTATTTCCCTCAGTTTTTGAGAACCAAGGTATCAATCCAGTAGGAGACCACGCGCAAGTCCCTCACACCTGCACAAACAAATAAGAACCTCGCAGCCAACGCGATAAAAGGGGTTGTCAATCCCTTCTCGGTCACTTACGAGAGTGAGATCTGATAGATATGATAAGATAATATTTTTGGTATTTTTGGTATAGAGATTGAAAGTAAATAATGCAAAGTAAAGTAAATAGTTGATGGAAGATTAATATGATGAGAATAGACCCGGGGGCCATAGGTTTCACTAGTGGCTTCTCTCATGATAACATAATTCTATGGTGGGTGACAAATTACTGTCGAGCAATTGATAGAAAAGCGCATAGTTATGAGAATATCTAGGCATGATCATTGTATATAGGCATCACGTCCGTGACAAGTAGACCGAAATGATTCTCCATCTACTACTATTACTCCACACATCGACCGCTATCCAGCATGCATCTAGAGTATTAAGTTCATAAGAGCAGAGTAACGCCTTAAGCAAGATGACATGATGTAGAGGGATAAACTCAAGCAATATGATATAAACCCCATCTTTTTATCCTCGATGGCAACAATACAATATATGCCTTGCTGCCCCTGCTATCACTGGGAAAGGACACCGCAAGATTGAACCCAAAGCCAAGCACTTCTCCCACTGCAAGAACTATAGATCTAGTAGGCCAAACCAAACCAATAATTCGAAGAGACTTGCAAGGATATTATAATCACACATAAAATATTTCAGAAAAAAAAACAATATTGTTAGATAATCTTGATCATAAACCCACAATTCGTCGGATCTCGACAAACACACCGCGAAAAGATTTCATCGAATTGATCTCCTCGAAGATCGAGGAGAACTTTGTATTGAGATCCAAAGAGAGAGAAGAAGCCATCTAGCTAATAACTATGGACCCGAAGCCCTCCGTGATCGATGGCCCCTCCGGCGGAGCTCCGGAGCAGGATCCAAGATGGGATCTCACGTGTACAGAAGGTTACGGCGGTGGAATTAGGGTTTCGTCGATTGCCTTGATGTTTTCAGGGTATGAGAGTATATAGGCTGAAGAGGCACGTCAGGGGAGCTAGAGGGGGCCCACGAGGGTGGGGGCGCGCCTACTCCCCTAGGCGTGCCCCCTGCCCTCGTGGTCAGTCTCTCGCTTCCAGGCGTGTACTCCAAGTCTTATGTGTTGATATCGTTCCAAAAATAACTCTCTCGAAGGTTTCATTCCGTTTGGACTCCGTTTGATATTCCTTTTCTGCGAAACAATGAAATAGGCAAAAAAACAGCAATTTGCACTAGGCCTTGGGTTAGTAGGTTAGTCCCAAAAATAATATAGAAGTGTATAATAAATCCCATTAAACATCCAAAACAGAATAGATAATAGCATGGAATAATCAAAAATTATAGATACGTTGGAGATGTATCAGATAGCTTTCTTTAGCATTGATATTTTAATGACATGGTTGCTTGTTGATATGCTTCAATATTGATGTTTTCATGTCAAATTACAGACTATTGCTTTGAATCATTCAAGTACAATTATACATGCTACAAAGAAAAGAATATATGATGATGTTAGGTAGCATTCCACAACAAAAATTATGTTTTCATCATTTACCTACTCGAGGATGAGCAAGAATTAAGCTTGGGGATGCTTGATACGTCTCCAACGTATCTATAATTTTTTATTGTTCCATGCTATTATAGTATCAATCTTGGATGTTTTATATACATTTACAAGCAACTTTATATCATTTTTTGGGACTGACCTACTAATTAGTGCCTAGTGCGAGTTGTTGTTTTTTTTTTGCTTGGTTTTCACTTTGCAGAATATCAATACCAAACGAAGTCCAAATGCCATGAAACTTTTTGGAGATTTTTTTTCTGGCGATAAGAGACCCTGGAAGCTTTGGGAGGGGACGAGAAGATGAAGCTGCGGCCCAGTAGGCACCAGGGCGCGTCCGGGGCCTGGGGCGCTCCCTATTACATAGTGGGGCTCACAAGCCTCCATTAGACCTAAAGAAGAGTCCATGAATACTTTTCCGCCTCCGCAAGCCTCTGTTCTCGAGAGATCCCATCTGGGGACCCTTTCTGGCACTCTGCCGCAGGGGGAATCAATCACGGAGGGGTTCTTCGTCATCGGCGTTGCACCTCTGATGGTGCGTGTGTAGTTTACCATAGATCTACGGGTCCATAGTTAGTATATAGATGGCTTCTTCTCTCTTTTTGATCTTCAATACAATGTTCTCCTTGGTATTGTTGGAGATCTATTTGATGTAATGATTTTTTGTAGTGTATTTGTTGGGATCCGATGGATCGTGAGTTTATGATCAGATCTATCCATGAATATTATTTGAGTTTACTCTGAACTCTTTTATGCATGATTAATATAGCTTCGTATTTCTTCTCCGATTTATTGGTTCGATTTGGCCAACTAGATTGATTTATCTTGCCATGGGAAGAGGTGCTTTGTAATGGGTTCGATCTTGCGGTGATCAATCCCAGTGACTTAAAGGGACATGACACGTATGTATCATCACTATTAAGGGTAAAAGGATGGGGTTTATTCATACATGAGTTTATATTGTCTACATCATGTCATCTTGCTTAAGGCGTTACTCTACTGGATTGATAACCCTGGTTTCATAACTGAGGTAAATATTTATCTCTACTGTACTGCATCATCCTCTCCTCTTTGAGGAAATCCCAACACAGCTCACAAGTAGCAGTGGATTTTAAACTCAAATCACTCAGGAGATAGGGTTGCTCTACTAACTTCTCGGAATCAAATGGAGTAGCCACCGGACAAAGCCGGTGCGGGGTGGTTATTTATAGCCGCAACCTTCCCTGATGGGAAATGATTATTTTGGACACGTGGTCTAGCCAATAGCCAACCGACATGTTCTAAATGATAGGATTTTGAAAGCAACGGTAACATTACTTGAGGAACAAGTAATGGTAACTCTCCGGTCTGAGACAACTCTCTCTCAGTGAAGAAGAACACAACCTCTTGCTGGCAAGTATTTGCTGAGAACGCAAGGAGATTTATCTCTCAACACACATAGGATTGGGTTTAGCATCAGACAATCAAAGTTTCGAACATTATACCCCTTATAATAGTACGATGGTCCTATGACTCAATAAAGAGAAAGAATAACAATGGAAAAAATGCTACGTCTTCAACTTATCGGTTGCAGTCAATTTCTTCGGACGACACCGAGCCAATTGCTTTGCGTCAACAATTTTTAGGGGGTCACTCTCGGCAGCATAATGTTCGGTGATAATCCTCGTTGCCACGCAGGAGATTATCTTTGGATTTTGGTCTCATGCCTTCAGGGACCTATTACTTTATGTGCACTAGCAAACACATTAGTCCCTTACTGTTTATGCCAACAATCTTTAAAATATAAGGAGGCAAACTATTTGCACCAACAACCCCTCAATCAATACAACCAAAGCAGGACGTAGGGTGTTATCTCTTCGAGAGAGCTCGTACATGGGTAACACATGTGTCTCCATTACCATTGCACTAAGACTACCAGCTCGGGGCCCCCTACGCGAGATCTTTTGGATTTAACTCCATCACACGGGGCAATTTGATGCTCATGGAAGACTACTTTTACCCCTATGCCCTATTCACCGACAATTTTTGCCGACGCTTTCGGATGGAAAAAATGCCTTTCATCGTCTCTACCATGGCATCCGCTCCTTTGATGATTGCTTCATCTCAAAGAAGAATGTCGTAGGAAGGATTGGATTCTCTGGTTACCAAAAATGGACGGCCGCGTTGCGGATGCTTGCATATGGCATGGCCGCTAATTCATCGGGAAAATACCTACGGATATCTGAGAGTGCACGTGGATACGCCATGGTCAGATATGCTACTACCGCGGTCTCAGCATTTGGACCTCGGTACTTGAGAGAACCAATCATTGCAAACACTAACATGCTCTTGGCAATGTACAAAGCAAGAGGGTGGTCATGTTTGCTCGAATATCTTGACTGCATGCATCGAAGATGGAAGAACTGCGCAAAAGCTCTACAATGGCAATATCAGGGTCATGTTAAGAAGCCAACCATCATTCTTGAAGCAATTGTATCACAAGATCTTTGGATTTGGCACACTTTATTTGGCATGCATGGGTCTCACAATGACATCAATGTGCTGTAGTGATCTCTATTGTTTGCTTGGCTGACTGGGTAAAGCTCCTCCTTGCAACTATACTCTCAAAGGCCATGAATAACATATGGGCTACTATCCGGTTGGCAGTATCTATCCTCCGTGGGCTATCTTTATCAAGACCATCTCTGAGCCACTTAGTCAGAAAAAGTCTCACTTTTTCAATGACAAGAAGCACTAGAAAGGATGTTGAAAGGGCATTTGGAGTTCTCCAGACCCGTTTTGCAGTTGTTCGTGGACCTGCTAAACAATGGGATCCGGGGACCATGTAGGAGGTGATGACATGCTCACGCACAACATGATCGTGGAGGATAAGGGTGCGGATGCTATCGCGACTCTTGAATTTGAGAACATGGGTGATCCTATCAAACTTCTAGAGCAGACTTTGGCCACATATGATGAGTTTGTACAAATGCATTAACAAATTCGGCATCGAGAAACTCATGAGCAACTGAAAGAAGATTTGATTGAGAAACTGTTGGTTGTTAGAGGGGACAAGTAGTTTATATGTTCTAGTTGAATTCAATTTTGAACTACTTAATTTGAAAACTTTGTTTGATGTAGTTTATTTTTCTTCTAGAATATGCACGAGCGTGCATATCATATATTGATAGGAGAAAAGGGGTGAAGAGCCCTCTACCAAGGTCTACATAAAGTTACAAATGTGCATTAGGCAGCAACCACCTCTCATCTAACCAAGGGAACTACTCGCCACTCGTCCATGTAGTGAGGCCACCAAAGAAGAAATCAAGATCTCCTTGTAAAAGGCCAGTTGCTTTCCATGGCTTCCTCTCGCGCTCAATATTGGTGATGTCCTTTAGCAAGGATGGAGTAGCACCATCAAAGAACAGCTATTGTGGTGCTTCCACAACTCCCAAAGAGTTAGAGTAAGGATCGCCTTCAGGTCCTTCTTTGAGCATCCCTCACAATTCCTCATAGTGCACCACCCTATGAGCTCATCATTCACGGTTAGCACATGATGGGATCTACCAAGGCATTCCATACCCAAGACCAACTTGTCCTAGCGAAGACACACGTGAGGAGGATGTGCACAATTGTCTTCTTGTGTTGATCACAAAGAGGGAAGACCGCTTGATGGGGTAGGTCACGGCGTGCCAGTCTGTCGGGCGTTCGACGACGATTCCGCATCGCAATCCAAGTGAAGAAACGACATTGCAGTGGCACATTTCGTCTCCAAACAAAATCTGCGTATGGAACAACCTCCCACCCGACAAAATTGGCCGCGTACATAGATCTAACAGAGAACATACCCAACGGCTCCCACGCCCACGTGGTGATATCGATGTCGCACCCACTGTGCTCAACTTGTGCAATTCTTAGCCATAAGTGCAGATATTTGTCCATAGCATGTGGGGTCAGATTCGGCCCAGTGCCCTACGCCCACATGTTTCCATGCATGGCCTGCAAAACCTTTCACGAGCCTCCGATCTTTGTGTAACCATCCCGTAAACAACCGACACCAAGTCATGAATACGGTAACCATGCAACCGCCTGTCATCCCAAAAGAATATGTCATTTCCATTGCCCAGGTGAGCAATCGTGGCCACCTCGTATATCACCTTTGCTTCCTTGGACACACATATGTCGAATTCTCTCCATGGTCTCTGTTGGTCCGTGCGTTGTAACCAGGGCCACCTTACTTGAAGTACATTGTTGAGCCATCACAAAATAGGGATACCCAAGCCACCCGTCCATTTGGGAGGCAAACAAGTTCCCAAGCCATAGAGTTCAAATTAGGACTTCTGCCGCATTTGAACATTTTTAGATAAACTACGATTTGATATGTGGTTATTTTCAGCTTGCAGGCTTTAAAAAACTGAGGGGGATGTTTGCGCCTAGGATTGGATGGTCAGCTTACGCATCAGTGTCCACAGACTGGTCTCCACGGGTTCGCTGGCGGATACGGTGTTCGATTTGGGGGTCTGCGTTGGAAATGTCCTAAGTACATCGCAAAGCCCATGAATGTTTAACAATATGGAAGCAACAATATCATTTCATGCAATACTCCAACAAATGTACAAAGACTACACAAAAGTTTCACGAAGGATATGGAATTAAAATATACGAAAATAGTTAAACCAGAGGAACAACTTTTTATCTATTCACATAGTTCATGTTTTACAAACCCATATTACAAATATTTACTTTCGTATCATGCAAATACAATTGCCCCATGAGTGATGAGATACAACTGCATTGAGAATCACAAACAACAAGATGGAAATAATTAGTTTTGCGATGAGATGCATCATGCATCAGTTATCTTGTAGGTGTGCTCGGGCTGCTCCTACTAATTTCTCTAATTATCAATTTTAACATAATTCAGTGCCTATTTATGCATGAGCAACAAGGCAGGAAGTCCATTTGCTTGTCGTCAAGTTCTAAAGCTAGGACGCCTTCCCATTGTACTAGTTATTTTCTTTCTTATAATTATCAAATACAAAAATCTGATAAGGACGTCGTGTTTCAGCTCCCGGGTGCATATGCACCCATGGGGTGAACAGTAAAATAAAAATGGTACTGGAAAATTCAAAATAACCTGATTTGTTTTTCTGCATGGAAGATGTTTGAGTTCGTGATGTCCGTGCCAAATTTCATCATGTTTGGACATCTAAGCAGCTCTGGAAAAAAAGACAAATTTGGGGTATGTAAGAAGTTTACTGTTCACGCACTATTCGGACCGATTTTGTCTTTTTTGCTGAGAGTTGCTCAGATATCCAAATATGATAAAATTTGGCACGAACATCACACACTCGAACATCTTCTATGGAAAAATCAGTGTTTTTAATCCTTTTTGTTATTTTTATTTTAATGTTGACAGGGAGCAAATGAGAATGGGCTCAGAAATAAATATTCGGTCCATTGGGTATCCTTCATAGAAAAGTTCTAGAGCTTAGGACAAAAATACAGTGAGTGAAGCTATAAAGAAAAGATTGAAAGCAAACATCTTCAACATGTTCAGGCCCAGCCCATCCTACAAAAATGAGGTACCCGGAGGTACAAATCTGAAAATAGACCTCCTATTTGCGGCCCTCTGCGGTAAATAGTTGAGCACCCAAATAGGCGAGCTCGAGCGGATCGGCAATGCGTTTCCCTGTTGACGGTTTTCTTTCTTATTCTTTTTCGAACATGTTACTGTAACAGCCGGTTTCTAGTCATTTGTTTTCAAACATTTTTTTAAATAAGTTTATTCTGTAAAAAGTGAATAATTTTGCAAACATGATTTTTTAAAAAATCTGAACATTTTCGAAAAACTCAAATTTATTTTAAGACATCTTTTGAAATTGTGAACAAACTTTGAGACCACGAAAAAATTGAACATCCGAAACATGTTACAAAAACAAGAACATATCTTTGAAGATTTGAAAATTTTAGGAAAAAATAAAAATCTAAAACAATTTTTGAAAACACGGGCATTTTTTGAAATTCACAAACATTTTATGTTACACGAACATTTTTTTAATCTGAAGAAAATTTGATAACGGCAACATTTTTAGGAAATTCTGAACAGAATATTAAAAACATATTATTTTTGAATGTTTTCAACATTTTGGGAATTACAGAATCCGGGAAATTTTTGAAATTCCAAATATTTTTTCGAAAAAATAACATTTTTGAATGTTTTGAACAAAATTTGAAAAAATATAAAACCAAAAAAAGGGTTCAGAAAAGCCAGAACCAGACCCCTCCGGTTACTGCTGAAATGGGCCGGCCTACTTGGTCGCTCGCCCGCTCGTCCACGTGCGAAGAGTCGACGGTTCGACCCAATGTGCATGACATAGGAAACACAATATGAAAAGATAGCAATGCTCGCTTCAAAACATAGCCTTCCTATAAAGTTGGGGATGCAAATATGAAAATATAGCAATGCACGTAGTCTTTAAAATATGGGTCTAGCACATTATAAATAACTTGGAGATGCATATCTGAAAAAAATACTGCTATTATTTGAGAAAATATTTTCTCAGGGGAAGTTCTAAAACACCCATGCAGCCTGAATCCATAAGCCAAATTTAACTAAATATAGTAACAATCTTTTTTTTGTGTGCATAGTAACCATCTTGGTAACTTGGTTTCCTGGAATAATACAATTACTAAACATATTTTGGCCTTTGATTTTCAAATTTGATCTCTAGAATTTGTTTATGAGTAAGAAAATAAATTAAAACTATGTCATCGGGCAAGTTAGAGATCTAATGAAGGACCCAATATGCGCCGCCCGGTCATTGAGAGGGAGGCTTGGGTGATGCTGTTGGGTTTTCCTTTGGACTATCAAACGGATTACTATGTGATTAAGGCGGTATCCTGCTTTGGGCGTGTGATTTTTTGGCATAGGAGTAAGACTAGAGTCATCGTTCGTATGCTGATTAATGGATTTTTTGTCAGAAGAGACCCCCTCACGAACAGAATTGCCAGAAGAGACCCCCTTCGATCGAATTTGTCAAAAAAGACCCCCGGCTAGTGGCGGCAGGCGACACGTGGCGACCTGCCGCCACAGCAGGAGGCGGCGGGCCCTGCCGCCACCCGGGGAGGCGGCCTCCTGTCCATAACGGGTTTCGCCCGCCTGGACGGAACGGGGCAGGGCAGGCGGGCCCTGCCGCCACCGCGTGAGGCGGCCGCCACTGTTGCTGTCCCCGGCGGGCCGACCACTCCCTGCCCTGCGAACGAGACGTGACGACGCCGAAAGTAGACGTGACGACGCCGGACGAGACGTGACGATGATTCCCACGATGCACTTATTCGCATGCGGTGAACCAGCTCAGGAATCAGATTTCTCTGTTTTGGTGCAGCACGCGGCCCGACCAGATGATTCCCACGGGCGCTTATTTTCAGGACACTCATTTCAGCGCAACGATTCCCACGCGAGAACACTAATTTCCACGAGCGTTCCGCCGACACTACAGGGATCCTCTTTCTTTATATAACATGATTCTGCTCGCTGGCTTCTCTTCTCCGTAGCCTTCGCTTCTCCTCCTCTTCTCTCTTCCAGTGAGTTTGTAAGAACACAGAGAAAAGAAACCTCCGTAGGCACTTTGACTCATGATTTAGGGCGATTTGGAGTTGGATTTTGAATATGTTGAAGTTGAAGAAAAGATAGACGAAGGTTAGATCTATCCATTTTTGTTGGTTTCGTTTGCATGCATGATGTTTGTACTCGTTTTGTTTAGTTCTTAACTATGTGTTTTTTGTTGTGTTAGACATTATTTCATATCTTTTTGGAGTCATTTAGAGCTTCGGGAGTAGGATTTGCCTAGCGAAGTGAACTACGGAGTTGAAGATTAAGGTATGAGCTTTGCAATACATTGATTTTTTCGCGCATGCAGGGTGGTAATTAGTCAGTCTTTTAGCTCGTCATAGCTATGCGATGTTAGTGCTTAGAGGCTAGAAAAAATTTGAAACGACAGATGTTGCATTTATAATATATTTTTTTAGAAGAGTAGGTTCATTGGTGCTTAGATATATTGTATCAATGTTAGCTGCGTCCATTAGTATTGACATGCGAGAAAATATTTATTTGGTAATGTCGGTGTACTAAGATAGGGGTACCTTAGTACCCCAACTTGTGCACGGGCAGTAGCAGCTTCCCGCGGCAGGGCTCACCACGTGCTCGCCGGAGACCTTTCTGATCCTTATAAAACCATTCAAAAACAAAGTATACAAGACAGAAGATCAAGGCCCCGGCAAGTGGAGCTTGCCGGGAAGGCCGTCCCAGGCTCAAGACTATCACATTTAGCACGAGACCCTGGCAAGAGGAGCTTGCCAGGAAGACCAGAATACTGCATCCCAGAAGACATGCCTTGGCGCAGCATGCGCCCCGGCAAGGGCCCGGGGAGCGACAAGCTTCCCAGCCCGGCAAGATCAAGACCCCGGCAAGGTGCTTGCCGGGGGAACCTGCGCTGTGTGCCCACGCTCCAGCTCATCGGCCCACGCGTCGCCCTGGGGCCCTTCCAGGGACGCGTGGCGGATTGCTGTGCAGCCTGGGGGGCACGGTGGCACTCCACGGTGATGAGGCTATCGCCGTGGCGAACGGAGACGCACGGGCGGGTGCTTTTGGGGTCGACGGCGACGGGCATTTAATGCTCTTGTCCCCCACTGTTAAGTTAGGTGAAGACCACGGTTCACGCACTGTTCATGCACTATTCCCGCACTGTTACAACTACCACCAAAGTTACTTTTTTGCCCTTCTTCTACGTTGGCACCTGTCGGTGACCCCTTGAACTATAAAAGGAGGCCCATGCACAACGTAGAAAGGGTTCGGAACCTAGTCAGCTCTCTCGCTCGGGGTAGCTAGTTCTTCAAGCTCCCGAGTCCACAAACTTAATACAAACCAAGCAGGAGTAGGGTTTTACGCGTCCGCGCGGCCCGAACCTGGGTAAACTGCCCGCGTGCTCTCCTCGATCTGCTCTTTGTGCTCCCTCCGCTCCCTTACCGCAACGTACAAGGGGCTCCGGTCCCATAGGTGTTCGTGGTGGATAGTTTCCCCCGACATCTTTGGCGCGCCAGGTAGGGGGCGTCGAGGTTGTGCGAACCTGATCCGGCGCTCACGCGGGCGCATTCTTCATCAACCTCTCCAACTTCGTCAACTTCATCAGCAGCAGCAACATGGCCCCGAAGAAGAAGGCTTTGGAGGTCGCAGGCCCGTCTGCGTCGATTCCCCCGCCACCAGAACCAACGGTGGGTGGAGGAGACGTCGGCGGAAGGGTGGTCGCCGGCGAGGAAACTCGCGGCACCGCCAAATCCAAGGACAAGACGGACGACCGAGCCTCGGTGTCCGTAGACGCGCCACGTCCATCTCAGCAGACGACAACCCAGCAGCGCCGTGGTACAGGAGGTACCATCCGCTTGCTGGGGCAAGGGCAAACCGGAGGATCGCGGGATGCTCTAGGCCATCGTTCTGGCACGAGCAAGGCGCGGTCGTCGGGGCGAGACCCTGCTCCTTCGAACCCTGTTAGAAGTCCGAGCATATCTCGCTCCTCGCACCGCTCGCCACCGCTCCCCTCCTCTCCAGCGGAAGCTCTCGCAAGAGCGCAACTGCTCCTCGATTTCCCTCCAGCGGCAGACAAGGCCGAAGACTGGAGGGCAACAATCCAAAGCCTCATCGCCTTCGCCAACAACGACACGCCGCAGCAGCCGGCGACCTCGCGGCCACGGCAAGTCGAGAAGACGAAGGCCGACGGCGACAAGACCGCCGGGGGTGCGACCACCGTGCACTCCCCGCCGCGGAAGCAGAAGACGCCTCCCCGCCGGATTAACGTCGACGACGACTCCACGGCGTCGTCGGATCCGCGGGCTCGTCGGGACCAGCGCCAAGTCCTTGACGATCGGCGGCAAGAAGATGCTCGAACGACGATCGAGCGCCGGCGAGAAGCCCGGCGACAATCAGACCAACGTGCTGGGACCGCTGTCGACACGCACGCGCCCGGTGAACCAGGCGACTTGCCGTACGCGGCAGGTTGCCCTGCGTTTACCCATGAGCTGCGGCGCGTCCAGTGGCCCAGCATGAAAAATTTCAAGCCCGACGTACCCGAGAAGTACGACGGCAAGACGCACCCCTCGGAGTTCCTCAGTATCTACACCATCGCGGTGCAGGCTGCCGGGGGGCGCGACGAGAAGATACTGGCGAACTACTTCCCGCTGGTGCTTAAGCCGAACGTTCGTTCTTGGCTTATGCACTTGCCGGAAGGCTCTATTTCTTCGTGGGCGGATCTGTGCCACCAATTTGTTGGCGCCTTCACGGGCGGCCACAAACCCCACGGCCAGGAGAGTGATCTCCACATCTTGGCCCAGAAGGAAGGAGAACCTCTGCGCAAGTACATCCAACGATTCAGCCGCGTACAGCACAACATTCCCGACGTCCACCCCGCCGCGGTTATCAGTGCGTTCCACCAGAACGTGCGTAACCGCCGCATGCGGGAAGAAATGGCCATGACGAAGATCCGGGACGTCAGCGAGCTCTACGCTCTGGCTGACAAGTGCGCGCGCGCCGAAGAGGGGAGGAGACTCCCCGAGGAGGATGCTGGCGTAGGGGGAAGAGACAGCGAGGACGCCGCCCCGGCAAAGAAGAGCCGGCGGCGGAACAACAGGAAAAAGAAGAGCAAGGAAGTGCTAGTCATCGAGAAGTCCGGCAAGGAGGCTCCCGCCAAGACAGCACAGGCTGGCGGCTCCGGCAAGGAGCCTGCCCCTGTGGCGGCAGCCGACAAGCAGGACGGCTCCGACAAGCAATATTGCAAGACCCACCGCACCAAGGGTCATGACCTTTCGAACTGCAAGCGCGTCGAGTACCTCGTAGAGCAGCAGAAGGCTGAATACGAGCGGCGCGACAAGGAGAAGGCCCAAGGTGGCGGAGGAGAGCCAAGCAAGAAGCGGCCATTCAATGGCCGGGGAGGACGCCACGGCAAGGCCAAGCAGCGGCAAGGTGATCGACCTCCCCGGGACCGCGTGAAGAGGAAGGCGACGACGACGACATGGAGGAAGGTGATAACAGCGAGCAGGAGTTCCAGAAGGCCACAGAAGTCCTGTGTGTCGACGGGGGTGCCTCTCTGCACACTTCCCACAGCCAACTCAAGCAGTGGGTGCGGGAAGTAAACGCAGCAGAGCCGCCCGTCGAGTCACGCAGGCTGCTGAAGTGGTCCAGCACGCCCATCATTTTTGATCTTGAGGATCACCCTGACCGCACAACGGCGGTCGGGTGCTTGCCGATGTTGGTTTCGCCAACCATCCGCAACCTCAAGGTCACCAAAATGTTGGTTGACGGCGGGGCCGGCCTGAACTTGATCTCCTCGGCTGTGATCAAGAAACTCCAGATCCCAGACGGCGAGCTCGAAGAAACCGGTTCGTTCCAAGGAATAAACCCGGGGAGGAGCAAGCCGAAGGGGAAGATTACTCTGCCAGTGACCTTTGGTGGGGAGCTCAACTTCAGGACGGAGAGGATAACCTTTGACGTGGCCGATATCCCATTGCCATATAATGGGATACTTGGACGTCCTGCCCTCGCCAAGTTCATGGCAGCTTCCCACTATGCCTACAACGTACTCAAGATGCCGGGGCCGATAAGCGTCATCTCTGTCCATGGCGACAAGAAGGACGCACTTATCTGCGCCGACAAGATATACCGGGATGCAGCAGCGGCGGCGGAGAGCAACACACTTGCCGCTGAAGCTCCCGGGGGGAAGAAGACCAAGACCAAGTCCGGCAAGTGCTCTGGGGCCCACTCCGGCAAACGCACCTCTTCGGAGTGCTGCGCTGCCGTCGAGGACATTCCATCGAGCTCCACCGGCAAGTGCAAGAAAGGGATGGCCGCTCCACCGGCAACCAAGAAGGTGTCCGCCAAGGAGGACGGCACTGGTGGTACCTTCACCATCAGTGCTACACTTGTAGCAAATAGGAAAGCGCGCTCGTTGCCTTCCTGCGGGCGAATGTCGATGTGTTTGCGTGGCAACCATCTGACATCCCCGGCGTTCCCAGGAAGGTAATTGAGCACAAGCTTGCTGTTTGTCCTCATGCGCGGCCCGTCAAGCAGAAGGTCAGGAAGCAAGCCGTGGAGCGCCAAGAATTCATTGCCGAAGAAATCAAGAAGCTAGAAGCAGCGGGCCTAGTTAGAGGCGTGATCCATCCGCCGTGGTTAGCAAATCCAGTTGTCGTGCGTAAGGCTAACGGGAAGTGGAGACTGTGTATAGACTTCACCGATGTGAATAAAGCATGTCCCAAAGATCCATTCCCCTTGCCGCGCATTGACCAGATTGTTGACTCCACTGCTGGATGTGAGCTGCTCTCCTTCCTTGATGCATACTCAGGCTACCACCAGATTTTTATGGCCAAGGAAGATGAAGAGAAGACTGCATTCATTACTCCATGTGGCACATATTGCTTCATTCGCATGCCTTTTGGATTGAAGAATGCGGGCTCAACATTTGCAAGGGTGGTGCACACTGCTTTTGAGCCACAGATCCACAGAAATGTAGAAGCTTACATGGATGACATAGTGGTCAAGAGCAAGAGCAAAGATACCTTGATCCAAGACTTGGAGGAAACGTTTGCAAATCTGCGCAAGATCCAGCTCAAGTTGAACCCCGAGAAGTGCGTCTTTGGAGTGCCCTCCGGCAAGCTTCTCGGGTTCTTTGTGTCCCAGAGGGGGATTGAAGCTAATCCCGACAAGATAAAAGCCATCGAGCAGATCGAAGCCCCGAAGCGCGTCAAGGATGTAAGGAGGCTAGCAGGTTGTGTGGCCGCCCTCAGTAGGTTCATTTCAAAGTCTGCAGAACGCGCCCTGCCTTTCTTCAAGATCTTGAAGAAGGCAGGTCCTATGAAGTGGACTCCGGAAGCGGAGGCAGCGCTGCAGGATTTGAAAGGATACCTATCCTCCACTCCAATACTTGTCGCACCTAAACCACAAGAGAAGTTGCTGCTGTACTTGGCGGCAACCAATCAAGTGGTTAGTGCTGCGTTAGTAGCGGAGAGAGAGGCCGATGAGGAGTCTACACCACCGGCAAGCGAATCCAGCGACAAGCAGGGGGCTGCTCCGACAAGCTCTGGCACCGACAAGGACAACTCTGCGAAGGAGCAAGGAGAGGTGTGAAGGAAGATGGTGCAGCGCCCGGTATATTTTGTGAGTTCCCTCTTGCAGGGGGCTAGATCAAGGTACTCCGGGGTGCAGAAGTTGCTTTTCGGTCTCCTCATGGCCTCAAGAAAGTTGCGCCATTACTTCCAAGCACACGAGATAACGGTGGTCACTGGAGCTGTCAAGCTTTGGTCTCAAGTTTGAGAGTACTTCAACCATACAGAGCTGTAGGATCGAAAGTAGGTCTAGAGGGGGGGTGATTAGACTACTTGACAATATAAAAAATCTGCCTTTAGATCATGCAAAGTTTTTGGCAGTTTCACAAACAAGATCAAGTCAAGTAACACCCTACACATGCAATTCTAGAGTATATGCAGCGGAAAGTAAATTGCACATGTAAAAAGGAGATGGAGAAGATCAAACGCAGTTTGGTGACACGGAGATTTTTGTCGTGGTTCCGATAGGTGGTGCTATCGTACATCCACGTTGATGGAGACTTCAACCCACGGAGGGTAACGGCTGCGCGAGTCCACGGAGGGCTCCACCCACGAAGGGTCCACGAAGAAGCAACCTTGTCTATTCCATCACGGCCTACGCCCACGGAGGACTAGCCTTACTCGGGGTAGATCTTCACGAAGTAGGCGATCTCCTTGCCCTTACAAACTTCTTGGTTCAACTCCACATCATCAAGACGGAGGCTCCCAAGCGACACCTAACCAATCTAGGAGGCACCACCCCCCAAAAGGTAATAGACGGTGTTGATGATGATGAACTCCTTGCTCTTGTGCTTCAAGTGATAAACTCCCCAACACTCAACTCTCCTCACTGATATGGCTGTGGTGGAAGAAAGATTTGAGTGGAAAGCAACTTGGGAAGGCTAGAGATCAAGTTTCATATGGTAGGAATGGAATGGCTTGATCTCAACACAAGGGTAGGTGGTTCACTTCTCAGAAAGTGTATGGTAAGAATGGTGGTACTTTCTGATGGCTCTCCTCACGAATGAGGGGGTGGAGGGGTATATATAGCCTCCACACAAAATCCAACCGTTACACACACATTTGACCAATCTCGGTCAGACCGAAGTGAAAACTCGGTCAGACCGAAAGTTCAAATATAGTGAACGTTGGGATTTTCGGTGGGACCGAAAATACCATCTCGGTGAGACCGAAGTGAGTCAAAGGTTAGGGTTTGCCATCTCGGTGAGACCGAAAATATAAACTCGGATATTCCGAATTGATGTCAACTGATCACAGAAGGTTGGCAGCCCTTTTTCGGTGAGACCGAAACTCAGAATCGGTTTGACCGAGAAGCTAGGGTTTGGAGAAACAACTGAAGAGATTCATCTCGGTGGGACTGAGTTGGAGAAATCGGTGTGACCGAGATGTTAGGGTTTGTGTTAAGTAGTGAATAGTGCTGATAGTTGAGGGAGTTAGATCACCAAGCACTTGAGCAACAAGAACATTAACACAACCTCATCCCCTTTTAATAGTATTGGCTTTTCCTATGGACTCAATGTGATCTTTGATCACTAAACCAAAAATGGAGTCTTGAGCTTTTGCCAATGCTTGTCTTAGCATTTTGAGGGGTCCAATTCTTCAGACATTTCCATACCCATATCATCGAACTTCTCTGAAATGATTCTCAAGATAATATTAGTTCAATGATATATATGTTGTTATTAATTACCAAAACCACCCGGGGATTAGTTGCACTTTCAATCTCCCCCTTTTTGGTAATTGATGACAACATATAGATCAAAGCTTCGAAAAAAGATATAATCAATGAATAATATCGTCGCTTTGAGAAGTATGTGATAAACAAGAGCTCCCCCTAAATTTGTGCATTATTTAAAATTTGCGTTTGAATGCAAATGCACAATCGATTAGGATTATGGGTCACTCTTCCATGTCACATACATCTTGGTGGAGCGCACAAAATGATAAGAATGAATAACATGCACTCAATCACCAAGACAAGAGTAAATAGCCATACAATAAGGAATAGCATAGGATAAGCAATAAGCACACATTAAAGCATAGTATGACTAAGCACTCATTAAGGTAGCATCAAACGTAGTAGCAAGCACACATAAAGTATCTGGAACCAAAAGAAACCAATGTATCTCAAGGAAAACCGGCAAAAGAACGAAAAGACGAAAGAGCACTCTCTCTCTCGAAGCCCTATGATCTATAACAATTTCTCCCCCTTTGGCAACAAGTTACCAAAAAGTTCGAAAGGGTATAGAGCTAAACGTCACTGCGGGCTCGGCTGGCTGCTCCCGTCTGGGTCGATGTCGGTGTAGAGATAGCTGCATCTGCGAAGACCTCTGCTGATGTCTGCGGTGGAGGAGTGGATGCTGGAGCTGTAGGAACTGCTGGAGCTGTAGCTGGTGCTGAAGTGGTAGCCCTGGAGTCTGTCACTGGGATAGCTGCAGATCTGGATCCTCTGGGAACCGGAGCAGTCTGGCGATGAGAGTCCTGGACTATATCATCCTGCATAAGCTCTGCTCTCTCCTGCCTAGTCTCCTCCATGTCTGCCTCAAGCTTGTTGACAGACACCTGAATCTCAGTCAGCTTCACGTCTAGAGCGTGGATCTTGTCCTCGACAATCCTCTCAAGGCTCTCCTGAGATTGCTCAATGCTGGCCAGGCGTTGTTCAATTCTCTGGGTTGCTTCAAGAATCTGTTCTCCAAAGCTCTTTGGCTTAGCCGCTGCTGCTGCTGCCTCTTTGTCAGCTTTGGCTTTCTTTGCAGCTTCGATCTTGGCTTGCCCTTCAACTGAGGTGGGATCCTCTTCATCCATCACAACTACGTTGTCCTCATGCTCTGGCTGCAGTGGCAAGTGCTTCCTATCCAACATGAATTTGCCCGTGCCAAACTTGGCGTTGATGAGCATCTGTATCTGCGGAGCAAACCCACACGACCTCTTCTGGTCAGCTGCAGTCCTCTTAATGGTTTCTACCATCAAGTCCATCACCTTAAAAGGTGCCTTCTCATCGAGAATGTGCAGCATGTTGATAGAATAGCCTCGTATCATCCGGTGGTCACCTGACTTAGGCATCAAAGTATGCCTCAGAATAGTGTTAGTGGTGGTCAGACCTGCCTGGAGATAATACACTGAGCCGAGCTTCCATCCCTCCAAATCAGCAGCTGGGATCTCCTTGTACATATTCTTCATGGAATCATGACTCTTCTTAGGAATCCCATAGACATCAATGTCGTCCTCTCTCTGCACAGGAGCGTTCAGAAGATCTGCCCATTCTTCAACAGTTGAAGAAAACCTTTGACCTTCAGTCATCCAGGTGATCTTGCCATCATGATAGAAGTGGGCTGTGGCATAGAACTGCATGATCATCTCGTCATTCCATGCTGTCAGTTCTTGACCCACAAAATCAGCAACTCCACATGCAGTAAAGCTCTCATGCACATGGGGAAAGAAGTCCCGGTGCTCTTCACTGTCAATGTACTCCCAGTCAACATACCTGGTGTCAGCAACAATGGGCTTCTTATCCATTAGCACGGTCTCATAGAAATCCTGCTGCTCTCTGGTGTGGAATCTGGGGTCCACAGCAGTCCTTCTTCTTACGGCATATGGATCAGACTGTCTCCATAGCCTGAGACCTTTGTCCTTCCTTGCCTTCATGTCCTCAGCTTGAGGATGAGCATCATTGTGGAGTGGCAACTTGGGACGGAGCTTGAGCAACACATGCTCTTCATCTGACTCAGAAGGTGGCATCTCACCTTTGTTCTTCTCAGAAGCTGGAATGCTTCTGGTTGTTCTCTTGGGCTTGGCTGGAGCTGCTTTGACTGGAGCAGGCTTCTTGGGCTTGGAGGAGGCTTGAGCCCGAATAGCATCACCCATGAACTTAGCTTTCTGAGGAGGAGGCTGGGGTGCATCTTCTTCTTCTTCTTCTTCAGCAGCATCAACTTGAGATTCAGCATAAACAACTCTCTTCCTCTTGGAAGTCTTCTTCACCTTGCTTGGAGCTGGCTCTTCCAAGTTGAGCTTCTTGGCAACTGCAGACTGTTTTACCTTGCTTGTACCTTTCCTTGGCTGCTGCCCTTGGTGCTCTTTGGCAACCACATTCCTCTTGGGCTTGGAGGTAACTTCCTCAGCAACAAAGTCGGAATCCTCATCATCAGAGGTTCTCTTCTTCCTGGTTCTCGTAGCTGCAGGAGGCAGACCACTAGGGGTGCTCCTCTCACCATCATCACTAGAGCTGCTTGCAGGACTTGTTTCTGCCTCTGGAATTTCAGCAAAAGGTGATTCAGACCTGTTCTGGCTGTCACTGACATCTGACATGGCTGAAAGACCTGTGAAAAGATAAGGTATAGGCAGAATGGAAGAGTTATCACAACTGCAGAAGTTTTTGAAAAAAAATGAGTTAAAAAACTTAGTTTTGAGTTTTCACAGAATGTATTTCGGTCAAACCGATTTCAAGTTTCGGTGTAACCGAAGTGTTCAACAGAACCTACACACCACTTTCGGTCAGACCGAAATGGGTTTCGGTCCTACCGAAAACTTAGGGTTTCACAGAAACTTCAATTCGGACATTCCGATTTTCACAACTCGGTCAGAGCGAACTGTGTAGTGCAATGGTCAGAGACCAAATCGGTCAGTCCGAGTTTCAGGAATCGGCTTCACCGAGATGCATTCCGTGGAAACCTAAACCTAAGAATTTTCCTCGAAACTAGAAGATCTGAACAATGTATTGGGATCATATCAAACTTGGATTGAATCAGGGCAGTCCTATCATGCAAGAATTAGAAGTGGAGCATGAAAGGGATCGGGACACACCCTAACTTGGTGGTGTCCCTCTACGGCGGCAACGGCGGAGAAGATTACCGTTGACGGCGGCGGAGACCTGCGGTGTGGACGCACAGGTGATGAAGGCGACGATCCGTAGACCAGGGCGGCGGCAGCAGGGGTCTTGGAGGGCGAACGTTTGAAAGGAATAGATCGCGCGCAGCCCTCAGTATATATAACCCCGTGCTGTCGGTGGGACCGAGTTGAAAAACTCGGTGTCACCGAGATGCATAATTGCAGTGCAGTTACGCATATCGGTCAGACCGAGATTTTGAACTCGGTTTCACCGAGATGAAACCTAGATCAATCTAAGTGTTTCGGTTGGACCGAGATTGAGAAGCCGGTCAGACCGAAATGGACTTAGAAGGTTTTGGAAGTCAGCCTTAGACGAATCGGTGGTTCCGAGTGCTCCTCACTCGGACTGTCCGAAAAAGACTTGTTCAAAGTTGTGATATAAGCATGAATAGAATTTGAGACAAGATAGCATGGATAGCTAGGGAAGGTGCTTAGGCATTCTTGTCCATCCATTTGGCCAGAAAAAGAAACCAAAACAATCAAAACCACAAATGGATGTCCTTGAATGAATAGAATCATGCATTCAACATGCTCACACAATAAGATAGCAACTGAAATATGTGTCAAACATGCACAACCAAAACTCTAGCTACTAGCACACAATTTGTCGATGACTAGGTCATCTATATATGAGTATATTGACTTAGGAGCCAAATGAGAACATTTGGTCATAGGTCATACTCATCGTTTAAGCACAAGTGGGGTTACCACTTTTACATAAAGCATTTATGTGTTCACATCATTTGGAGATGCTTTAGCTCAATTTTTAGAGCAAAGCTCCCCCTAGATGTGAGAACCCCTTTTAAAGGGTCAAACTAACCTTGGGTTGTCGTAGAAGACTTCATGTAGATGTTGAAGATGTGGATGCTCAATGTTGATGTAGATCATCAAGAGTTGAGAGCTATCCTTGGATTAGGGCACTTTCAATACCTACATGGGTTAGTCCCACAAGGAACAGACAAGAATATCCATGGACATAGAGTGAAGTACACAAGAGATGATGTCCATGAAAGCAATGATTACCTTGTCCCTTGACTTACCAACAAGAGGGTTTGTGACTCCATGAACAAGTGCATGATGTGGAAGTTGATTGCACAAGTTCTTGCCAAAATGAATATGAGTGAAATTTGTTGGCGGAGTCACCCTCGAGAACCTACTAGTTCTTCTTCTTTGGGATCCACATCATCTTGATGGGAATCCTTGGTGTTGTAGTTGAGCTTGACGAAGTAGAACTTGAAGTGTCCTTGGGAACCCACTTGACCATGGCTTGAGGTGCTTCAATGAATGCATCAATCTCCTCTTGAAGCTTGTCCTTGGCCTTTAGCTTGTGGTCTTGTGGTGGAAGGTCATCTTGAGCTTGTTCCACATTGGAAGAAGTAGGATCATACTTCTCCTTTTGTGAGACAAACTGTGGAGTAGGGTATTGACCTTCTTCCCACTCAACACCTTTGGCGTTGAACTTTCGCTCAAAACCAATCCCTTGATTCTTCCGGTGTCTTCCTTGTTTGCGAACAATCTCCTCAAAGTTCTTGCTTCCGGCAAGACTCTTGTAGACACCTTTCTCTATGATTTCCTTCAATAAGCTATTTTCTTGCTCAAGTGTAACTTGGCTTGAAACATTGTTAGTGGAATCAAGAGAACTACTAGAAGCAACAATATTGGATTTAACATTGTTATTGTTACTACTAGAGGAAGAATTTGTCTTATGCTTGTCATGCTTAGTCTTAATAGGTGGCAAGAAATTAGACAAGAGAAGTCGTTTGGCAAGATATGAAGAACTCTTCTTTCGAAGATCGTCATTGATCGCTTTTAGAAACTCATGTTCTTGCTCTAGAGTGAGCTTCTCGAAGCGTAGCTTCTCATGAGATCTTAGGAGCTCTCTATGATCTTCTTGAGTTGTTTCATGAGCTAACTTAAGAGTGTTTAGTTCTTTAGTTAGACGCTCAATCTCCTTCATAGCATTGTCATTCGACTCTTCTCGACTATAAAGACTACTAGCATTTTCATCATTACTAAGCTCACTAGATTTATCATGCAAGAGCTCATCTTCACCAAGTAAATCATCCTCATCACTATCAAAGTCAATGAATTCAGGGTGTGTTACCTTGGGGCCTTTAGCCATGAAGCATCTTCCAATTCCCTCGTTTGGTGAATCAAATAAGTCGTAGGAGTTGGAGTTGGAGGATACGAGTGCAAGTCCGGCAACACCTTCATCTTGACTATAGTCGGAGTCGGAGTGATAGCTTCCATCGGATTGACTGTCAGAGTCGGAGCCGGAGACCCATTCACCAACATGAGCTTGATGTCTTCTTCTTGTGTAGCTCCTTGATGACTTGTCTTTCTTCTTCGAATCCTTGCTTCTCCGAGAGGGTCTTCGTTCATAACGATCATCTCTACTCCTTCTCTCTCTCCGAGGTGACTCATCTCTTGCTCTTCTTCTTGGAGATTCTTCTCTTCTCTTGTGGGGAGCCGTACACTCATTTGAGAAGTGTCCGGGTCTTCCACAATTGTAGCAGTTTCGATCACGACTAGAAGATCTCTTTCCATCATATGATCTAGACTTTGAGCTTCTCTCTTTGCCTCTATTCTTGTAGAACTTGTTGAAGTTCTTGACCATTAGGCTTATCTCTTCATTGGAAACTAGCTTGTCACTTGAGGTAGTAGGAGCATCACTTGTAGCTTTGTAAGCACCACTTGACTTGTTGTGAAGCTCTTCCTTATCCTTAAGTGTCATCTCATGAGCAACAATTCTTCCAATGACTTCAGTTGGCTTGAGAGTCTTGTAGTTTGGCATCATTTGGATCAAAGTGCACACGGTGTCATACTTTCCATCCAAAGCTCTGAGAATCTTCTTAATGATGAATCGGTCGGTCATTTCTTCGCTTCCTAAGCCGGCAATCTCATTTGTGATGAGAGCAAGCCTAGAGTACATTTCAGCGACTCCTTCACCATCCTTCATCTTGAACTTGTCAAGTTGACCTTGAAGAATATCTAGCTTTGATTCCTTCACAGATTTAGTACCTTCGTGCATTTCAACCAAAGTATCCCAAATCTCCTTAGCATTCTCAAGACGACTGATTTTGTTGAACTCTTCGGGACACAAAGCATTGAAGAGAATGTCACAAGCTTGAGCATTGTTTTGCAACATCCGCAACTCTTCGGGTGTAGCTTCGCGATCCGGAACTTTTCCTTCTTCAAAGAAATCACCTTGCATGCCAACACAAATAATGCCCCATGCGGCTGGGTTATGACCAAGAATATGCATTTTCATTTTATGCTTCCAACTAGCAAAATTTGTACCATCAAAGTAAGGACCTCTACGATAATTACCCTCACTAGACGCCATACTCTCCTAGGTTGTGAAACCAAGCTTATGGAGTCCAATGCAATGGAAACCAAGGCAATGGAGACCAAAGCTCTGATACCACTTGTAGGATCGAAAGTAGGTCTAGAGGGGGGGTGATTAGACTACTTGACAATATAAAAAATCTGCCTTTAGATCATGCAATGTTTTTGGCAGTTTCACAAACAAGATCAGTTCAAGTAACACCCTACACATGCAATTCTAGAGTATATGCAGCGGAAAGTAAATTGCACATGTAAAAGAGAGGTGGAGAAGATCAAACGCAGTTTGGTGACACGGAGATTTTTGTCGTGGTTCCGATAGGTGGTGCTATTGTACATCCACGTTGATGGAGACTTCAACCCACGGAGGGTAACGGCTGCGCGAGTCCACGGAGGGCTCCACCCACAAAGGGTCCACGAAGAAGCAACCTTGTCTATTCCATCACGGCCTACGCCCACGGAGGACTAGCCTTACTCGGGGTAGATCTTCACGAAGTAGGCGATCTCCTTGCCCTTACAAACTTCTTGGTTCAACTCCACATCACGACGGAGGCTCCCAAGCGACACCTAACCAATCTAGGAGGCACCACCCCCCAAAAGGTAATAGACGGTGTTGATGATGATGAACTCCTTGCTCTTGTGCTTCAAGTGATAAACTCCCCAACACTCAACTCTCCTCACTGATATGGCTGTGGTGGAAGAAAGGTTTGAGTGGAAAGCAACTTGGGAAGGCTAGAGATCAAGTTTCATATGGTAGGAATGGAATGGCTTGATCTCAACACAAGGGTAGGTGGTTCACTTCTCAGAAAGTGTATGGTAGGAATGGTGGTACTTTCTGATGGCTCTCCTCACGAATGAGGAGGGGGTGGAGGGGTATATATAGCCTCCACACAAAATCCAACCGTTACACACACATTTGACCAATCTCGGTCAGACCGAAGTGAAAACTCGGTCAGACCGAAAGTTCAAATATAGTGAACGTTGGGATTTTCGGTGGGACCGAAAATACCATCTCGGTGAGACCGAAGTGAGTCAAAGGTTAGGGTTTGCCATCTCGGTGAGACCGAAAATATAAACTCGGATATTCCGAATTGATGTCAACTGATCACAGAAGGTTGGCAGCCCTTTTTCGGTGAGACCGAAACTCAGAATCGGTTTGACCGAGAAGCTAGGGTTTGGAGAAACAACTGAAAAGATTCATCTCGGTGGGACTGAGTTGGAGAAATCGGTGTGACCGAGATGTTAGGGTTTGTGTTAAGTAGTGAATAGTGCTGATAGTTGAGGGAGTTAGATCACCAAGCACTTGAGCAACAAGAACATTAACACAACCTCATCCCCTTTTAATAGTATTGGCTTTTCCTATGGACTCAATGTGATCTTTGATCACTAAACCAAAAATGGAGTCTTGAGCTTTTGCCAATGCTTGTCTTAGCATTTTGAGGGGTCCACTTCTTCAGACATTTCCATACCCATATCATCGAACTTCTCTGAAATGATTCTCAAGATAATATTAGTTCAATGATATATATGTTGTTATTAATTACCAAAACCACCCGGGGATTAGTTGCACTTTCAAGAGCAGAGCTTTGGCAGAATTTATAGCTGAATGGACCCCAACGCCCGATGAAGAAGTTCCAGAGACAAGCGTACCCGTACAAGAAGCGACAAGCGAATGGGTGATGTACTTTGATGGTGCCTTCTCGCTGCAAGGCGCTGGAGCCGGTGTGGTACTCATAGCGCCCACCGGAGAACACCTCAAGTATGTTATCCAGATGCACTTTCCCAGAGAACAAGCGACAAACAATACTGCAGAGTATGAAGGTCTGCTTGCCGGCCTCAGAATTGCAGCTGAACTTGGGATCAAGAAGCTGATTGTGCGGGGAGATTCTCAGTTGGTGGTCCGACAAGTGAACAAAAGTTATCAGAGCCCATTGATGGAAGCTTATGTAGATGAAGTGAGGAAGCTTGAAGAGCACTTTGAAGGTCTGCAAATGGAGCACGTCCCGAGAGCTCAGAACGATATAGCAGATGGCCTTTCAAAGTGTGCTGCAATGAAGTTACCTGTGGAACCAGGGACCTTCCTGCTCAAGCTGACTCAGCCATCCGTTACACCATCAATTGGGCAGCCCAAGAAGAGAAAGTTGGTCTCCGGCAACTACTTGCTGGCGGATCTTCCCGAAGCCGCCGCCAAGGTCCCCAAGATCAACAACCAGAACGCTGAGGAACAGTTTGCTCCTGCGGACCCAAGGGTCTGTACAGTTGAAGCAAGCGTTCCCGACAAACCTTGCCCCGGCAGGTTTGCCGGGGAACCATCAGCTCCGACAGAACCAGAGGTTCTTGCCGTAGAAGCTGGGGTTCCCGCAGCGGCCCTCATGCCTTTAGTCCTTGCCGTTGAGCCTCGGGCTCCGGCATGGGCACAGCAGATCGTCCGTTTTCTGCAAACTGGAGAACTTCCCGACGACCCAGCAGAAATAGAGAAAATAACCAGGCAGTCAAGTATGTACCAGTTCGTGGACAATGAACTGTACAGAAGAAGGCTCAATGGTGTCAGGTTGAAGTGCATTTCCAGAGAAGATGGACAGAAGCTGTTGGCAGAAATACATGGAGGCATATGTGGCCACCACATTGGCGCAAGGGCACTTGCCGGGAAGGCATTCCGGCAAGGGTTCTTTTGGCAAGAAGCCCTCCAAGATGCAACTGCACAAGTAACCAAGTGTGAAGCGTGCCAGTTCCATGCCAAGCAAATTCACCAGCCAGCTCAAGCTCTCCAGACGATCCCTTTGTCTTGGCCCTTCTCGGTCTGGGGGCTCGATATCCTCGGCCCCTTCCCCCGTGCTATCGGGGGCTTTGAGTACTTGTACGTTGCGATCGACAAGTTCACAAAGTGGCCAGAAGTGGAACCGGTGAGAAAGGTGACAACACAGTCAGCGGTCAGGTTCTTCAGGTCAATTGTTTGCCGTTTCGGAATCCCTAACCGGATCATCACCGACAATGGTACACAATTCACTAGTCGCACCTTCATGCAGTACGTCCAAGACCTTGGCGCCAAGGTCTGTTTCGCTTCCGTTGCTCACCCGAGGAGCAATGGTCAAGCGGAGAGGGCCAATGCTGAAGTGCTGCGCGGACTCAAGACAAGAACCTTCGACAGGCTGCGCAAGTGTGGAAAAAACTGGATAGAGGAGTTGCCGGCAGCTCTTTGGTCGATCAGAACGACGCCAAGTCGAGCGACCGGACAGACACCCTTTGCCCTTGTCTATGGGGCAGAGGCAGTTCTCCCCACGGAACTCGTATACGGATCTCCTCGAGTGCTCGCTTATGATGAGCTCGAGCAAGAGCAACTGCGACAAGATGATGCATTGCTCCTCGAGGAGGAACGTCTCCAGGCTGCTGTACGAGCTGCTCGATACCAGCAAGCCTTGCGCCGCTACCATAGCCCCAAGGTTAAGGCCAGGAGTCTCGAGGAAGGCGACCTTGTACTTCGGCGTGTTCAGTCCGCCAAGAATTCCAACAAGTTGACGCCGAAGTGGGAAGGCCCTTATCGGGTGAGACAAGTCACAAGGCCCGGCGCTGTCCGCCTTGAGACCGAAGAAGGCTATCCGGTAAGCAACTCCTGGAACATAGAGCATCTTCGAAAGTTTCACCCATAAGGCGCGGTTGCCGTGATCCGCTCCGGCAACCACCTTTTGTACGAGTCTTGCCGTTGTTGCATGTAATCCTTTGTACAAAGCCGGGCGCAGATCCCGTGCATCAGTAAAGCTTTTGTGTTTCACACTATTTGCCATTTTCATGCCTTTCTTCGTTATTTGCATGCATTATTTGGCATCTTGTGCAACACACATATCCGGTGAGCATTACCATGCCGAGAAACCCTATATTTGTTCCCTCTTCTCCTTTTCTTTCCCTCTTAAGCAGAAGAAACATTCCTCGCGCACAAGTTTGCCGGGGGGGAAGGAGGTGGAGGACGAACCAAGTGATGTTCAAGAAAGAGAAGCTTGCCGGAGAACGAACAGACTATGAAAGCTAAGTTACCAGAATTTGAGCAGTTCAAATTTTTAATTTTTAGTTATCTTCCTTGAACAACCACACTTTGTATGGAAAACCTGTGCGCGGAGGAACCTACCCGTGGCTAGCCGCACCCTTATCTTGTTTTCGAGTACGCTCAACGGCTTAAGTGAGCTGCGACAAGTGTCGCGCCCTTACTTCGTTTTCGAGTTCGCTCAGCAAGCTAAGTGCGTTGCGACTAGCTGCAGCAAGGTTGCTTGTCGGTAAGGCCTTTGCCAGCAGGCTGCTCAGAGTCCAACACTCAGCGCTCGCTGCAAGGGTCCCTTGTCGGCAAGTCCCCTAAAAGCGTAGGGTAAAAAGCATACAAAGTAGAGGACCAAAACAAGGGAGATAACACTGCATCAATTGCTTGGAAACAAGATAATATATTACGGAGATAACTTGTCTCAATGACTAATAGGTTCATGTTCATGGCACACTTTGCAGCAGCAAAGGAAATAAAAAGAAAGAGGCCTAATCTACGCGATCGCCTTCACGCCTGGAGATCTTTTTCACCTTGGCGATGATATGGGCGACCTGCGCCTTCAACGCCTCTTGATCTGCGTCGGCCGGCAAGCTGCGGAGAACGTTGACAAGATTAATACCAGGGTTGCGGTAGACAATCTTGGTCAAGACGCGCTCCAAAGTACCCGCGCAGAGCTGGCGCGACTCCTCGGCCAGCTGCGCGGGGAGTTTCTCCTGTAGACGTGCGAGCGCCGGCGCGATCCCCCTGAAGAAGAGATTGAGCTTGGCGCTGTGGGGGAGATTCGGGTCCGGAGAGTACACCAAGTGTTCAACCCTCAGCGCCATTAGCTCCTTGTCGATGTTGGCGGCGGAAGTGACCAGCTCCTCCGTCCATTGCTCCACCGCCTGTTTGAAGATGTTCGTGGAGGTGGTGGCGCTCTCCACCAGCTCCCGCTCCTTGCGGACCTCCTCCTTCAGCTTGGTCTCGCGGTCCCAAGCGGCGTCCAGTGAATCCCTCAAAGTGGAGACCTTCAACTCCAGATCAGCAATCGAGTCCTTGGCGGCTTTGAGCTCGTCGCCCTGCTTGGAGAGGCGTACCTGGAGGTCCGAGTTGGTATGGGCGTCTTTCTCGCGCTCCATGTTGAGCGCGGTGACCCTTTTCGTGCTCGCCTTCAGGTACTCCTCCAGCTGCGCCACCTTGGCTTCAAGGTCCTTCTTGGCGGTTTCCGCGGCGGCAGCGGCTTCCTTTGCCTCCTTCAGGGCCCCACCAAGAGCCTGCTCCCGGGCGGTGAGCTCGTCGTCATGGGCGTCGAGCTCAACCTTCCGCTGGTTGAGCGCCCCTTCTCGCCGAGACAGCTCCACACCAACAAGTCGCTGCTGCTCCTCGGCCTCTGCCTTCTCCAGGAGGAACTCCTGCTGCTCTCCGGCAAGCCTCTCGCGCTCCTCCGCCAAGTCGCGGAGAGCTGCCTGGTTGGCGGCGCGGAGCTCTGCAGCGCGTTTCTCCAAGTCCGCTCCGGCCTTGGCGGTGAGGGCTTCTCGCGACTCCAGTTTCGCCTGCCTGGCCCGGTAAAGGGCCAGGAGCTGGCGGAGAAGTTTCTCCTCTTCGGGCTCATCGCTCCTGCCAGACGCTTCAACGATCTTCAAACCCGCGGAGGCGAGGACCTCTCCATCAAAGGTCTCTCCCTCCACGGGGGTTCGCGACGAAGACCCCCACGACACTTGAATGAAGACGCCGTTGGGGGCCTCAAGATAGATGCCGGGCTGCTCCTTATCGGCGGAGGGGTCGGCGGCCGGTGCAGCGCTCGACGCTCCTGCTGCCTCCGGGCCGGCAGTGTGGTCGCCGCCCCCTCCCCGGCCGCGGCGTCTGCGGTTGGAGCAGTCTCCTCAGCGGCAGGCTCGTCGGCTCCTGCCATGTCTTCAACGACAGGGGCGTTGCCACCGTCGCCTTGCGCGCCCTCCTCGCCGATGACCTCGGTCTCCATCTGGTCCGGCGCGGGAGGATCTAGAAGAAGAAGAAAAGGAAAGGAAAAGTTCAAGCAAATATCCAAAAAAGACAAGTCCAAGAAGACGAAGTTACAAGACTTACCTTCACGGACTTCGTCGACGACAGGCTCCCTCGCCGGGGAGCCCTCCCTTGGCGGGGCGGCCACCCTCGCCGGGCTGCTCGCCCTTGGCGGGGTACTCGCCCTTGGCGGAGTACCCGCCCTTGGCGGAGCGCTCTCCCTCGCCGGGGAGTTCGCCCTTGGCGGGGACGGTGGGACCTGCGGCTCCTCGGGAGTAGTCTCCGGGCGCTCCTGCAGCTGCGGCTCCACTTTTGCGCAAGACAAATAAAGCAGCAAGATATCAGTACAAGTTAAAACCTCAAGCGCGCCCGACGAGCAAAGAAATCTAAAACCCAGACTTACGCTGGGGGCTGCGCGGGGGGCTGCTCCTCGGAGCAGTGGATGGGTCCGGCAAGTCCATCGCTGGCGCATCCCCTGTCGCCGCGACGGGCGAGTCGTCCTCGACCTCAACCACGGGGATTTTGGCCCGCTTCGTCATCCGCTGGGCCAGAGTCCTGAAAGCAAAACAAGAACAAGATTAGAATCACGAAGAAGAATCAAGTCAGAATTGAAGAAGCTATAAGTTACAGATGCTTACTCCTCTTCCTCGTCGTCGTCGCTAAGGGCGGAGAAATCGAACTCCACCTGAGTTGCTCCGGCGCGAGGAGCAGGAGGAGAAGGCTCTCTCGGACGCTTGGCGGTCCCCGGGGCTGGGGGCTGCGACGACCCAGCCTCCGCCGACGCCGAGGCCTGAGGAGCAGGCGGAGCGGCCGCTCCGCTCTGAGAAGATCCCCCTCCGCTTGGCGCTGGTGCGCGGGGCGCCTCCGCCGCGGCTGGTGCGCGGGGCGCCTCCGCCGCGGCTGGTGCGCGGGGCGCCTCCGTCGCGGCTTGGCTCGCTCTGGTGGCGCGCGTCGCCCGGCGAGCAGGTTGTTGTCGGGGCGCCTGCGTCCTTGTCGCTGTAGGCGCCTTGCGGAGACGCTTCAGCGGTGTTCGCTGGGGACTTGCCCGAGGCGGGGAGTTCTCCGAGGACGATGAGGCGTCGTCGTCGAGCCCCAGAGACCCACCAGAGTCCTCATCGGCCTCGGTGTCCTCCTCCTCCTCTCCGGCGGGCTCGCTGGATCCGGCATCCTGTCCTGTGGCTCCGCTCCCTCCGGTGGCCCCGCTCCCTCCGGCACCTCTATTCCCTCCGGCAACCTCGCTTGCCGCGGCCTCGCTCACGACCCCGGGAATCCTGGTGTGCCTCAGGGAAGGGACTCCGGCAAGCTCGTCGGGCGGAAGCTTGAGCAGTCTGCGGATCTCAGCCTCCTCTGCTTGGCACACCTCGTCCTCGGCCTGCGCCTCGTCGATGGTGAACCCGAAGTCTCCTGCTGCTGCAGCTGCGGCGGCCTCTTCCATCCGGGAAGCAATATAGGCTATGTCCCGCTCTGTGGTGGCCCGAGTGAGACCCTTGTTCTCCTCGGCGTTCCTCGGCCGCTCGACCAAATTATCAAAGAAGCTCATAATTGCATCCGGCGTGGGCACTATCCAGGTGGGGTCGACGCCGTGAGAATCACATGCGGGCATCATTGCGCGCAAAGCATCCCGGGCAGTGCTATTGCATAGCGGCACCACTCCCCGGGGAGATCTAAACCACTCCGGATGGGCCGGGTTGTGCTTAAAAAGCTCCCGGACCATCCCCTTCAGCTCCAGAGCCGTGAAGTTGAAGTTCAGACCCGGGCGCAGCCTCATAATGTCCGCCGCATTGCCAAACTCCCACGCTGGCCTTTTCCTCTCTTGTAAAGGGGCAATGCGGCGGCGGAGGAAATCTGCTCCTACCTCTCCGATGGTCAACTTAGCTACCCGGAGACGAAGTATCCTGACCAGGGCGACGTTGAGCTTGACATCATCCGGGGCCAACTCGCTCCAGTCCCTGCCGCGCACTATGGCTGTTGTGCGCGGCGCAGTGAAAGGCTCCGGCTAGTCTTCCACTATCCAACACCAGTCCGCGCGCCACTCTTCCCACTTGCCGCGGAGCTCTCCTTTCAGATATGACTCCTTCTTATTCAAGCAGAAGATCCAAGATATACCCCCGGAGAGGGGAGTTCCGGCCTCTACTCTAGGCATAAAAAAGTGGCGAAAAAGCGCTACATTTGGATAGATCCCTATATAGTTTTCGCACAGATGTGCGAAAACCGCCATCGTAAGGATGGCGTTGGGGGTGAAGTCTAGAAGATGGAGGCCGTACGTGTTCATGATGTCGCAGAAAAACTCCGAGAACGGAGGGCACAAGCCGCAATGAAAGAAGACATCGAAGAAGAAGTACCCGCCGGGAAGCAGATCTTTGGCGACGGCGGGGTAGACTCTGGTCCGGGGATGAGCCTTGGTCTCCTTGGCCCAGAAAAGGTAATACTTGTTCCAGAGTTCCCTCGCGCTGAGCCTCGGCGCGAAGACTACATTCCTCTTCCGCAGGGCGGCAAGCTTCGCCGCCTGCTCGGATTTCTCCCTCTTGGCCTTCTCCGCTTTCGCCTTCTCGGCCTTCGGAGCCATGGCGGAGGCGGCGGGGGAAGGGGCGAGGAGTTCGACGGCGCCGCGGGTGCGGAAGAGGGCAGAGGGGATGTGGAGGCGAAGCGCAGCGGGGAATTTCTGGAGGATGAAGACGAAGTGAATGCGGAGGAGGGAAACTGCCCCTGTTCCCTCTGCTTTTAAGGAGGGAGTGGGGGACGCTCCGCATTTCCCATTAAAGAACGTGGCCACGATCTCTCCCACGATGCCGCAATCGACGCGTGCCGTTAGGGAGGGGCGCGGCGGATGCGAAAGGGGATTCGGCGTGCCGTGGGCCGCGTGTGCCCATGCACTGTTTTGGGCCTGGCCCAACAGCGCTCGGCACCGTGTGTGGCCCAGGCCCGGGGGCTCCTGTCGGTGTACTAAGATAGGGGTACCTTAGTACCCCAACTTGTGCACGGGCAGTAGCAGCTTCCCGCGGCAGGGCTCACCACATGCTCGCCGAAGACCTTTCTGATCCTTATAAAACCATTCAAAAACAAAGTATACAAGACAGAAGATCAAGGCTCCGGCAAGTGGAGCTTGCCGGGAAGGCCGTCCCAGGCTCAAGACTATCACATTTAGCACGAGACCCTGGCAAGAGGAGCTTGCCAGGAAGACCAGAATACTGCATCCCAGAAGACATGCCTTGGCGCAGCATGCGCCCCGGCAAGGGCCCGGGGAGCGACAAGCTTCCCAGCCCGGCAAGATCAAGACCCCGGCAAGGTGCTTGCCGGGGGAACCTGCGCTGTGTGCCCACGCTCCAGCTCATCGGCCCACGCGTCGCCCTGGGGCCCTTCCAGGGACGCGTGGCGGATGGCTGTGCAGCCTGGGGGGCACGGTGGCACTCCACGGTGATGAGGCTATCGCCGTGGCGAACGGAGACGCACGGGCGGGTGCTTTTGGGGTTGACGGCGACGGGCATTTAATGCTCTTGTCCCCCACTGTCAAGTTAGGTGAAGACCACCGTTCACGCACTGTTCATGCACTATTCCCGCACTGTTACAACTACCACCAAAATTACTTTTTTGCCCTTCTTCTACGTTGGCACCTGTCGGTGACCCCTTGAACTATAAAAGGAGGCCCATGCACAACGTAGAAAGGGTTCGGAACCTAGTTAGCTCTCTCGCTCGGGGTAGCTAGTTCTTCAAGCTCCCAAGTCCACAAACTTAATACAAACCAAGCAGGAGTAGGGTTTTACGCGTCCGCGCGGCCCGAACCTGGGTAAACTGCCCGCGTGCTCTCCTCGATCTGCTCTTTGTGCTCCCTCCGCTCCCTTACCGCAACGTACAAGGGGCTCCGGTCCCATAGGTGTTCGTGGTGGACAGTTTCCCCCGACAGGTAATAATGGTATTGTAATAGTTCATGTGGTATGTTATTTCATGTGGTATATTTATTAATAAGTCTATAGTTAGGAAACCGTAGGTGAACTTTGTTATATAACCTAAATGTTGTGTGTTAAAATAACGTGCTAATGTACTTCATGTTGTATGTAATTAGGTTAAATAATTCATCTTAGTAGCAATCAAGGAGGAGATGACGTGATTGAAGAAATTGTGTTTCCATTTTCGCTGTCCCTTTTGAGGTAAGAAGCACGTACATGCTAGTACTATTTTCATGCTTTTAATAAGATAAAGAAAAATCCGTGTATAATATTGATGTTCATGTGATAATAGATTGACTTCGTTCATATAATACTGGTGACGGACATATATTCAAACTCGTTTGACACCTCATTGCATTCGCAAGCACATCCATATTGGAGCTGAGGTATAAATGACGATGTAATTATGTTAATTTTTTTATATTGATGTACTGTTATGAAAAATGTGCATGCCGTTAGGATTGATATTACATGTAAAAAAATGAATTTTATAGTATGATATGAAAACATTATTAAAAACCGGAAGATATTAAATGTTTTACTCATGTTACTTGTTACAAGAAACATATTAGGATTTTTCTAGGGTAGTTAGAGAAAAGAAAAAAGAGTTTTAGTTTATTACGCTGCTAGAGTAGTTTTGAAAAAAAACAATAGATATGTAAATACTCGTATGATCTATAAATGTTGTCAGCGTACTATGTGCATGCCGTTGGGAATATTATTATTTGTAAAAAAATGAATTTTATATTATGATATGAAACCGGAAGATATTAAATGTTTTACCCATATGATAATAAAATGTTATTATCGTAGTATAATGTTTAGTGGTTGTTTGGATATCTTAGTTTTGACTAATAGTCGTATTTTGAAAACCTTACCTTTTACATGTTACGAGAAACATATTAGGATTTTTCTATGGTAGTTAGAGAAAAGAAAAAAGAGTTTTAGTTTATTACGCTGCTAGAGTTGTTTTGGAAAAAAACAATAGATATGTAAATACTCGTATGATCTGTAAATGTTGTCAGCGTATTGTTGTGAAAAATGTGCATGCCGTTGGGAATATTTTTATTTGTGAAAAAAATAAATTTTATAGTATGATATGAAGACCGGAAGATATTAAATGTTTTACCCATATGATATTAAAAAGTTATGAGAAACATATTAGGATTTTTCTAGGGTAGTTAGAGAAAAGCAAACAGAGTTTTAGTATATTACGCTGCTAGAGGAGTTTCGGAAAAAACAATAGATATGTAAATACTCGCATGATCTGTAAAAATTGTCAACGTACTACTACTAAATGTTCAGTTACTAATTACCTGAAATGTAAATATGGATGTTGGTTAGGTACTATGGAAAATTTGTTAGTGTACTATGGGGACGTCTTACGCGACGGCCCTTTCGGGGTGGATGTGTCCTTGTGCGAGTCGACTACAGTTGTAGTGAGAGACATGGTGAACGTGGGTTACGCAGCAGTAAGAAGGTGCATCCGAGCGGTGTTTGGCCCAGGGATGCAGGGGGAAAAAATGACAATGGAGGCATTTGTCGTTGATAGAGGAAATGATGGGACTGATGCCCGTTGGGGTTTGCGGCCTGTCACAGGTGACCAGTCATGGGGCTCATACATGAGGTTTGCAAGCAATCCCAATAACTCAATGTTTGGTCAGCCGATGGTGTATGTGGAGTTCATTTCAGTCACTGATGCTGCCGAATGCAGTAGCAGGGGTGTTGAGGTCGAGTTGGCCATCACATCAGCCCCTAGCGCCGGCCCATCGGAATTGACCGGCGGCCAGCCTGTGTATGACACAGGATATTGGTCAGCGGCCATTGACCTGAGCGAACACGTTGAGGGATTGCCGGAGGCGCTAGATGATGACGATCATTCTTCCGCGTCTTCGGACTCAAGCGAAGAAGAAGATGTTCCTCCTCAAAGGGCGACCGCGGCGACACTGCAACCTGGGTTTTTACAGGATATGAGCATTACCAATGAATTTCACTATGTTTCTGGCCTAGAAGCGGGCAACCTGGAGGTTGGGCAGGTTTTCCCAGACAAGAAGTCTGCTTACCAGGCAATAGATAGCTATGCAATCGCCCTCCACCGTCAGCATAGAGTGAAGCAGTCTGATAAAAAAGAGTTGAAGGTCATATGCATCCACTCCACGAATGGTTGCCGCGGAAGAGTTCTCGCTAGACTGAAGCCTGGGGTATGTCAATCATGGCATATCACAAAAATAGCGGAGCATAGTTGTGAGCAAACTGGGACTCTTGCAAATTTTTACTCCAAATTCAAAAACAAGGATTGGTTCAAGTTATTCAAGAGGATGTGCATGCAGAAAACCAAAGCCAAAATGAATGCGATCTGGGCAGGTATCAATGGTGAGATTGAGCGCGCGGCCTTGCCGCAGAGAGAAGACCGGAGGGGTCGTAGGACGGCCATAAATTTGAGCCAGTGGATCGGCGAGAATTGCCCTCATTTGTACAAGTGGGCGCAATCTCACGACACAGGGGCACGATATGGAATAATGACCAGCAACATGTCAGAGGTGTGCAATGGTGTTCTTAAAGGGGTGCGAGCACTTCCTATCACAGCCCTAATTGAAGAAACTTGGAACCGGACCCTGTCATACTTTGTAGACAGGGTCACCGTCGCCAATGCACAAGTTGAATTGAACAAGCCATGGTCAGAGAAAATGCAAAGACATCTTGACGAGAAAGCACAAAAGTCCCAAAGTCATGGCTGCAGGAAAGTGGACGCACTTAGGAATAAGTGGGAGGTCAACGTGCGAGCCAAGTACGTTAAGGGTCACCACAGAGGATCAAAAAAGCAAGATGTCACCCTCGGCCCAACGTCCATACATATCGCCATACTTCAACATGTACAATCTGTACAACACTTGGAACGGTGAGTTCTGGGCATGGGGCATTGATATGAACTACAAAATGCTGTGGCCAGATGGGCCGAAATGGGTTCCGAATGTCGCCTTGATGAGAACCGCCAAGGGACGACGTCAGTCTAGGCGTCATCGCAATGACACGGACCATAGCCAGATGGGAGAAGCAAGACGATGCCGCGTTTGCAGGTGTCCTGGACATTCACGTAGGGAATGCCCGTATCGAGCCAACAACACCGTCTGATGTTGATATATTTGTACTCGTTATGTGTACTTATATTTGTACTCGCTATGTGTATTTATATTTGTTTTAAATTGCATCTCTTTGTATTATTGTACTCGTGATGTTAACTTCAGATAATTAATGTAAATTGCATCTCTTTGTATTATTGTACTCGTGATGTTAACTTCGGATAATTAATGTAAACTGATTCTCTTTTGTATTATTGTACTCGTGATGTTAACTACGGATAATTAATGTAAACTGATTATCTTTTGAATATGTGTGCAGGTTATGGCCGAAGTCCCAGAGCTTTTGAAGGGGCCCCATGACGCCGGCCACCGTTGCCATCTATTTTTGAACTCAAATACTACTCATAATTATCGGACTTTCAGACTTCGAATCGTAAAAAAATCATGGCCAATACACAATAATTTCGTTGCTCACCTTCAGGCCTATGGACTAGATGCTTTTGCTAACCTCACATCAAGCGATGACCACTTATGTTCAGACCCAGCCCTTTTGACATCCCTAGTTGACCAGTGGAGACCTGAAACCCACACCTTTCACTTTCGTTTCGGGGAGCTTGCACCTACACTCAAAGATATTTCTATGATCACTGCTCTACCAATTAGAGGTGAGCCGTTAGTCTCTCCACGAGTGTCTCCATCCTGGGCATTAGATATATCAGCCCGTCTTGGGATGACAATGCCAGATTCACATCGTACCGGTGGCCCTCGGGGCATCCCGCTCTCATGGCTTCGTGATAACTTTGATACTATATCTTACTACGCGGATTCTGAGACGAAAAAAAGACATCTGTTTGCGTATTTGTTGTGGCTCCTCGGGACTATGTTCCGAAATTCACACGGGGACGTAGTTCTCCCTGGTCTGATCTACATTGTAGAGAAGATGGTAGATGAACCTTTACCGGAGCAGCCAAAATACAGCTTCGGTTCTGCCATGCTATGTCATACATATAGAGGCTTGTGTGATGCGAGAAAAAAACTTCATTCGCAAAAAAAGCTCCGTTACTTTGTGTCGCCTATGAGTTTCTACAGTTGTGGTCCTGGGAATACCTCCCTGTAGGACGACCTCGTATAGTAAATCCCATACACCCATACAACTGTGGCGAGGGCGACAGTGTAACTATGGCCAGCAGGTGGACAAAGCCGAGGAAAAAATGGGCTCCAGATATTGCAAAAAATTGTTACCCTATATACCACCAGCAATTTGAGATACTTGATGAGTCAGTAGTCACATGGAACCCGTGGACTGAGCAGCATATAGATATGGTGTTCGATGCACGACCCATCACAGAAGGCATGTTGACCGATAATGCATTTTGGCTGACTCGCTGCAACTGATTGTTCTTGTGGTGTGTTGAGCCTTACAACCCAGAGCGTGTCATGAGACAGTTCGGTCTCTATCAAGAGATTCCACCACCTTTTCCAAGATGTCTCGACGTGGAAACCCATAAGTATGATGTGACCTTCCTAAATAGTTAGTGGTTTTTTTATTTACTAAACTCACACTTTGTTACATAATTTGCAGGCAATCAAATATGGGCAGGGGTTGGAGTTCTTACGATTGGAGGGAACAGAACATTCAATTTGTACAGAAATGGGAAAATGAAGCGCTACTGGATATAGTGCATCAACTTAGGTACATTATATTTACGTTATTTTATTGCGATGACCATACGATGCATGAAAATGTTTTGCTTTCATCACAACTGTTGATGCAATTATTAATTTTTGCAGACCATACGATCGGGGTACATATCAACCGTACATGCAGTGGTACAACATCAACACACGTACTAGCCTGGCCATTCAACCCGCTATGATACCAATAAATCTCACACAGGAGCAGCAGATGCAGAGAAATACTGAGCTCCATGCAGCTTACTATCGTGACCAACTGGTAATCACTAGAAACTTTTTCAGGTCCATCATTTCATAATCATTTGAACCAAATAACAACCAAATATTTTTCAGATTGAAACTTGCAACGAAGTAGGGCAGATGGCGGCGGAAACCATGTCGGCACGGGGCCCGGCTCGCAAGGCATTCCACAAACGTCTTCAAGACTATGTGGCAACAAAGTTGAGATGTGGTAGAGGCGACGACGTTGTCACCGGAGCGTACAACATGCCGGTAGCGAGTTCAGCCAGACCAAGTGTGGCGCCGTCGTCCAGACCAAGCGAGGCGCGTAGGAGCCATGGGCAGTGGGGGGAGGGTCCGAGTGGTACAACGACATTGCCACGACATGACTCGTCTCTGCAACTGCATCGCTCTTCTTCGGTGCATCTTCGTCAGGGGCAGACATCTCAGGACCATGGCATGGGCTTGGATTCGATGCCCGAGCATACGCTTTCCCCTAACCCATATGCGTTCACAGAATACGGCGCATACACACAAGGTGAGGGATCTCAGCCGTATCTCTCCACGCGAGGGATCTCCATGCCTGAGGAGTCTCGTGTCCCAGACATAAATCAGTACCACGTACAATGGCCAGACAGTATAGGCGAGGAATCTGATCAGGTATTCATGTTTACATTTTAATGCATGGGACAATGATATCACATTTTATCCTCTCACAATTTGTTTAAAATATTTCTATGTGCAGGACATACCTGATCGTACATGGGACGACGACAACAACCAAACTGGCCTAAACACACAAATCCGAGGAGCATTACCTTATCACGCCGACCCGGTTACAGCTGCAGTTACAGATTTCTTCGGAGGAGACGTTATTGGCCTAATCGCTTGTCGCTTTCCGGTCGTGAGGAAAGGCCAGGTGGCCGTCGTCGACTAGGGTGATTAATCTATCTACGCGTGTGACCCATTATATGTCAGTATCAGACTTTATGTTTTATGTAAGAAACATCTATGTACGCTGAAATAAAAATGCACCAGTCTGCAACAATGTCTCCCCCCATACTTTCCCGCTTCTTAGTTCCCGCGTATACCTCGCACTGTTGTTTCCCGCCTATATATCCCGCCTTACTTTCCCGCTCCTGAGTTCCCGCCTATTCCTCGCACCGTCGTTTCCCGCCCCTATCTCCCGCCATACTTTCCCGCTTCTGAGTTCCTGCCTATTCCTCTCTTCTGAACCTATAAAAACCCCTCCACACTATGATGGATATACACTTCAGTGTAGTCTCCTCAAGATGTCCGGTTTTCCTTTTGATCGTAGTTTTCACCCTACTATGTCCCAATGTCTTCTTCGTTTAGCCGCCAATTTCAAGATAGAAAATAAAGACGTTCCATGGGATGAACTCATCAGTAGTGACACTGTCATGAATGAGCTGAGTCTCGCATTATCTAGTAGTGGGTGGCCTTCCAGGACCTTTCAGGAGATAAGAAAAGAACTTCTAAGGTTGAATGGAAGATGGAACAAGATACAACATAAGAGTGAGTCAGACTTGAAGTTTGCAGCCAAACATCCTTTTTTATGGATTGACGACAGCGAGGACGAAGATGATATCTTCATGCCCAGCACCAAGGCCACGACTACCGCATCGTCGAAGGGCAAGAGTTCTGCATCATCCAAGAGCAAGAGTTCTGCATCCACGAAGACCAAGAGTTCTGAATCGTCCAAGGGTAAGAGTTCTGCATTCTCGAAGGGTAAGAGTTCTGCATCGACGGAGGATGACGATGATGACTTCATGTAGTTTTTAAGCAAGTCCAGTTCTACCGTTTTATTCAGATGTACTTGCATTATTAGTTTGTACTTTCTTATTGTACGACATTATGTTCTATCTTAATTTCATGTTGTATTGTTGCACGACGGTCGATAATTATTTGAGAGAAATAAAATGCCACATTTTTTCCCTAAAACAACATTTTTTTATTACGCCATGCTACAACATTAATAAGATACATCGTGCAATTGAAATAAAGCTACGTTTAAGTACTGAAAAAAACATACATTAAACTATAAAATTAAGATACCAACGATTGTGAAATTTAAAATACTACCCCGGATATCTACTGAGTCCAGCGTGGATATTTTCCTTTTTCATCACCAGCTTCTTCTGCTGCCTTTGCCTCACGAGCCCTTTCTTTCTTTCTCTGTCTCTCCGCCTCACGAGCCTCCTTTCGCTGTCATTCCTGCTCCTCCATGCGACGAGCCTCTTCCCTATTTTTCTTCCCTATTTCCTGAAAAATACGGCGTTGCTCCGCGTAGTATTCTCTTAACTCCCTTTCTTGCTCTGCTTTCTCTTTAGCTTCCGCCTTCTCACGTCGTTCTTCCGCAAATAAACTACCCCATGCACGGCGACTCCTTTCACGAATCTCAGTCACTGCCCAAGCTGGCTTCTCCGTGTCGATCCAATGATAGTACATGCACAGAGGTGGGGGAGACTACAAACAAAACAAGAATGTTAATAAAGAAACAACCAAAAAAACAACAATATACTTATTCGTGATGGTTAAATCATACCGGAGGCTTGTCATACTCTGAAGAAGGTACGGGTGGATCCTCCTCATAATTGGCGCACATGAAAAACTTCATGCCCAACCAATCTGAGAAATCCGTCACCTCCTTCACCTTGCAAAGATCGCCACACCAACATCGCAAGACTGCCACACCCGGAGGCAAACTTGCATTCTTCATTTTCCTAGGCCTAATGCTTTGATCCGAGCAAGGCAAACTCATACCGACTGAAAATAATATGTTACACACTTTGCGCAGTGGATATTTCGAGGATGGGTGGATGAGGATGACGAGATACTCGGTGTCTCTTTTTATAGGCTCAGACGACAACTGTTGGGGACAAAATAGGCATTAACAAAATTTTCGCCAGGAAACACGCGTGATACTAAACAGTGCTGATTGATTGATGCCGTCTTGTCGTCTGCTAAAGCAAAAGCATAACTGAGTGACTGATGCGGTCGCGTCCGCTAAAGCAAAAGCATAACTGAGTGACTGATGCGGTCGCGTCCGCTAAAGCAAAAGCATAACTGAGTGACTGATGCGGTCGCGTCTGCGTGCGGTAAAGCAAAAGCATAACTGAGTGACTGATGCGGTCACGTCCGCGTCCGGTAAAGCAAAAGCATAACTGAGTGACTGATGCGGTCGCGTCCGCGTCCGGTAAAGCAAAATGCGTGATTCCCGCTCGAGCAGCAGCCACCGCTGAGTGTCGGCAGAAGGCGTCCAAATTTAGGCGGGCGGGAATCAGTGATATAGAAATCAGCGCCGCGTGGAAAGAAGCGAACTCGAAATCAGAGCCGCGTGGAAAGAAGCGCACTGCACTTATTCAGCGCGGCCGCCTCCCGCCGTGGCGGCCTGGCCCGCAGTCGCGTCACATGCGGTCGGGTAGCCGGGGACAGCAACAGTGGCGGCCGCCTCGCTCGGTGGCGGCAGGGCCCGCCTGCCCTGCCCCATTCCGTCCCGGCGGGCGGAACCAGTTCTGGGCAAGGGGCCGCCTCCCCTGGTGGCGGCAGGGTCCGCCGCCTCCTGCCGTGGCGGCAGGTGGCCACGTGTCGCCTGCCGCGCCTGCCGCCACTGGTTAGGGGGTCCTTTTTGCCAAATTGATTCGGAAGGGGTCTCTTTTAGCAATTCTGTTCGGGAGGGGGTCCTTTTGGACAAAAAATCTGATTAATGAAGTAGCTCTGGTTCCTTACAGTCTTCTTATCAAGCGATTCTCTAATATCAGTGGTCTGGGCAAATATGGGCGGTCCCAGCTATATTCTGAATGGCAGAGACTGTAATTCTGGTTTTGTTGGCAATGAGGATGAAGTTCCACCTATGGGCACATCTTCGCATCCAGAGCAATTACTGCATCTGACGACGGTGCAGCATGCCCACCATGGCACGCAAGTCTAGCAGATGCAGTACGCAACAAATGCCTCGGAGGAGGCAGCTCATCCACCCCCACCGCGGCAAGGGTGGGGCATTTGACATGTGTTGCGGCCTGTACTAGAGCCATATAGGAGGGGTTGCCGTATTATGTTTGGTATGATGGTCCATCCATGATGGATGGTGTGGAAGTATCTAACAATGTTCAGGATGATGGTCTTCGTGTCTGGAATGAACGTTGCTATGGTAGAAGAAGCGACCGAAGCTGTAATCAAAGGAACTGCTCCGGGTCAATACAGGTTTGTCAATGCAACTGGAGCTCGCGCTATTTTGGAAGTGCCTCTGCCGCAGAACCTGTTGGACTTTCTGATTCAGTTTTACTATGTGGTATGCACACCACACTTATTTGCAAATGTGGGCAGTCAAGTTTCCAGTGATGTTTTTACTGTCGCTAACTCTGCACTTCTGAAGCTAGTGGGGATGGCTTGCTTCCGTATCTTCCCTTTTACATCGTTTTCACATGGCACAAATACAAATATTTTTCAATGACGAAGCTTGAGCAGTTACAACACAAGTATTATCGTTGAACATAAATGCTATGCGATCTCATTTGCACCCTCAGGGGAACCGCTCCAGATTCGCTGACTTGTCGTGGCCAAGTTAGCCACGCTACAATCCCGCTACCATAGCCCACCCGCGAGCCGTCAGATTCCCAATCAACGCTTCATGTCGATTCTACAGTGTACCGCTACAGTGCATTGTCTACGGAAGCAAACAGTGAATTTTTGCGTCGCTGAACAGTACTCATCCATAGTGGATCGATCGAGGGCACTCTTATTCGATCGGGCGCTTTGTACTGGCTAAGTCACGCTACTGTAGCTGGGACTTAGCCACACAAAGGCAGCGAATCCAAGCTCGAGGGGAACTCTCTTCTCTCTCTCTCTCATACTCAAACAACTTATGTTGGAACGTTATGTGCTTGAACTCGGAAAATAAATGTCTAGTGTTGCGTAACAAGATAGATGAAGCTGCATGTTCTATTGTCTATTTGCGAAAAACGAAAAAAATAACATTTTGATCACTATTTTATTCGAAAAGTGTTGCCCTCGGCGGTTTGATAAATTTGAATTCATTCCATCTTATCATTATCATTTGGTGTAGCAGTCGGTTTTCTACGAATGTCAGTTTTCTACGAATGTAATTCATAGAGAGAATCTAATAAGAATTGGAGCATCTCAAACATTTATGGCTCGTGTGAGGAGCCGGAAAGAGATCAATTTATCTATTGGATGCAAAACCTAAATTTCAGTCTTGTTGACTTGTGGCTTCTAATGGGAGACTTTAACTTTATAAGGTCACTTGAGAGTAGGAATTTGCTGACAGGTAACTTGGATGATACCTTTACTTGTAATGGTATTATTGTGACTTTGCTCTTCTGGAAATATCAACTAATGGTCGACAATATACCTAGAGTAACATGCAACAACCACCCCTACTAGAACAACTCCACTAGTTCTACTCTTTTGTTTAATGGATCTATGTTTTTCCTAATACCATGGTGAAACCACTTGCAAAACACATTTTAGATCACGTACCATGTGTGCTTTCTGTTGACACGACGATTCCTAAGTGCAAACTTCTCATAGTTGAAAGTTACTAGCCAGAACATCCGTGGTTTTTGCAAGTCGTTCAGTCTTCATTGAATAAACCCATCAAAAACTCATCTAGTGCCACAAAGATCTCTGCAAAACTGAAAGGACTACGCTATGCACTAAAGAAGTGGAACAAATCAATATCAAAACTGGCCCTACTCATGGAAAACATCAACAAGGTGCTCCTGCAACTAGATGGCCTCGAGGAACTTTGTTAGTTAAAGCTTCCAGAAAGAAACTTTAGAAGAATCTTAAAAGCACACTTCATTCGTCTATTGGGATACCAAAATACATATTGGAAAAGGAGATGTACAAGTCGATGGGTGGTTAAAGGAGAGGTAAACACCAAATATTTCCATGCTCGAGCTACGGAGAGATACATGAGAAATGTTATATCTAATTTAACACTTGATAACGGTGACATAACTAATGAACACAATGAGAAAGTTGTTGCTTTTTCTCTGCAATGAAAAATAGAATGGGGGTTGCATCCCAACCGATATACAATTTCAACTTGCAAGACCTTGCTAGCTCTATCCCGGAGCTGGAAGAACTCTCAACGCCTTTCACGGATGATGTAGTAGACATAGTAATCAAGTTGATCCCAAACGACCACGCACCCTACCCGAATGGTTTAATGGTCAATTTCTAAAAGTATGATGGGATATAATAAAAGTGATTTCTACAAGTTTTGAAAGGAGTTTTGGGAGGGTAACGTCAATCTCAAGTGTTTGAACACCTCACTGATAACTTTGGTGCCAAAGAAACTGAAAAGGTTAACAAATTCCGCCCGATCTCTTGTCTTAATTACGTCCTGAAGGTCCTCACAAAAATCTTGGTAGAGAGATTGCAACGTTGGATTCTGAAGCTAGTTCACTGTAACCAATGGGTTTATTAGAACTCATACAATACAAGATTGCCTTGTTGGAGAATGTAGTATTTCAAAAAAAATCCTACGATCACGCAAGATCTATCTACTAGATGCATAAAAACGAGAGGGGAGAGTGTGTCTACGTACCCTCGTAGACTGGAAGCGGAAGCGTCTAGTGACGCGGTTGATGTAGTCGAACTTCTTCGCGATCCAACCGATCAAGCACCGAACGTACGACACCTCTGCGTTCAACACACGTTCAGCTTGATGACGTCCCACGAGCTCTTGATCCAGTAGAACTTCGCGGGAGAGTTTCGTCAGCACGACGGCATGGTGACAGAGATGATGAAGCTACCGACGCAGGGCTTCGCCTAAGCACTGCAACAGTATGATCAAGGTGTATTTCTATGGAGGGGGGCACCGCACACGGTTGGGAGAGATCAACTTGATCAACTTGTGTGTCTAGAGGTGCCCCCCTACCCCCGTATATAAAGGAGATAGGGGGGAGGCGGATGGCCAGGAGGAGGGCGCGCCAAGGGAGGAGTCCTACTCCCTCCGGGAGTAGGACTCCCTCTTTTCCTAGTTGGAGTAGGAGGGTAGAAGGAAAGGGAGAGAAGAAGAGAAGGAAAGGGGGGCGCCACCCCCCTCCTTGTCCAATTCGGACTAGAGGGGGAGGGGGCATGTGGCTGCCCTGGCCGCCCCTCCTCTTCTCCCACTAGGGCCCATGAGGCCCATTTAACTCCCGAGGGGGTCTGGTAACCCCCCGGTACTCCGGTATATGCCCCAAACCTTCTGGAACCCTTCGGGTGTCCAAACATAGTCGTCCAATATATCAGTATTTATGTCTCGGACATTCCGAGACACCTCGTCATGTCCGTGATCTTATCCGGGACTCCGAACTACCTTCGGTACATCAAAACTCATAAACTCATAATATCGATCGTCATCAAACGTTAAGCGTGCGGACCCTATGGGTTCGAGAACTATGTAGACATGACCGAGACTCATCTCCGGTCAGTAACCAATAGCGGAACCTGGATGCTCATATTGGCTCCTCATATTCTACGAAGATCTTTATCGGTCAAATCGCATAACAACATACGTTGTTCCCTTTGTCATCGGTATGTTACTTGCCCGAGATTCGATCGTCGGTATTGCAATACCTAGTTCAATCTCGTTACCGGCAAGTCTCTTTACTCGTTCCGTAATACATCATCTCGTGACTAACTCATTAGTCATTTGCTTGCAAGGCTTATTATGATATGCATTACCGAGAGGGCCCAGAGATACCTCTCCAACACTCGGAGTGACAAATCCTATTCTTGATCCATGACACCACGAACACTTTCGGAGACACCTGTAGAGCATCTTTATAATCACCCAGTTACGTTGTGACGTTTGATAGAACACAAGGTGTTCCTCCGGTATTTGGGAGTTGTATAATCTCATAGTCATAGGAACATGTATAAGTCATGAAGAAAGCAATAGCAGTAAAAGTAAACGATCATAGTGCTAAGCTAACGGATGGGTCTTGTCCATCACATCATTCTCCTAATGATGTGATCTCGTTGATCAAATGACAACTCATGTCTATGGCTAGGAAACATAACCATCTTTGATCAATGAGCTAGTCTAGTAGAGGCATACTAGGGACATACTGTTTTGTCTATGTATTCACACATGTACTAAGTTTTCGGTTAATACAATTCTAGCATGAATAAAAGACATTTATCATGATATAAGGAAATACAAATAACATCTTTATTATTGCCTCTAGGGCATATTTCCTTCAGTCTCCCACTTGAACTAGAGTCAATAATCTAGATTACAAAGTAATGATTCTAACACCCATGGAGTCTTGGTGCTGATCATGTTTTGCCCGTGGAAGAGGCTTAGTCAACGGGTCTGCGTCATTCAGATCCGTATGTATCTTGCAAATTTCTATGTCTCCCTCCTTGGCTTGATCGCGGATGGAATTGAATCGTCTTTTGATGTGCTTTGTTCTCTTGTGAAACCTGGATTCCTTTGCCAAGGCTATTGCTCCAGTGTTGTCACAAAAGATTTTCATTGGACTCGGTGCACTAGGTATTACACCTAGATCGGATATGAACTCCTTCATGCAGACTCCTTCATTTGCTGCTTCCAAAGCAGCTATGTATTCCGCTTCACACGTAGATCCCGCCACAACGCTCTGCTTGGAACTACACCAACTGACAGCTCCACCGTTTAATGAAAATACATATCCGGTTTGTGACTTAGAGTCATCTGGATTAGTGTCAAAGCTTGAATCAACGTAACCGTTTAAGACGAGCTCTTTGTCACCTCCATACATGAGAAACATATCCTTTGTCCTTTTCAAGTACTTCAGGATGTTCTTGACCGCTGTCCAGTGATCCACTCCTGGATTACTTTGGTACTTCCCTGCTAAACTTATAGCAAGGCACACATCAGGTCTGGTACACAGCATTGCATACATGATAGATCCTATGGCTGAGGCATAGGGAATGACTTTCATTTTCTCTCTATCTTCTGCAGTGGTCGGGCATTGAGTCTTACTCAACTTCACACCTTGTAACATAGGCAAGAACCCTTTATTTGACTGATCCATTTTGAACTTCTTCAAAACTTTATCAAGGTATGTGCTTTGTGAAAGTCCAATTAAGCGTCTTGATCTATCTCTATAGATCTTGATGCCTAATATGTAAGCAGCTTCACCGAGGTCTTTCATTGAAAAATTCTTATTCAAGTATCCTTTTATGCCATCCAGAAATTCAATATCATTCCCGATCAACAATATGTCATCCACATATAATATCAGAAATGCTATAGAGCTCCCACTCACTTTTCTTGTAAATACAGGCTTCTCCAAAAGTCTGTATAAAACCATATGCTTTGATCACCTCATCAAAGCATATATTCCAACTCCGACATGCTTGCACCAGTCCATAGATGGATCGCTGGAGCTTGCACACTTTGTTAGCACCTTTAGGATCGACAAAACCTTCTGGTTGCATCATATACAACTCCTTTTTGAGATATCCATTCAGGAATGCAGTTTTGACATCCATTTGCCAGATTTCATAATCATAAAATGCGGCAATTGCTAACATGATTCAGACAGACTTAAGCATCGCTACGGGTGAGAAAGTCTCATCGTAGTCAACTCCTTGAAATTGTCAAAAACCTTTTGCAACAAGTCGAGCTTTGTAAACAGTAACATTACCGTCAGCGTCGGTCTTCCTATTGAAGATCCATTTATTTTTGATGGCTTGCCGATCATCGGGCAAGTCAACCAAAGTCCACACTTTGTTCTTATACATGGATCCCATATCAGATTTCATGGCCTCAAGCCATTTTGCAGAATCTGGGCTCATCATCACTTCCTCATAGTTCGTAGGTTCATCATGGTCTAGTAACATGACTTCCAGAACTGGGTTGCCGTACCACTCTCACGCGGAACGTACTCTGGTTGATCTACGAAGCTCAGCAGTAACTTGATCTGAAGTTTCATGATCATCATCATTAGCTTCCTCACTAATTGGTGTAGGAATCACTGGAACTAATTTCTGTGATGTACTACTTTCCAATTTGGGAGAAGGTACAGTTACCTCATCAAGTTACACTTTCCTCCCACTCACTTGTTTCGAGAGAAACTCCTTCTCTAGAAAGATCCATTCTTAGCAACGAATATCTTGCCTTCGGATCTGTGATAGAAGGTGTACCCAACAGTCTCCTTTGGGTATCCTATGAAGACACATTTCCCCGACTTGGGTTTGAGATTATCAGGTTGAAGTTTTTTCACATAATCATCGCAGCCCCAAACTTTAAGAAACGACAACTTTGGTTTCTTGCCAAACCATAGTTCATAAGGCGTCGTCTCAACGGATTTAGATGGTGCCCTATTTAACGTGAATGCAATTGTATCTAAAGCATAACCCTGAAACGATAGTGGTAAATCGGTAAGAGACATCATAGACCGCAGCATATCTAATAAAGTACGGTTACGGCGTTCGGACACACCATTACGCTGTGGTGTTCCGGGTGGCGTGAGTTGTGAAACTATTCCATATTGTTTCAAATGAAGACCAAACTCGTAACTCAAATATTAACCTCCATGATCGGATCGTAGAAACTTTATTTTCTTGTTACGATGATTCTCTACTTCACTCTGAAATTCTTTGAACTTTTCAAATGTTTCAGACTTGTGCTTCATCAAGTAGATATACCCATATCTGCTCAAATCATCAGTGAAGGTCAGAAAATAACGATACCCGCCGCGAGCTTCAACACTCATTGGTCCTCATACATCAGTATGTATGATTTCCAACAAATCTATTGCTCGCTCCATTGTTCCGGAGAACGGAGCTTTAGTCATCTTGCCCATGAGGCATGGTTCGCAAGCACCAAGTGATTCATAATCAAGTGATTCCAAAAGTCCATCACTATGGAGTTTCTTCATGCGCTTTACACCAATATGACCTAAACGGCAGTGCCACAAATAAGTTGCACTATCATTATTAACCTTGCATCTTTTGGCTTCAATATTATGAATATGTGTATCACTAGGATTGATATCCAACAAGAATAGACCACTCTTCAAGGGTGCATGACCATAAAAGATATAACTCATATAAATAGAACAACCATTATTCTCAGATTTAAATGAATAACCGTCTCACAATAAACAAGATCCAGACATAATGTTCATGCTTAACGCTGGCACCAAATAACAATTATTCAGGTCTAAAACTAATCCCGAAGGTAGATGTAGAGGCAGCGTGCCGACGACGATCACATCGACTTTGGAACCATTTCCCACGCGCATCGTCACCTCGTCCTTAGCCAATCTTCGTTTAATCTGTAGTCCCTGTTCCGAGTTACAAATATTAGCAACCGGACCGGTATCAAATACCCACGTGCTACTACGAGCATTAGTAAGGTACACATCAATAACATGTATATCACATATACCTTTGTTCACCTTGCCATCCTTCTTATCCGCCAAATACTTGGGGCAGTTCCGCTTCGAGTGTCCAGTCCCTTTGCAGTAGAAGCACTCAGTTTCAGGCTTGGCTCCAGACTTGGGTTTCTTCGTGGGAGTAGCAATTGTCTTGCTATTCTACTCTAAGTTCCCCTTCTTTCCCTTGCCCTTTTTCTTGAAACTAGTGGTCTTGTTAACCATCAACTCTTAATGCTCCTTTTTGATTTCTACCTCCGCAGCCTTGAGCATAGCGAAGAGCTCGGGAATTGTCTTCTGCATCCCTTGCATGTTATAGTTCATCACGAAGCCTTTATAGCTTGGTGGCAGTGATTGAAGAACTCTATCAATAACACTATCTTCATCAACTTTGCAACCAAGTTGAGTCATATGATTGTAGTACCCAGACATTCTGAGTAAGTGTTCACTGATAGAACTGTTCTCCTCCATCTTACAGTTGTAGAACTTATTGGAAATCTCATATTTCTCAATCCGGACATTTGCTTGAAATATCAACTTCAACTCCTGGAACATCTCATATGCTCCATGACGTTCGAAACGTCATTTAAGTCCCGGTTCTAAGCCGTAAAGCATGGCACACTAAACTATCGTGTAGTCATCAGAACGAGCTTGCTTGCCAGACATTCATAACGTCCAGGGTTGCTCCTGCAGCAGGCTTGTCACCCAATGGTGCTTCAAGGACATAATTCTTCTGTGCAACAATGAGGATAATCCTCAAGTTATGGACCCAGTCCGTGTAATTTCTACCATCATCTTTCAACTTAGCTTTCTCTAGGAATGCATTAAAATTCAAAGGAACGGTAGCATGGGCCATTGATCTACAACAACATAGATATGCAAAAACTATCAGGACTAAGTTCATGGTAAATTAAAGTTCAATTAATCATATTAGTAAAGAACTCCCACTTAGATAGACATCCCTCTGGTCATCTAAATGATCATGTGATCCAAATCAACTAAACCATGTCCGATCATCATGTGAGATGGAGTAGTTTTCAATGGTGAATATCTTATGTTGATCATATCTACTATATGATTCACGCTCGACCTTTCGGTCTCTAGTGTTCCGAGGCCATGTCTGTACATGCTAGGCTCGTCAAGTTTAACCTGAGTATTCTGCGTGTGCAAAACTGGCTTGCACCCGTTGTATGTGAACGTAGAGCTTATCACACCCGATCATCACATGGTGTCTCGGAACGACGAACGTTCGCAACGGTGCATACTCATGGAGAACACTTGTACCTTGAAATTTTGTAAGGGATCATCTTATAATGCTACTGACGAACTAAGAAAAATAAGAAGCATAATAAGATAAACATCACATGTAATCAAAATATGTGACATGATATGGCCATCATCATCTTGTGCTTTTGATCTCCATCTCCAAGGCACCGTCATGGTCACCATCGTCACCGGCGCGACACCTTGATCTCCATCGTAGCATCGTTGTCGTCTCGCCAACTATTGCTTCCACGACTATCACTACCGCTTAGTGATAAAGTAAAGAAATTACATGGCGATTGTATTTCATACAATAAAGCGACAACCATATGGCTCCTGCCAGTTGCCGATAACTTTACAAAACATGATCATCTCATACAATAACGTATCACTCATCATGTCTTGACCATATCACATCACAACATTCCCTGCAAAAACAAGTTAGACGTCCTCTACTTTCTTGTTGCAAGTTTTACGTGGCTGCTACGGGCTTAGCAAGAACCGTTATTACCTAAGCATACAAAACCACAACGATATTTCATCAAGTATGTGTTGTTTTAACCTTCACAAGGACCGGGTGTAGCCACACTTGATTCAACTAAAGTTGGAGAAACTGACACCCACCAGCCACCTGTGTGCGAAGCACGTCGGTAGAACCAGTCTCGCGTAAGCGTACGCGTAATGTCGGTCCATGCTGCTTCATCCAACTATACCGCTGAATCAAAGTATGACATGCTGGTAAGCAGTATGACTAGTATTGTCCACAACTCACTTGTGTTCTACTCGTGCATATCATCTACGCATAGACCTGGCTCTGATACCACTGTTGGAGAATGTAGTATTTCAAAAAAAAAATCCTACAATCACGCAAGATCTATCTACTAGATGCATAGCAACGAGAGGGGAGAGTGTGTCTACGTACCCTCGTAGACCAGAAGCGAAAGCGTCCAATGACGCGGTTGATGTAGTCGAACTTCTTCGCGATCCAAGCGATCAAGCACCGAACGTACGACACCTCCGCGTTCAGCACACGTTCAGCTTGATAACGTCCCACGAGCTCTTGATCCAGTAGAACTTCGCGAGAGACTTTCGTCAGCACGACGGCGTGGTGACAGAGATGATGAAGCTACCGGCGCAGGGCTTCGCCTAAGCACTGCAACGGTATGACCGAGGTGTATTTCTGTGGAGGGGGCACCGCACACGGTTGGGAGAGATCAACTTGATCAACTTGTGTGTCTAGAGGTGCCCCCTGCCCCCGTATATAAAGGAGCTAGGGGGAGGCGGCCGTCCAGGAGGAGAGTGCGCCAAGGGAGGAGTCCTACTCCCTCCGGGAGTAGGACTCCCTCTTTTCCTAGTTGGAGTAGGAGGGGAGAAGGAAAGGGGGGCGCCACCCCCCCTCCTTGTCCAATTCGGACTAGAGGGAGAGGGGGCGCGCGGCTGCCCTGGCCGCCCTCCTCTTCTCCCACTAGGGCCCATGAGGCCCACTTAACTCCCCGGGGGGTTCCGGTAACCCCCGTGTACTCCGGTATATGCCCGAAACCTTCTGGAACCCTTCCGGTGTCCAAACATAGTCGTCCAATATATCAATCTTTATGTCTCGGACATTCCGAGACTCCTCGTCATGTCCGTGATCTTATCCGGGACTCCGAAATACCTTCGGTACATCAAAACTCATAAACTCATAATACCGATCGTCATCAAACGTTAACCGTGCGGACTCTACGGGTTCGAGAACTATGTAGACATGACCGAGACTCACTTTCGGTCAATAACCAATAGCGGAACCTGGATGCTCATATTGGCTCCTACATATTCTACGAAGATCTTTATCGGTCAAACCTGATGACCCACAAGTGTAGGGGATCTATCGTAGTCCTTTCAATAATTAAGAGTGTCGAACCCAACGAGGAGCAGAAGGAAATGATAGGCAGTTTTCAGTAAGGTATTTTCTGCAAGCACTAAAATTATAGGAAATAGATAGTATTGTGATAGGATAATTGGTAGCAAGTTGTCGGGACCCCGATCCTAAGTCACACAGTTCTAGCATGTAACACATCATATCACTTTGCGGCCTCACGCACGGTATCCCCACGGGTGCCACCTTACCTGGCCCGGGACCGTTTGCGCATTTCGGCACACGTATATGGTAGTGTCGCTAGCATCCATATGACAGAGAACCCGGGCCGACAAGACTAGTTATAAACCAAAAGTGGCGCTAAATTACAGAGATAGGCATACATGACCCAGCAATGAACGTGTCGATCATCAACGTATGAACCCAAGTCGTAGCAAGCTACAAGGACTTTAAAGGAACAACGCATAACATTTCCCCTAAGGGACAGACACAGGAACGAAGAAGGACACATGCCGGCCTGGCTAAATGTTCCGGAGCAGTAGCAAGCTACCAAGGCTCACTGGAAGCACTAGGAGATATTTCCCTGTAAGATAGGCTACCAAGGGTAAACAACAAGGTGTCGGATCCCACACATAGCAATACACATTACACGTACGCATAACATGCAAGTATGTGTTGTACAACATGGCATCACAACATAACTCAACAACTCATATAGATAAGGCCCAGAAGAGCCATCATAGCATTTATTACAAGCAGTGGGTCTCATGACCCAACATACAGAGCATGCAGACAACGGAAGCATAACATGTCTGAGTACAGACAACTACAAATGAAAAAGGATGAGGAGTCTGACTATCTACAAGACCCTCCCAAGGGTACAAGATCGTAGCTGAGGTAACAACCTAAACGTCGAAGTCCACGCGGAACTACTAGTGAGACTGAAGTCTCTCTGCAAAAACATAAATTAAGCAAACGTGAGTACAAAGGTACTTAGCAAGACTTACATCATAACTAGCTACATATGCAACAGTATCAACGAAGGGTTGGTGGAGTTTGACTGCAGCAAGCCAACTTTGACTCGGTGGCTATCCTGAACTACGACTGCAAGTAACTCTTTTGAGGTGGCGCACACGAGTCCACATATTCACCAATCAATACACCACTATGGACCCGCTCCGTCTCCCTACGAGAACGCCATCCATAGCACTCACACTTGTCTTGAGCATTTTAAAGTATCCACTTTCACTTGTCTATGTACCAAGTAAGAATCCAAGAAGTCCATAACCGCGGACCCGGCTATTCGAATAGATCATGTTAACCCTGCAGGGGTGTACTTCTTCACACACGCTATCGCCACTTACCGCCATGTACACGTCGTGTATCTCGGCAACCTTCAAGCGGAAGCCTGGCGAGGGTGTCGGCCACGACCTGACTAACCACACAAGACTCTAGTCCAGGTTTATCGCCTATTCGGGTTCCATCCGCAAGGAGATCCGGCCGGGGTGTCTCTCACGGCCCCAAATGATGTGCGCAGGGTTCCCAAGCCCACCTCGACGGATGGATCTATGCTTGGTACACCGTGCCACGGTGCCTAGTCTGTCCCAAGCCCACATGTACCGTGTGCCACTTGGTAGACTACTAGCACTACCTACAAACACCAGAAACTAGTTGCAACTCCTGGACAGAGATCTAGTTGATTAATAAGTCGAGAGGGGTCGAGTTACCGGAACCCAATGTGTGGTAGTAGCTAGTCATTGGACAACTTACACAGAACTCAGTTCTTAAGGATAGTTCCACTGAGACAACCCACCATGTACTCCTACATGGCCTCTCACCGCTACCTTTACCAAAACATGTTCACACACTTAGCTCTCAACAGTAGGACATGTTCATAACTTCCCAATTCATCCCCGACGAATCAGACCTGACACAACTCTAAGCAATAGCAGGCATAACCAGAAAGCATGAATGAGTAGGCACAACATGGCTCAAACAATTCCTACTCATGCTAGTGGGTTTCAACTATTTACTATGGCAATGACAGGTCATGCAGAGGAAAGGGGTTCAGCTACCGCAGCAAAAAGTAGTTCATTTGTTGTTGTCCTAATGCAGTAAAGGAGAGCAGGAGCGAGAGAGTGGGATTGTATCGGAATGCTCAATGGGGGTTTGCTTGCCTGGCACTTCCGAAGATAGTAATACTCTTCATCGGTGTCATCAAACTCATCATCGGAGCTACGTTCACTGAGAGGGGACAAAACCGGCAAACAGAGAAAGAACACAATCAATGCAATGCAACAATATGATGCATGATCATGACATGGCAATATGCTGTTGATTGAGCTAATGCAACTAGCAACACAATTAAATGAAGATGGTTTGAACCCAAGGTTCAAATTCAAACTCCACATGTGGTTATTTAAATATCATTTAATTTATTTGACCTGATCAGCAGGTTTAACTTGTTCAAACATGCATGAAAATGCCATAAACAGTTTCCTCATATTTTTCTGATCATTTTTCATGTATAACTTATTTTCATCTGAGCTACGGTTAATTTTATATGATTTTTAGAAGTTTTAACTATTTTCTGAAATAAATAAATCATTTCTGATTTATTTAAAATTCCAGAAAGGCTTTATGACGTCATAGTGACATCATCACTATGTCAGAAAGTCAAAGGCGCCAGCCCAGGTCAAACCTGACGGCTGGGACCCACATGTCAGTGGCACAGCCAGTTAATAAAGACTGTTAGTGCTAACTAGCTAACTAACTTAATTAACCCAGAGGCTGGGCCCATAGGTCAGTGACTAACCTAACTAACTGGATTAATTAGCATTTAACTTAACTAACCTAGCTAATTAGAGGCGGGGGGCCCACATGTCAGTGACTCTAGGGGGGTTGGTTAGGCGCTAATGACGGTGCCATGTCAGTTCGCCCGAGTTACTCGCCGGCGACCACATTCCGAGGCGGTGTCTCGCCGGAGAGGCTCGGGTTTCGCGTACAACAAGCGGTTTCGGGCGCGGTTAGTCACGTTGGAAAGCTGGCGCTCGGCCGCATCCAACGGTGCAAGAGGTACGACCTGAGGTGGCCGGAAACAGCGCCGGAGCGAGGCGGCGGCCGGAGTTCGGGCATCGGTGAGGACGACGATGCAGTCCATGGGAGGAGGCGCAGAGAGGTGCTACGAGCTCCTGCGGGTGTGGTGAGTGTGTTGACGCGCTCGGGCGCGGGCTGTGGTGGCCCTGGCCACGGCAGCGACATGGCCGGCGGCGGTGAGCTCACGGTCTCGGTGGTGGAGCTAGCTAGGATGCATGTACAACAGAGGAAATAGAGGGGAAGGACTCAACAGCTCACAGGGAGGACGGAGAGAGGTTCAGCGGGCTCGGGGAAGGCTTGACGGCGTGGGAATCCCGGCGGCGATCTCCTATGGCCGAGGAAGAAGATGAGGTCGAGGACGACGCGTCGGGGCTCTTCCGGTTGCGTGAGCCGACGGAGAGGATGAGGGAGGCACGACGGAGCTCGGGGGCACGTCGGAGAGGCGAGGGGTGGCTGGTTGCCGCGAGGACGACGGGTGGCGGCCATGGCTGCTCCTGACCGAGCTCAAGAACGAGCGATGGAGGGGAGGAGAGACCAGGGAACGGGAGGAAGGACAGAGGGGCTCCACGGCATCTCGAGGCGCGGATTAGGACGAAGGAGCGGCCTCCAGCATGAAGCAGGAGGAGGAGGCCTCCCAGCGCGCGCGTGCGTCTTCGCCTCTGCCTACTGGTAGAGGTTGAAGATGGCACGGTTGCCTGGTGGGCTGGGCCGCCTAATGGGCCAGCCAGGTAAGAAGGCCCAGGTAGACTTTTCTCCCTTTTGTTTCTCTTCTCTATTTTTGTTTTCTGTTTTGATTTAAATCTTGCCACTGTTTGAAATTCCAACAGTTTCAAACCAGTGCCAAAACCCTCTGAACAATTTTATGTTGCTAGGTGGACTTTTCCAAAAGCACATAAAACATTTCAAAGTCATTTGAAAATATACTCTATATATGATGAATATAATTCCAAATTCAAATACAATAATAATTTAAATTCGATGCCCAAAATATTCCTAAAAATGTTCATTATTTTTGGTTTGGTGCAAAAATCTTGCCAAAAAAAATCAAACAATTAATAAGAACACTTTGGAAACATTGAATGCAATTTTTTTAACTGGACCTATTTCAATTTTGAAGTGCTAGGGTTTTATCAATCCACATTTCAACCTTCAAAGGAAAATAGACATGATGCATGATGCACTCAAGGGCAACTAATTACAAGCAAGACAACAAGGGTTGATCTAGGGCTGTGACAACTCACCCCCACTAAAACAAGAATCTCGTCCCGAGATTCAAGACGTGAGGTAAGAAATCAGAGGGGACACCAACTAACACAATCTTCATGATCCAACTGTCCTGCATATGACTGTTGATTGCTTGCATCATGTTAATCCTGGCATCCTTGCTTTCGAGGTCTTTGTCCAACATGGTGACGATGAAAGAAACTCTACAAAATTGATCCTCTGAAAGATCGAGCAACTCAAGATCAACTCATGGAGTGAGACATTGAAACATCTCTTGAGCCGAGATACAAAACACACACCCAGAGGGATGGAGTGAAACAAATGAGTCACTTGGTAGGAAATAATTCCACACCTAAGAAGATGGTGATCGATGTCACCAGACGGGGCACCTTAGCGAAGGTGACTCGTAGAGTTATTCCCTTAGGTGGCAAAAAGAATTACTTTTGATATAGAGATCATTGAAATTCTCTATACCAGCCTATGGCAATCACAAACGATCGTTAGACGGAGTTCGAGAGAACGACATACTCTGACTAGCATGGATGATGTGGACTACCTTGTTGAAGACAACACAAGGAATGATTTTGCTTGCGCGTGCTCTCAAGAACTTGAGCATTTCCATATTCATCAAGGTTTTACCAACATCCGTGTCAAGGATCCTGGCAACACAACATACTACCATGATGAATAGTGGTGGACGATGTAGATGCAAAGGAAAATAACACCGTCTCAAATTTTACCTTAGCGGAGCCAAGGAAGCAAAATCTGGATGATCGACCGAGAGACATTTAGCACTCCGCTTCTAATTTTCTCCTTGATGTGTTAGCGAATCCATTCATAGATATGTTTGGTATCTTGAACATCAAGTAAAGGTCGGACTTCGGGAGCACAAGAATCCATAAGGAACAATTGTTGGAGTAAATCCTACGAGATCCTTATGGGGAGGTGGCCAACTTCCTCAATCAAGATACTACAATAATAGGTCTTCCGGCTGGTGTGTTGGCCACAACATCCACTTACCGGGTTACAGAGAGACCACTATTATAGTTCTTGGGAAACGTTCAACCATGATATCTGCCTGAGATTCAGATCTGGTTGGTGTCAGGATATTCCAGACTCATCAAGTCTAGGAAGAAAAATGAAAGTTTGCAACACAAATCGATGAGATGACATTGCGAGATTCTCGGGGAATGAACTGCGATAGTAAGCTCCAAAACATGAGCTGGTTCTGCTACACACATGTGAACACGCTGTCGCAGACAAGCATGACCACGTAGTAGTCTTATAATAAAACACTACCGAGTTCTGGTTGGGAACCATTATTAATGACATCGAAGTCTCCACGCGTGGAAGTCCAAGGAATTCACCTTAAAACAGACTCTTTTATCTTGAACAAATCAATCAGTGGCTTGGTGTGCTAGGAATACGTATGGAGTGGAGGTAATTAATCTACCAAACCATAGAATACTTTGCACGTATGCATGACTGATTTGGGATGATTCCAAGGGAAGCAAAACAAACCTTTCTCAAATTCATGGCGGCAACTTGCATCAAATGCACATGAATTGGAGGAAGTCACTTCTTCCATCCAAGCATAAGCTTCATGAGCGGAACATGAAGGTAATGGTTACACAGTTTCCAACACTAGCTCAATGTTCAACATGAATCATGGAGGAGACAAGATCCTGCTGATGGGCTCAATGGCAACTCATCAAAATTTCCATATCGCTGGAATTCCACCATTATGTGAACAATGTGATAGTATTGGTCAGACCCAAAGATATAATGGTGTATGCTCGAGGAAACAACCACGAGTAAGACAACAATACGAATATCGTTGGTTCTGATTTGACTTGACGATAACCCATACTCAAGTCAAAGTTTGGACAAGACAATAGATCCACAAATGATCACGGAGATCAATCGATGAAGATATCATCTTTCTTCAACAAACACACCAACACAAGGATATCCCTTTGGAAATGAACTAAGCGGGATGAGCTTTTATCTTCCAACTCTCCAAGTTGTTGCTTAGCTTAACCAACTAGTTCAGAGGTATCCAACTCAGATTCTTGGAGAAAAGGTGGTTTAGAGAAAACCAACACGATCACGAGCTCAACATAACGGCCAGGAAAGCAACATAGTAATACTTCCGACAAGATATTTGGAAAATTACGAACCACCGATATGTTATTAAGCTCGGGAACAATCTTGCTTTTCAGGGCAAGATGATACGATCACAAGAGTGAGGGATTTATGCAATCCTAGCTCATTGATCGAAGAGTGCACCAGAAAATGGACTAGGTAGCACGATCAATCTTAGAATGATGATTCAGTAACCAACACACTAAGAATGAGATTATCGTCCATTAACTACCAAGCAACGAGGTTGCTAGGAGTATTGATTTCACACATCATGATTCACTTGTCAGTATTCCGGCTATGATAACACGGAAACCGAGTAATGAACGATGATGGCGATAGGTATCACTGTATTAGGAGTTCATAGGAGGTTGTGCAATTCCCATGGAACTCTTGACATAAGATGGCAATACTCCAAGGTAGAACAGAACAAAAGCTGGATTGGCATTTTGACCTGCGAAATACAACTACTCTGACCCAATCCTGGAAATGGATGAGGTTCTGGAGTTTGTTTCTCCTAGTCATTCCAGAATAGAATGGCTTGACGGACCACAAGAATAATAGGCATCGATGCACACGAATACACACATACCCTTGACTATCAACTGATAGATGAAGTCCGGGATACAACTAAAAGGAGACAACTCAAGGAGCATATAACTTTCTGAGTTGTGGATGCATAGATTAGCATGTCGAACGAGTTCAACATATTTCTTCCGGATAACCCATGCAGGAAGGTAGAATTTGACAGAGTCACAACATGGAATGGAGAACTCATCAAGAGCACTCTGGTTGTGGTCTTTTGGTTCAAAAGAACTTCTGCCATAACGGTTCATCGTATTGGAAGAATGGCATACCATGAATCTCAAGAACTATCACAAGGTTGCTAACATCCTAAAGAAACTAGCAAACACTATCAACATGAAGTAAGTAGGGTGAATTTTCGATTCAAGAACCCAGGAATAGAATTCCTACTAACTAAATGGCATCATGGGATGCTTTCGAGAATAATGGCCAGAATCATCACACTGGGTATATAAAACATTGCTAGATTACTGGGTGATTCTCTAAGACACCTAGGGTCATAGTAATAGCTCCAACCTATATGTCGAGGCTACGGAGTACCTCAACACACCGACTAGTGTGGTTAATCTGGCCTGAAAGGACATTCAGAACAGGGAAGAATCATTTGAAAATGCATCAGATTGTTTAGAGACCTGGGATGACTCAGACAGCATAACGGCTGTAAATGCTCAAAACATTTTGAGAGATCCTGCAAAATGGTGGCATAGCCACTCAACATCACAAAAACAAGGCTCTGAGACCAGCTGTCAACACACGGAGGTAGAAGAAACTGAACTGAGGGTTGAATCCACAATTAACGTGATCCTGATAGACAGAAGAGAAAGCCTAGTTCCTTAATCCCCGTAGAATAGAAGAAGGTGACTCAGATCAGAAGGTCACAGGGTAAAGGAGTAAAAGAGCCTTACGTTCCCTTCCACAATCAATTCCCTTATTTAACTAAAGAGTTTCTAGACACAACTTCGACCAGTTTGGCTTGGTAATCCTACACGCAGTCAGGCTCTGATACCAAAGCTGTCGGGACCCCGATACTAAGTCACACAGGTCTAGCATGTAACACATCATATCACTTTGCGGCCTCACGCACGGTATCCCCACGGGTGCCACCTTACCTGGCCCGGGACCGTTTGTGCATTTTGGCACACGTATATGATAGTGTCGCTAGCATCCATATGACAGAGAACCCGGGCCGACATGACTAGTTATAAACCAAAAGTGGCGCTAAATTACAGAGACAGGCATACATGACCCAGCAACGAACATATCGGTCCTCAACGTATGAACCCAAGTCGTAGCAAGCTACAAGGACTTAAAGGAACAATGCGTGACATTTCCCCTAAGGGACAGACACAGGAACGAAGAAGGACACATGCTGGCCTGCCTAAGTGTTCTGGAGTAGTAGCAAGCTACCAAGGCTCAGTGGAAGCACTAGGAGACATTTCCCTGTAAGATAAGCTACCAAGGGTAAACAACTAGGTGTCGGATCCCACACATAGCAATACACATTACACGTACGCATAACATGCAAGTATGTGATGTACAACATGGCATCACAACATAACTCAACAACTCATATAGATAAGGCCCAGAAGAGCCATCATAGCATTTATTACAAGCGGTGGGTCTCATGACCCAACATACAGAGCATGCAGACAACGGAAGCATAACATGTCTGAGTACAGACAACTACAAATGAAAAAGGATGAGGAGCCTGACTATCTACAAGACCCTCCCAAGGTTACAAGATCGTAGCTGAGGTAACAACCTAAACGTCGAAGTCCACGCAGAACTACTAGTGAGACCGAAGTCTCTCTGCAAAAACATAAATTAAGCAAACGTGAGTACAAAGGTACTCAGCAAGACTTACATCAGAACTAGCTACATATGCAACAGTATCAACAAAGGGGTGGTGGAGTTTGACTGCAGCAAGCCAGCTTTGACTCGGTGGCTATCCAGAACTACGACTGCAAGTAACTCTTTTGAGGTGGCGCACACGAGTCCACATATTCACCAATCAATACACCACTATGGACCCACTCCGTCTTCCTACGAGAACGCCATCCATAGCACTCACACTTGTCTTGAGCATTTTAAAGTATCCACTTTCACTTGTCTATGTACCAAGTAAGCATCCAAGAAGTCCATAACCGCGGACCCAACTATTTGAATAGATCATGTTAACCCTGCAGGGGTGTACTTCTTCACACACGCTCTCGCCACTTACCGCCATGTACACGTCGTGTATCTCGGCAACCTTCAAGCGAAAGCCTGGCGAGGGTGTCGGCCACGACCTGACTAACCACACAAGACTCTAGTCCAGGTTTATCGCCTATTCGGGTTCCATCCGTAAGGAGATCCGGCCGGGGTGTCGCTCACGGCCCCAAATGATGTGCGCAGGGTTCCCAAGCCCACCTCGACGGATGGATCTATGCTTGGTACACCGTGCCACAGTGCCTAGTCTGTCCCAAGCCCACATGTACCGTGTGCCACTTGGTAGACTACTAGCACTACCTACAAACACCAGAAACTAGTTGCAACTCCTGGACAGAGATCTAGTTGATTAATAAGTCGAGAGGGGTCGAGTTACCGGAACCCAATGTGTGGTAGTAGCTAGTCATTGGACAACTTACACATAACTCAGTTCTTAAGGACGGTTCCGGTGAGACAACCCACCATGTACTCCTACATGGCCTCTCACCGCTACCTTTACCAAAACGTGTTCACACACATAGCTCTCAACAGTAGGACATGTTCATAACTTCCCAATTCATCCCCGATGAATCAGACCTGACACAAATCTAAGCAATAGCAGGCATAACCAGAAAGCATGAATGAGTAGGCACAACATGGCTCAAACAATTCCTACTCATGCTAGTGGGTTTCAACTATTTACTGTGGCAATGACAGGTCATGCAGAGGAAAGGGGTTCAGCTACCATAGCAAAAAGCAGTTCATTCGTTGTTGTCCTAATGCAGTAAAGGAGAGCAGGAGCGAGAGAGTGAGATTGTATCGGAATGCTCAATGGGGGTTTGCTTGCCTGGCACTTCCGAATATAGTAACTTGTTCAAACATGCATGAAAACGCCATAAACAGATTCCTCATATTTTTCTGATCATTTTTCATATATAACTTATTTTCATCTGAGCAACGGTTAATTTTATATGATTTTTAGAAGTTTTAACTATTTTCTGAAATAAATAAATCATTTCTGATTTAATTAAAATTCCAGAAAGGCTTTATGACGTCATAGTGACATCATCACTACGTCAGCATGTCAAAGGCGCCAGCCCAGGTCAAACCTGACGGCTGGGACCCACATGTGAGTGGCACAGCCAGTTAATAAAGAATGTTAGTGCTAACTAGCTAACTAACTTAATTAACCCAGAGGCTGGGCCCATAGGTCTGTGACTAACCTAACTAACTGGATTAATTAGCATTTAACTTAACTAACCTAGCTAATTAGAGGCGGGGGGGCCCACATGTCAGTGACTATAGGGGGGTTGGTTAGGCGCTAATGACGGTGCCACGTCAATTCGCCGGAGTTACTCGTCGGCGACCACATTCCGCGGCGGTGTCTCGCCGGAGAGGCTCGGGTTTCGCATACAACAGGCGGTTTCGGGCGCGGTTAGTCCCGTTGGAAAGCTAGCGCTTGGCCGCATCCAACGGTGCAAGAGGTACGACCTGAGGTGGCCTGAAACAGCGCCGGCGGCGAGCGAGGCGGCAGCCGGAGTTTGGGCATCGGCGAGGACGACGATGCGGTGCATGGGAGGAGGCGCAAAGAGGTGCTACGAGCTCCTGCGGGTGTGGTGAGTGTGTTGAAGCGCTCGGGCGTGGGCTGTGGTGGCCCTGGCCACGGCAGCGACATGGCCGGTGGCGGTGAGCTCACGGTCTCGGTGGTGGAGCTAGCTAGGATGCATGTGCAACAGAGGAAAGAGAGGGGAAGGACTCAGCAGCTCACAGGGAGGACGGAGAGAGGTTCAGCGGGCTCGGGGAAGGCTTGACGGCGTCGGAATCCCGGCGGCGATCTCCTATGGCCAAGGAAGAATATGAGGTTGAGGACGACGCATCGGGGCTCTTCCGGTTGCGTGAGCCGACGGAGAGGATGAGGGAGGCACGACGGAGCTCGGGGGCACATCGGAGAGGCGAGGGGTGGCTGGTTGCCGCGAGGACGACGGGTGGCGGCCATGGCTGCTCCTGACCGAGCTCAGGAACGAGCGTTGGAGGGGAGGAGAGGCCAGGGAAGGGGGGAAGACAGAGGGGCTCCACGGCATCTCCAGGCGCGGATTAGGACGAAGGAGCGGCCTCCAGCGCGAAGCAGGATGTGGAGGCCTCCCAGCGCACGCGTGCGTCTTCGCCTGTGCCTACTGGCAGAGGTTGAAGATGGCACGGCTGCCTGGTGGGCTGGGCCGCCTAATGGGCCAGCTAGGTAAGAAGGCCCAGGTAGGCTTTTCTCCCTTCTGTTTCTCTTTTATATTTTTTCTATTTTGATTTGATTCTTGCCAATGTTTGAAATTCCAACAGTTTCAAACCAGTGCCAAAACCCTCTGAACAATTTTATGTTGCTAGGTGGACTTTTCCAAAAGCACATAAAACATTTCAAATTCATTTAATAATATACTCTATATATTATGAATATAATTCCAAATTCAAATACAATAATAATTTAAATTCCATGCCCAAAATATTCCTAAAAATGTTCATTATTTTTGGTTTGGTGCAAAAACCTTGCCAAAAATATCAAACAATTAATAAGAACACTTTGGAAACATTGAATGCATTTTTTTTAACTGGACCTATTTGAATTTTGAAGTGCTAGGGTTTGATCAATCCCCATTTCAACCTTCAAAGGAAAATAGACATGATGCATGATGCACTCTAGGGCAACTAATTACAAGCAAGACAACAAGGGCTGATCTAGGGCTGTGACACAAGTAATAAAAGGTAGAAGTAAATAAGGTGCAGCAAGGTGGCCCAATCGTTTGTGTAGCAAAGGACAAGCCTGGACAAACTCTTATGCAAGGTAAAGCGCTTCCGAGGACATATGGGAATTATCGTCAAGCTAGTTTTCATCATGATCATCTGATTCGCGTTCGATACTTTGATAATTTGGTATGTGGGTGGACCGGTCCTTGGGTGCTGCCCTTACTTGGACAAGCCTCCCACTTATGATTAACCTCTAATGCAAGCGTCCGCAACTACAAAAGAAGTATTAAGGTAAACCTAACCATAGCCTGAAACATATGGATACAAATCAGCCCCTTACGAAGCAACGCATAAACTAGGGTTTAAGCTTCTGTCACTCTAGCAACCCATCATCTACTTATTACTTCCCGATGCCTTCCTCTAGGCCCACATAATGGTGAAGTGTAATGTAGTCGATGTTCACATGACACCACTAGAGGAGAGACAACATACATCTCATCAAAATATCGAACGAAGACCAAATTCACATGACTACTAATAGCAAGACTTCTCCCATGTCCCCAGGAACAAAAGTAACTACTCACAAGACATAATATTGTTCATGATCAGAGGTATATTAATATGCATAATGGATCTGAACATATGATATTCCACCAAATAAACCAACTAGCATCAACTACAAGGAGTAATCAACACTACTAGCAACCCACATGTACCAATCTGAGGTTTGGATACAAAGATTGGATACAAGAGATGAACTAGGGTTTGAGAGGAGATGATGCTGGTGAAGATGTTGATGAAGATAGCCCTTCCCAAGATAGGAGAGTTGTTGGTGATGACGGCGGTGATGATTTTCCCCTCCCGGAGGGAAGTATCCCCGACAGAATAGCTCTGTCGGAGCCCTAGATTGGTTTCCGCCTCGAGACGGTGTCGTCTGCTCCCGAAAGCCTCTTCCTCATTTTTTCCAGGTCAAAACAATTCATATAGGAGAAGATGGGCACCGGGAGCCCACCGGTTGGCCCTCGAGGTAGGGGGACGCGCCCTGGGAAGGGGGGCGCGCCCCCACCCTCGAGGCCAGCCAGTGGCCCCTCTCGTGGATTTCTTCCGCCATATATTTTTTATATTTTCCGAAACAATGTTCTGTGGAGTTTCAGGGCTTTTGGAGTTGTGCAGAATAGGTTTCCAGAGTTTGCTCCCTTTCCAGCCCAGAATTCCAGCTGCCGGCATTCCCCCTTCTTCATGTAAACCTTGCAAAATAAGAGGGAAAAGGCATAAGTATTGTGACAAAACATGTATGAACATCCCATAATGCAATAAATATCAACTTATAAGCATGATGCAAAATGGACGTATCAACTCCCCCAAGCTTAGACCTCGCTTGTCCTCAAGCGAAAGCCGATATCGAAAAATATGTCCACATGTTTAGAGATAGAGGTGTCGATAAAAATAGAATACGGACATGAGGGAATCATGATCATTCTTATAACATCAACTTATATAAATATAGTCGTATGATCATTATGCTAAAGTAACAATTCATCCACAATATCAAGTATCCATCATAAACTTCATTGGAAACTAACAAACTTTGGTCTCGGTCATTGAAGAAATTGCAATTTATCGTAACATCGGAAAGAGTCAATATAAGAGCTTTTCAGCAAGCCTACATACTCAACTATCATATAGTCTTTAACAATTGCTCACACTCACGCAATACTTATGTTTATAGAGTTTTAATCTGACACAGAGAAAGATAGGGGCTTATGGTGTTGCCTACCAACCTTTTACCTCAAGGGTAATGTCAACAGTAATAGATCATGAAAACTTACATCCAAGTGGGTATATATGTCAGGATCTTTCCAACACAATGTGCTTGCCAAAGGATAAATTGAAAAAGGATAAGTGGATTTCACCTTGACATTTAAAAGACAAGAATAAATGATAGGCCCTTCGCAGAGGGAAGCAGAGGTTGTCATGTGTTTTTATGGTTGGATGCACAAAGTCTTAGCATAGAAGAACTTTGCTTTACATTGCCACTTGTGATAAGGACCTTTATTATGCAGTCCGTCGCTTTTATTACTTCCATATCACAAGCTCGTATGAAGCTAATTTCTCCCACACTAATAAATCATACATATTTTAGCGGATTTACAACATGACAACTTACTTGGAAGGATCTTTCTCAATCCATAGGTAGGTATCGTGGATTCTCATGGCAAAACTAGGTTTAAGGATATATGGAAGCACAAGTAGTATCTCTACTTAGTGCAAGGAATTTTGGCTAGCTTGAGGGAGAAAGGCAAGCTCAACATGTTGGAAGATCCATGAAAATATACTTTATTTCGGATATAAGAAGACATAACCCATTATGTTGTCTTCCTTGTCCAACATCAACTCGTTAGCATGTCATACTTTAATGAGTGCTCACAATCATAAAAGATGTCCAAGATAGTATATTTGTATGTGAAGCCTCTCTTCTTTTATTACTTCCTATTAATTACAACGATGACCAAAACTATGTTTGTCACCTCCCAACAACTTTTATTTATCATACTCTTGTATGTGAAGTCATTACTTCCCATAAGATCGATATGATCTCTTTGATTCTCTTTTTGTTTTCTTTCTTTTTATCATGACCCAAGTGAGGAAATCGAGCCCTTGACTCAACACTAATCTTTATTATATAGCTCACGGACTCGATTACAAGGATAAAGCTCACAAAGCAAAAGATCACGACTAGATCATGCTAACTTTATTCTAATAGATCAAGATACTACCAAAAGGATCGAACTAAGTAAAACGGTAAAGATAGGAGTGATGGTGATACGATACCGGGGTCACTCCCCCAAGCTTGGCATTTGCCAAGGGGAGTGCCCATACCCATATGATTATGTCTCCTTCTTCGGGGTTGGTGATGATGGCTTCTTCCCCAGCTTACGTTTAAGGACATAATTTTGCTCCTTTAGATCATTGATCTCTTGCTCAAGATTTAATATCCTCTTGCATAGTGCCTGCTTGTTTTCCTGCAAGAGGTTAAAAGGAATAAATTCGATCTTAGGTTTCTTTACTCTGTTTGGGAGGCTTGACTATTTGAACTCCACGTGCATGTCTGCAAGTTGAGGTAGTGGGACTTCATCTTCATCTGAGCTAGTCCAATCCTTCCTCTTTGCATCATGGTCTTCTTCTTCCTCCGTGGTCCAACCATAATGCTCCAAGTCACCATAGACCTTAGGGTCAGCAAGGGAATCAGCCACATAGCTTTCTCCCTTCGAATCCTGGGACGACATGTTGCCTTTATCTGCGACAGAGACAGCTCGAAACGAAAACAGAGGACTTTTGCATGATACAGAGGTCAAAACCTTCGGGAGTATATATAATGAATTTTTCCCGAACAAAAGGAGTAACCCACAAGAAAACAGAGTCCGGGGGACACATGGGGTACCCTCGAGGCAGGGGGCGCGCCCCCTACCCTCGAGGAGGCCCCGTGTCTCCTCCGGACTGCGGTTTATTTTTCTATTTTTCTAAATATTCCAAAACGGAGAAAAATTGCCTTTAGAACTGTTTTGGAGTCGGTTTACTTACTGTATCATGTACCTCTTCCTTTTCGGAGGCTGAATCGTTCTGGAAAGTGTCCCTTATGTATTCCTCCGGGGTTATGGTTTCAATAATATTAGTTTCAACATTTGTAGGATTACCTGAGATATAATGTTTGATCCTTTGACCATTCACCACCTTCGGATTCGTGTCTTCGAAGTTGTTGATTTTTATGGCACCGGAACGATAGACCTCCTCGATAACGTAAGGTCCTTCCCACTTGGAGAGAAGTTTTCCTGCAAAAAATCTTAAACGAGAGTTGAATAGCAAGACATAATCACCTACGTTAAACTCACGCTTTTGTATCCTTCTGTCATGCCATCTTTTAACTTTTTCTTTGAATAACTTGGCATTCTCGTAGGCCTGGGTTCACCATTCATCGAGACAGCTAATATCAAATAGCCTCTTTTCACCGGCAAGTTTGAAATCATAATTGAGCTCTTTGATAGCCCAATATGCCTTATGTTCTAGCTCAAGAGGTAAGTGACAAGCTTTTCCATATACCATCTTATATGGAGACATACCCATAGGATTTTTGTATGCAGTTCTATAGGCCCATAATGCATCATCTAGTTTTTTGGACCAATTCTTTCTAGACCTATTAACTGTCTTTTGCAATATTAATTTCAACTCCCTATTACTAAGTTCTACTTGACCACTAGTCTGTGGATGATAAGGTGATGCAATTCTGTGGTTGACATCGTACTTATCAAGCATCTTACGGAAAGCACCATGAATAAAGTGTGAACCACCATCAGTCATTAGATATCCAGGGACTCCAAACCTCAGAAATATAACTTCTTTAAGCATCTTAATAGAGGTGTTATGATCAACACTACTAGTTGGAATAGCTTCTACCCACTTAGTAACGTAATTAACAGCAACTAGTAGATGTGTGTACCCATTAGAGGCAGGAAAAGGTCCCGTATAATCAAAGCCCCAAACATCAAATGGTTCAATAATAAGTGAATAATTCATAGGCATTTCTTGACGTCTACTAATATTACCTATTCTTTGACATTCATCACATGATAAGACAAACTTACGGGCATCCTTGAAGAGAGTAGGCCAATAAAAACCGGATTGCAATACCTTATGTGCAGTTCTGTCTCCCGCATAGTGTCCTCCATAAGCTTCGGAGTGGCACTTGCGTAGAATCTGTTCCTGTTCATGCTCAGGTACACAACGTTTAATAATACCATCTACTCCTTCTTTATAAAGATGTGGGTCGTCCCAGAAGTAATGCCTCAAATCATAGAAGAACTTTTTCTTTTGCTGGTATGTGAAGCTAGGAGGTATAAACTTAGCAACAATGTAATTAGCATAATCAGCATACCATGGAGCAGTACGAGAAGTATTTATGACAGCTAGTTGTTCATGAGGAAAGCTATCATCAATAGGTTGTGGGTCATCAAGTATATTCACTAACCTAGACAAGTTATCTGCTACGGGGTTCTCAGCTCCCTTTCTATCAATAATATGCAAGTCAAATTCTTGTAGCAAGAGAACCCATCTAATAAGTCTAGGTTTAGCATCTTTCTTTTCCATAAGGTATTTGATAGGAGCATGATCCGTGTGAATAGTTACTTTATAATCAACAATGTAGGGTCTAAACTTATCACAAGCAAACACAATTGCTAAAAATTCTTTCTCAGTGGTAGCATAATTTCTTTGGGCACTATCTAGAGTTTTACTAGCATACTGGATAACATTTAATTTCTTATCAACTCTTTGCCCTAGAACAGCTCCTACAGCATAATCACTAGCATCGCACATAATCTCAAAGGGTAAATTCCAGTCAGGAGGCTGGACAATAGGTGCAGAGATGAATGCTTTCTTAAGTATTTCAAATGATTCTAGACAATCATCATCAAAGACAAAAGGAATATTTTCTGTAAAAGATTAGTCAGAGGCCTGGAGATTTTGGAGAAGTCCTTAATGAACCTCCTATAAAACCCAGCATGACCAAGGAAACTTCGTATACCTTTGATATCCTTGGGGCATGGCATCTTTTCAATAGCATCCACTTTAGCTTTGTCAACTTCAATACCTCTTTCAGAAATTTTGTGTCCTGAGACAATGCCTTCATTAACCATAAAGTGGCACTTCTCCCAATTCAAGACAAGGTTAGTGTCTTCACATCTTTGCAAAACTCGATCAAGGTTGCTTAAGCAATCATCAAAATAAGTTCCGTAAAAGGAGAAATCATCCATGAATACCTCAACAATCTTTTCACAAAAATCAGAGAATATAGCCATCATGCATCTTTGAAAGGTGACAGGTGCATTACATAAACCAAAAGGCATACGTCTATAAGCAAAGGTACCGAAAGGACAAGTAAAGGTGGTCTTTTCTTGATCCCCCTTTGACACAGGTATTTGAGAGAAACCAGAATAACCATCTAGAAAGCAGAAATGAGTATGTCGGGATAACCTTTCTAGCATTTGATCAATAAATGGCAAGGGGTAATGATCTTTCTTAGTAGCCTTATTTAACTTACGGAAATCAATTACCATCCTATAACCTCTAACTATTCATTGCGGGATCAATTCATCTTTATCATTAGGGACGACAGTCATACCTCCTTTCTTAGGAACGCAATGGACAGGACTTACCCACTGGCTATCAGCAATGGGGTAGATAATACCTGCCTCTAGAAGCTTTAGTATTTCCTTCCTTACCACTTCTTTCATCTTAGGATTTAATCATCGCTGATGATCAATAACTGGTTTAGCATTTTCTTCCAATTTTATCTTGTGTTGACATATAGTGGGACTAATGCCCTTAAGATCATCCAGAGTATATCCAATAGCAGCTCGGTGCTTCTTCAGAGTTTTCAATAATCTTTCTTTATCCTGCTCTGAAAGGTTAGCACTAATAATAACAGGATATATCTTCTTTTCATCAAGATAAACATACTTAAGATTATCAGGCAAAGGTTTAAGTTCAAAAAATATGGGATCACCCAAGAGGATCCCCTAGGATTTCAACATGCAAGTTGTTTTTCAATACGGGTCCCCGTGTAAGGAATATTTCATCTATTTCCCTTCTCTCATTCATATGCATATCATTTTCATGGTCTAGCAAGTATTGCTCTAAAGGATCATTAGGTGTCACGGCAATAGAAGCAAGACCAATAATTTCATCCTTACTGGGTGGTGCCTTTTCAAGGGGTTGTCTACGAAATTTAGCAAAGTTAAAATCATGAGACGTATCCCCTAATCCAACAGTAACAATATCTTTCACACAGTCTATCTTGGCATTAACGGTATTCAAGAAGGGTCTACCAAATATAATGGGGCAGAATGCATCTTGTGGGGAACTAAGAACAAGAAAATCAGCAGGGTATTTAACCTTCCCACACAAGACTTCAATATCTCTAACAATCCCAACTGGTGAAATAGTATCTCTATTAGAAAGCTTAATAGTAACATCAATCCCTTCTAACTCAACAGGCGCAATATCATGCATAATTTCGTTGTACAGATCAAAAGGGATAATGCTCGCACTAGCACCTACGTCGCATAACCCATGATAGCAATGATCTCCTTTCTTAACAGAGATAACGGGCAAGCCTATAGCAGGTTTATGTCTATTCCTAGCATTGGGTTTGGCTATCCTAACAGACTCTTCTTGGAGATAAATAACATGTCCATCTAAATCTTCTACCAAAAGATCTTTAACCATAGCAACACTAGGTTCAACTTTAATTTTCTCAGAGGGTGTAGGCGTTCTAGTATTACTCTTACGAACTACAGTTGAAGCTTGAGCATGATCCTTTATCCTAACAGGGAAATGTGGTCTTTCAATATAAGCAGTAGGTATAACAGGATCGACATTATAAGTGATAGTCTTTTCTTCAACTTTAATAGGTTCAACTACTTTTACTTCAATAGGGGGATGGTATTTAAACCACTTCTCCTTAGGGAGATCAACATGAGTAGCAAACGATTCGCAGAAAGAAGCTACTATCTCAGAGTCAAGTCCATATTTAGTGCTAAACTCATGGAAAACATCTGTATCCATAAAAGATTTAACACAATCAAACCTAGGGGTCATACCTGGCTCCTTACCTTCGTCGAGATCCCAATCTTCAGAGTTGCGTTTAATTCTTTCCAATAAATCCCATTTGAATTCAACAGCCTTCATCATAAAAGAGCCAGAACAAGAATTATCGAGCATGGTGCGATTATTGAGAGAAAGCCGAGCATAATTTTTTTGGATGATCATCTTTCTTGAAAGCTCAAGATTAGGACATGAATATAACATTGACTTAAGCCTCCCCCAAGCTTGAGCGATGCTTTCTCCTTTGCGAGGCTAGAAGTTATAAATATAATTACGATCACGATGAACCTAATGCATAGGGTAGAACTTCTGATGAAATTCCAACTTCAGACGATTATAGTTCCAAGATCCCATATCATCGCATAGCCTAAACCATGTCAATACATCTCCCTTCAAAGATAAAGGGAAGACCTTCTTCTTGATAACATCCTCGGGCATACCTGCAAGCTTAAACAATCCACAAACTTCATCCACATAGATTAGATGTAAATCGGGGTGAAGTGTTCCGTCTCCTGTATAAGGATTTTCAAGCAGTTTCTCTATCATACCCGAAGGAATCTCAAAGCAAACATTTTCAATAGGTGCAGTAGTTGAGGAGCAACTCTTTGCTCTTCTGCTCGGGGTGAAGATACCCCGAACAAGCCCCTCAGAGGATTTTGAGCCATAGTAACAAGTAACAATAAATTTCAGCACACTATATAAATTTTTCCTTACCAAATTCCACTTACCAAAGGCGCTTCACTCCCCGGCAACGGCGCCAGAAAAGAGTCTTGATGACCCACAAGTGCAGGGGATCTATCGTAGTCCTTTCAATTAGTAAGAGTGTCGAATCCAACGAGGAGCAGAAGGAAATGATAGGCAGTTTTCAGTAAAGTATTTTCTGCAAGCACTGAAATTATAGGTAACAGATAGTTTTGTGATAGGATAATTGGTAGCAAGTAATAAAAGGTAAAAGTAAATAAGGCGCAGCAAGGTGGCCCAATCCTTTGTGTAGCAAAGTACAAGCCTGGACAAACTCTTATGCAAGGTAAAGCGCTCCCGAGGACATATGGGAATTATCGTCAAGCTAGTTTTCATCACGATCATCTGATTCGCGTTCGGTACTTTGATAATTTGGTATGTGGGTGGACCGGTCCTTGGGTGCTGCCCTTACTTGGACAAGCCTCCCACTTATGATTAACCTCTAATGCAAGCGTCCGCAACTACAAAAGAAGTATTAAGGTAAACCTAACCATAGCCTGAAACATATGGATCCAAATCAGCCCCTTACGAAGCAACACATAAACTAGGGTTTAAGCTTCTGTCACTCTAGCAACCCATCATCTACTTATTACTTCCCAATGCCTTCCTCTAGGCCCACATAATGGTGAAGTGTCATGTAGTCGACGTTCACATGACACCACTAGAGGAGAGACAACATACATCTCATCAAAATATTGAACGAAGACCAAATTCACATGACTACTAATAGCAAGACTTCTCCCATGTCCTCAGGAACAAAAGTAACTACTCACAAGACATAATATTGTTCATGATCAGAGGTATATTAATATGCATAATGGATCTGAACATATGATCTTCCACCAAATAAACCAACTAGCATCAACTACAAGGAGTAATCAACACTACCAGCAACCCACAGGTACCAATCTAAGGTTTGGATACAAAGATTGGATAAAAGAGATGAACTAGGGTTTGAGAGGAGATGGTGCTGGTGAAGATGTTGATGAAGATAGCCCTCCCCAAGATGAGAGAGTTGTTGGTGATGACGACGGTGACGATTTCCCCCTCCCAGAGGGAAGTATCCCCGGCAGAACAGCTCTGCCGGAGCCCTAGATTGGTATCCGCCTCGGTTCCGCCTCGAGACGGTGGTGTCTGGTCCCAAAAGCCTCTTCCTCATTTTTTCCAGGTCAAAACGCTTCATATAGGAGAAGATGGGCACCGGGGGCCCACCGGCTGGCCCTCGAGGCAGGGGGCGCGCCCTGGGAAGGGGGGCGCGCCCCCCACCCTCGAGGCCAGCCAGTGGCCCCTCTCGTGGATTTCTTCCGCCATATATTTTTTATATTTTCCGAAACAATGTTCTGTGGAGTTTCAGGGCTTTTGGAGTTGTGCAGAATAGGTTTCCAGAGTTTGCTCCCTTTCCAGCCCAGAATTCCAGCTACCGGCATTCCCCCTTCTTCATGTAAACCTTGCAAAATAAGAGGGAAAAGGCATAAGTATTGTGACAAAACATGTATGAACAACCCATAATGCAATAAATATCAACTTATAAGCATGATGAAAAATGGACGTATCAAAACCGCATAACAACATACGTTGTTCGCTTTGTCATCGGTATGCTACTTGCCCGAGATTCGATCGTCGGTATCTCAATACCTAGTTCAATCTCATTACCGGCAAGTCTCGTTACTCGTTCCGTAATACATCATCTCATGACTAACTCATTAGTCATTTGCTTGCAAGGCTTATTATGATGTGCATTACCGAGAGGGTCCAGAGATACCTCTCCGACACTCGGAGTGACAAATCCTATTCTTGATCTATGCCAACACCACGAACACTTTTGGAGACACCTGTAGAGCATCTTTATAATCACCCAGTTACATTGTGACATTTGATAGCACACAAGGTGTTCCTATGGTATTCGGGAGTTGCATAATCTCATAGTCATAGGAACATGTATAAGTCATGAAGAAAGCAATAGCAGTAAAAGTAAACGATCATAGTGCTAAGCTAACGGATGGGTCTTGTCCAACACATCATTCTCCTAATGTTGTGATCTCTTTGATCAAATGACAACTCATGTCTATGGCTAGGAAACATAACCATCTTTGATCAATGAGCTAGTCTAGTAGAGGCATAATAGGGACATACTGTTTTGTCTATGTATTCACACATGTACTAAGTTTACAGTTAATACAATTCTAGCATGAATAGAAGACATTTATCATGATATAAGGAAATACAAATAACATCTTTATTATTGCCTCTAGGGCATATTTCCTTCATGCCTTGACTGGGCGGACGAGTACATCCATCAATGCAAATCTTCGGGCAATAAAATAGTGATTTTAAAACTTGATTTTGAGAGAGAGTTTTATACAATGGAATGTCAGTTTATTATGAGCATGATGAAATCAAAAAGGTTTGATAGTAGATGGCTACAATGGGTCAACTCTATCCTACCATCTGGATCATCGTCTGTGCTTCTAAATGGAGTACCGGGAAAGGAGTTTAAGTGCGGAAAAGAGGTTCATCCTGGCAGCTGACTTAATTCAATTGATGGTTAACAAAGTTTGGCACGAGGGACTCATCCACTTGACAATCCCACAACTAGCTTCAGAGGACTACCCGGTAATACAGTATGCGGACGACACAATTGTAATTATACATGTTAGAATTAATCCGAGGCACGTAGTCGATCATCCAACTACCAAGAAATCACAAGATGCATGACACCAAGATGTGTTAACGAGCTTCACCGAACTTGGCTACAATACTGCACACGGGTCTCCCTTGAGGCCGGCACACGCCGCCGGCTTCCCCTGCGTTCCTGTGCTATTATGTTGGCATAGGTTACATCGTGTGTCTATCCTCGCATTATATGAGAGGCCTAGTGAAAGAACATGTGGTGCCCCATGTTTGGTTTTGGTAATTGATGACAATCTCTATGGACTAATGGTTTCCTTGAGTTATATTTGAAGGATTTGTCCATAGGCTTTTCTTGAAGTCCATTTGTTGGTTTCAAGGAGAGTATGTGATGACCAAGGTGCTATTCAAGGAATTATCGAATGATTGGTCATGTGAGAGGTTGATAAAGGCTAAGTCAAAGAGTGAATCAAGTTGATCAACACACAAAGCATAGAAGATGTACCGAGAGGGATCAAGTGATCTCATGGTATGCTAAGCATTGTCCATTATGCTTTGTGTACTAACACATGGTCTACGTGAGAGTTCTTTGTGGGGTTAGGTTGAGGTGTGCAAGTTCTAGTGGATCATCATGAAGAGATCACATCCTTGAAGCTTGCTGTCCATTATGGTGTCAATGGACTCGTGAAGATGTGCCGAAGAGTGGAACACCATAGTGGAGTATGGGGGAGCAATCATCTAGTCTTCATTGATCCAACGCAATCAAGAAAGGTGGTCCATCTTGAGGAGGACAAGACCGTCATCATCTAGCTCAAGTGGATTTTGCGCAAGGAAAAGGTTTGCCCTTGATAGGTTTTCTATTTTACCGATCTCATGGTGGTAGTTGGGAGACCGGGTTATTGGATCGACTATCGTACTATCAAGGAGGGCTCTCAAGTGAGTAGATTTATCGTATTGTTCGTAGAGATCTCAAATCATTGCATCCTTGCATTATCTTTCTTGGTTCTTGTCGTGGAATTAACACGTCAGATGTCCGGTTTACAGACTTAGTGGTGAGGCCGCGCATCTATGTAGCAGCTTGAGAGGGGTTGAGCGGAATCGAGAGACGCGATGCAAGACACGGATTTAGACAGCTTCGGGCCCCAGGAAACATCATCCGGTGATAACCCTACATGTTGTTTGAGGCTAGGTCTCATTATGATCCTCGTGGTGTCGCCGGTAAACCGGCTCTTGGTGTCTAACCCTAGAAACTTGTCTACTTGTCTAAACTCTAAAACCCCTGTCCTCTTTGGGGAGCCCTGCCCCTCCTTATATATGTTGAAGGGGCGGGTTACATGACTAGTCCTAGTAGGACTAGGATTGATCTATTACAAGGAGTCCTAGTCTTGTTTCCTTTGTAAGAGAATATTCCCTATGCTTTTCTTCGTAAACCGGCCCACAATTAATATGAACCGGCCTTCTGGGCCTTGGGTCTTGTCATCCATGATCCGCCTGCCGGGTTACCAATATTTTGCCAAATCTAAACCGTCTTAAATAAACCTCCAAGTCCGGCCGGGTTATAATTCCGGCCGGTTCATACCGCGGGGTATATCCCCGAAAGTTCTTGTTTGGTTTTGTCCTTGTGAGATTTGGAGCTTTTGGCCATCTTCATGACAAGCTTGAGTTTATTGAAAACAGAGTTCACATGCATTTTCTATGATGTTTTTTATGTTGGAGGTTATGCCGGTTCTTCTCTTTTGGATGCTACTCGTCGTCATCTATCCAACAAGCTTGAGTTTGCTCAATTCGGAGCTCATATGCAGAAGTTTTGGCAGTTCTTATTTTCTTACTGCATCTGTTTTGCTTGGGGTTTGCTTAATGCACCCATGCGGTAGTACCGCTTGTAAGTGGTAGTATCGTCCTTGTCGGGTGGTAGTACCGCTTGTAAGCGGTACTTCTGCTGTCCAGTTCGGCGGCTTCTACCATTGCTTTTCGGGGGTTTTGTTTTTTGTGCCGGGTTTAGCAGTAGTAGGGCGACAGTAAGGCGTGGCAGTACCGCCTATAAGTGGTAGTATCGCCCCGGTCGGGTGGTAGTACCGCTACAACAGTACTACCGTCGTGCTTTGCCCTGCCTCCTCTGATCCTGTATTGTGCTTCTCCCACGGTAGTACCACTGGGATGAGCGGTAGTACCGCTCCGGTGGCACTACCGCCCCCCAGGTTCATAGTTGTTGCTCTTTTTTCCCTTACTACCGCCCGAGTGGTAGTACCACTCGTATGTGGGCTGAGCACATAACGATTGGATTTTTTTTGCCCATCTATAAAAGGGGATCTTCTTCCCCATTGAACCTTATCCTTCTAGCTCGTGTTCTTCCCCCCATTGTTGACCTTCTTCGAGCTTGCTATCTCTCCATCCCTCCATGGATTCTTGCTAGTTTTTTTTTGGGGGGGGGGAGAGGAGATCTAGATCCACATTTCCACCAATCACTTTCTCCTCTATGTGAGGGGAACCCCTTAGATATATATCTTGGAGTTCTTCATGTTCTCTTCTTCGTTCTTCCTCTCATTTTTCTCCCTAGCATTAGTTGCTTTGGTGGGATTTGGGAGAGAAGGACTTGGGCACTCCGTGTGCCCTAGCCATTGCATTTGGTGCATCGGTTTGAGTTCTGCACAGTGATACGTGGAAGTTACAAGTTGAGAAGCTTATTACTCTTGGGTGCTTGGTACCCTTGAGCTTTTTCCTCTTAGGTGCCTTGGTGCCCTAGACTGTTGGTGGTGTTCGGAGCTCAGTTGTTGTGGTGTAAAGCTCCGGGCAAGTGTCGGGGTCTCCAATTCGGTGGTGGAGATCACCCCGAGCAATTTGTTGGGTTTTGGTGACCGCCCCCAAGGGTTGCCAAAGTGTACGGGTTCGGCGACAGCCCTCAAGGGTCCCTTAGTGGAATCACGGCATCTTGCATTGTGCGAGGGCGTGAGGAGATTACGGTGGCCCTAGTGGCCTCTTAGGGAGCATTGTTACTCCACACCGCTCCAAACGGAGATTAGCATCCGCAAGGGTGTGAACTTCGGGATACATCGTCGTCTCCGCGTGCCTCGGTTATCTCTTACCCGAGCCCTTTACTTACGCACTTTACTTTGTGATAGCCATATTGTTTCTTGTCATATATCTTGCTATCACCTAGTAGTTTATCTTGCTTGGCATAAGTTGTTGGTGCACATAGGTGAGCCTAGTTGTTGTAGGCTTTGTGCTTGAAAAATTAACCGCTAGGTTTATTCAACATTTGTTCAAGCCTAAATCGTAATTATTTTAAAGCGACTATTCACCCCCCCCCCCCTCTAGGAGACATCCACGATCTTTCACATAGGATACAAGTGTACTACTAGGACATGACTCCATATCCTATCTAAACACAATAAAACTTAGAGTCCAACTGTAACCTACCTTGTACACTATATTCGACACAACTCTAACAAACTCCACCTTCGCAAATATTCTTCGCCACCTTGGATTCGCCTATGCATCAAACTTCCATGTACATTGGACTTGAGCTCATCCCATGAGTACCGCTGCTAGTCAAAAGACTCCATATGACTCCACTTGCAACTTGTAGTCCCTCCTTTTCTTTGACCACAGTTAACACTCTAGCAAAATCAAGTTTCTCATTACTCTAATATGTGCTCCCAACTTCTAGAGTATCCGTCAAACACCATCAGACAATGATCACTGACCTGCGTGAATGTGAACAACTCACATATTGGGTGTCACACATAAGAGTTACCTGAACTCAACATCATTGCTCCTTTCTTGACTGCCCCTCTGAAGCTTGAAGGAATTTCACCATTGCTTCTGGTCATCCCGAGTCAAATTTCAGTTGTCTCACCACATGTATGACCACCAACGCCCTGGCCCATCTACATGTATGTGCATACCGTACGCGTCGCCGCTATTACCGCATCGAGCCTCTGATGTCTGGTCGAGTCTCAAGAGTCTCGAACCCACACCACTCAACCCCCACTACAGAGTACCAATGATCATCACAGACCAATGACGAGTTTCACGTTTCCATCAGACCATTGGGCTCCAGTCTAACTTACATGTCACTCGCTTTTCCCCCTGCTGAAATAGGCTTCGATTCTTTGGATCCTTACACCGCGTAGCCCCTCAATCCAGTTCCACCTTCAACACATGTATATGTAAGTTGTGTAGGTCCATTAACTTTGCCTAGATCTTCATCCAGATGGAAAACCAGTCTGTCACGTAGTTCTGTCTTGTAGTCCTACGGTGACCCAACTCAGGCTGCTCCTTTTATTAGCGCCTCAAGTCTCCACCTCCACCAGGGACTCGGTCCCCTTTTGGTCTCCAAACAAATCGCGATCAATACCTAGATGTACACGACTCTGGTCTTGCATGCCTCCGTACACACGCGTACATGCTCACCAGTTGCCGCTTGGCCCGTTACTTGTCTGCCTGTAGTCGTACGGCTTATCCTCCTGGGATGCAACCCACACACGCGCCTTGCGCTTCGTAGCTAGTGTCCCGACCTGTTACATGTATGTCCACGCGCGACACGCTACTGCATCTCGCTGAGTCACTGATCTCACGACATGTTGCTGCAACTTACCGCCACCTAGGCATCCAACCACGTGATTGCTTCTTCATCCTCTAGATCAACGCAGAGCGACCTCATCGTAACCTTGCTCTGATAACACTTGTTAGAATTAATCCAAGGCACGTAGTCGATCATCGAAGTACCAAGCAATCACAAGAGGCACGACACCGAGATATGTTAACAAGGTTCAACGAACTTGGCTACATCCCCGAGGCTTGACTACGGGCGCTCCTCCCCATGACACCGCTACAACACCGCACCTGGTCGCCCTAGACGTCGGCACACATCGTCGGCTTCCCCTGCGTTCCTGTGCTATTATGTTGGCATAGGTTACATCGTGTGTCTATCCTCACATTATATGAGAGGTCTAGGATACAATTGTCCTACTAGGACACGACTCCATATCCTATCTAAACACAACAAAACACAGAGTTCAACTGTAACCTACCTTATACACTATATTCGACACAATTCTAACACTACCTGCTGATCTAGACAAAATGCACGTCATCAAAGGACTTCTACACTCCTATGCAAGAGCCACCGATATGAACATAAACTACAACAAGTCTTAAATGATGCCAACAACTCCCCTAGCGGCGGCTAAGGTTTGCGTCTCCTCTGGCGATCGAATCGCCTGAGTCCTACCAAGTTTCAGTCGTCCCCGACCGACCCCGTTCCCCATATGGCTTCCCCCTTCGACTCCAAATCTGTGTTCAGCGGTGGCGGCCGGGAGGTCCCTTCTCCTGATGTTCTCGATGATTTTTTTGGGCAGCTAGACCTCGAGGATGAGGTCTTTGATGATCTCGTGGTTGACGATGCTGATCTAGCGATTTGTGAGCGAACTCGTTGGTCAGCGTTGGCGAAGGTGCATACAGATAAGTTGTTCAGTCAAGCGGCGTTCTTCAAGGACATGAGAGCGGCATGGAATACTGCCAAACAAATACGATTCCGCCCTTTGGGGCCAAACCTGTTCGTCGTCCAAGCCTCCTGTTTGGGAGATTGGGAATGCATCGTGAACCAAGGACCATGGTTGTTCCGGTTTTGGGCTGTGCTTCGGCAGCCGTACGATGGAGTTAGTCAAGCAGAAGAGGTAGACATGTGGGCTTTACCAATCTAGCTACAAATTCATCGTCTTGCCGACCGATATTGCAGTAAGCAATTAGTGGAAAATCTTATAAGCAAGGCAGGCAAGATACTAGAGATGAGACTTAATGAAAATCCTAGAGGCGACTATGTACGGATCAGAGTAATACATGATGTCAGAGAGCCCTTAATGAAGCATGTTAGTATCATTACTGAGGCTAAGAGGAAAGTGTTTGCGGTTCAGTATGAAAAGCTAGCTAGGTTCTGCAAACATTGTGGTAAGATTGGGCATGAATTCAAAGAATGTGGTATAGGAGTGTATGAGAGCAAGGATCTTAAGTTTGGGGATTGGCTATATGATGATTCCATTAATAAGCCTCGGTCTGATTTTGGGTCTGCAAATAGAGGCACATCAAGTTCACCTGCTGGTATGGATCTAAATACGAATGACATCAATCTTCAGAAAGGTGTAGATGAGGATCTGAAGAGTACGTCAACTAGCCCTATTAAAAATATGCTTCTGAACGGGTCTAGTGCAGCTGTCTTAATGGAGTTGGATAGTACTACAAGGAAACATCTTATGGTGACTGAGCCGGTTCAATCTATTCCTAAGACTGCGCCGGTGTTGGCTATAACTGACCGTAAGGTGGGAGTGGATATGCTGAACATGTCACGTACGTCAAGTTCGGGCAGTAAGAGAGCGAAGTTGGATACAGTTACAGTTGATAATGATGAGAAATCGGCGGTCTCCCTGGAGGAGCACCGCCGGACGCAATGAATATCGTAGCTTGGAACTGCCAGGGGGCGGGGAACCGCCGGACAGTTCATGAGGTGTTGGCCCTCGCAAATGCCAATGTCCCCAAGTTTGTCTTTCTTAGCGGAACGAGGCATGCTTCAGAAAAGATGGTGAGATTAAAGTGGAGACTGGGTTTGAAAGGATTTCATGGTATCAGCAGTGATGGAAGAAGCGGTGGGTTAGCTCTGTTTTGGGATGAAAATCTGCATGTCACGGTCCTTGATTCTTGTTGTTGGTACATTGATGTTCTTGTGGTTGATCAGTCCACAAATTTTCATTGGCATGGTACTTTTGTATATGGGGAACCAAGAGTTGAGCTCAGGCACATCATGTGGGCACATCTTCAACGGTTGAGAGGTCCGTCGGATGAACCTTGGTTTGTTTGTGGGGATTTTAATGAAACCCTTTGGCAACACGAGCATCTCTCTGGCTCATTGCGTGCTGAGGGTCAAATGGCGGCCTTCAGAGATGCTTTGACAGTTTGTGAGTTAGTTTACTTGGGGTTTGCCGGCGTTCCATACACATATGATAATGGGAAGCAGGGTAGCAGGAACGTTCGGGTGCGCCTCGACAGGGCTTGTGCGGACAAGAGGTGGCAGGACTTGTTTCCGGTAGCGCGGGTGGTGCACCTAGCTACTAGCTGCTCGGACCACTGTCCATTGTTGATACGGTTGTTTGTGGAAGAGGAAAAGAGGTGGCACAGTTCACCCAGGTATGAGATTATGTGGGAAAGGGCCCCTTCGCTTCCACAAGTAATAGCTTCAGCATGGTCCAGGAGAAGACCGGCGGGCAGTCTAGGGTCTGTTGCTAATTTTTTAAAGGAGGTTATGAAGGAACTCAAGACCTGGAGTAAAGAGAATTTCGGTCATGTCATCTAGAGTATAGAAAACTTCGTTTGGAGCTGGAAGCATTTCAGTTTGGGTCGGCAAACCGTGGACATATAAAACAGAAAATGTACGATTTAGATGAGTTGCTTTATAGAGAGGAAATTCTATGGTTGCAGCGCTCTCACATTACATGGTTGAAGGAGGGGGAGAGAAACACCAAGTACCTTCATAGGCGTGCGGTTTGGAGAGCAAGGCAGAATTATATTCAACGTCTGCGCAAGGAGGATGGGTCTTGGTGCTCGACACCCTCGGATATGGAGAGGATGGCAACGTCTTATTTCCAGGAGGTATTTACCAAGGATCCATCTCTAAATCCTGTGGTGGTTCTAGATTGCATTGAGCATAAGGTTACAACTGAGATGAATGGGGCCCTTGATGCCCCGTATACAGAGAAGGAGATTTTTGATGCACTATTTTAGATTGGGCCTCTTAAGGCTCCAGGTACAAACAGTTTTCCTGCTCGTTTCTATCAGAGAAATTGGGGCGTTCTTAAAGTGGGGATTGTTGCTGCGGTGTTGGATTTTTTTTCACACCGAAATCATGCTGGCGGGTGTTAATGACACAACTATAGTCTTAATTCCCAAGGTCTCCAATCCTTCGGAACTGAAGGATTTTCGGCCTATTAGCTTGTGTAATGTTGTTTATAAAATTGTTTCAAAGTGCTTGGTTAATCGTCTTCGGCCTTTGCTTTCAGAGCTGATTTCGGAAAACCAAAGTGCTTTTATTCCTGGACGGCTGATTTCTGACAACTTGATTATTGCTTTTGAGTGTATCCATCATATTCGGGCCCTCAAGGGTAATGATGCCTATTGTGCTTACAAGTTGGATTTATCCAAAGCTTACGATCGTGTGGACTGGATTTTTCTGGAGAAGGCATTGTTAAAATGGGGTTTCTTGTAGGCTTGGATTTCTCATGTCATGGCATGTGTTACTTCGGTTAAATATTCTGTCAAGTTCAATGGGAGACTTCTAGATTCATTTTCACCCTCGAGAGGCCTTCGCCAAGGTGACCCACTGTCTCCGTTTTTATTCCTATTCGTTGTTGATGCATTGTCTGCCTTGGTCAACAAATCAGTGATACCAGATGGCTTAAAGGGTGTGAAGGTTTATCGCAGGGCTCCGGTTATTTCACATCTGCTCTTCGCGGATGATTCTTTGTTATTTTTTAAAGCTAATATACAACACGCAGTGATGGTGAAAGGTTTGTTGAATACTTATGCAACCGTGACGGGGCAACTTATAAATCCGTCTAAGTGTTCCATCCTTTTTTCTGACAATTGTCCTTTGGTTGTTTCGATGGATGTGAGAAATACTCTTGATATTACACAACATGTGTTTGATCCTAAATATCTGGGTCTACCTCTTCCGGAGGGGAGAATGCATAAGGGAAGATTTGAGGCTTTACAGGCACGTATGGGAAAGAGGTTAGTGGATTGGAGTGAACAATATATGTCATCGGGTAATAAAGAAATTCTTATCAAGTCAGTAGCCCAACCTATACCCACATATGTGATGAGTGTTTTCAGATTACCTGCTTCAGTCTGTGATGACTTGACGCGCGTGATAAGACAATATTGGTGGGGAGTTGAGAAGGGTAAAAGGAAGATGGCATGGTTGAGTTGGGACAAGATGATGCTACCCAAGTTGAAAGCTGGTCTTGGCTTTCGGGACATGCGTGCGTTTAACCAAGCATTGATAGCAAAACAGGCTTGGCATTTATTGGATAACCCTGAGAGCTTATGTGCACGGCTGCTTAAGGCGAAATACTATCCGAACGGGAACCTTTTGGACACAGTATTTTCAGGCAATACTTCTGCGGTGTGGAAGGGAATTGAATATGGTTTGGATCTTGTCAAAAAAGGTACAATATGGAGGGTTGGAGATGGGCGTTCTATTCGTGTGTGGCGGGATCCATGGATTCCTCGAGGCCCATCCCTTCGCCCTATTACACCGAGAACAAATTGTCGACTGAAACGGATCTCAGATTTTATTAATGAGCATGGTGCACGGATTTGGGAAAAAGTTGAGGAGTTTTTCTGGCCTATGGATGTGATACAAATATTGAAAATCAAAACTTCGCCACGTCTCCAGGAGGATTTTTTGGCTTGGCACCCGGAGCAGTCAGGCAGGTTCATAGTAAAAAGTGCTTACCATCTAGCTACTCTACAACATGATGATGATTTTGGTGGGGCGCTAGCAGCGCTCACCCGGGCGGGGAGCGTCCATTGTGGAGTAATATTTGGCATACTATAGTGCCTCTGAAGATGAAAATCTTAGCTTGGAAAGCGGTGTCAGGTGCGTTGGCCACCTCAGAAAATAAACAGTACATGCACTTGTCGACTCGGGCATCTTGTCCTATTTGTGATCGGGAAGTCGAAGGTTCATTCAATGCCCTAGTTGGGTGCCCATGCACATGGCCTTTGGGATGCGATGAGGGATGTTTGGCCTATTCCGCGCAAAGAACAGGTGCTTGATACCGGCAAGGATTGGCTTCTGCTGCTCTTGGCAAGTTACTCGGACATTGCACGTAACATGATTGTGATGCTGGTGTGGCGCATATGGCAGGTTCGGGTTGACATCACACATGGAAAGGAGGCCGCCCCAATCCATGTCTCGACGGAATTTCTAGAAAGCTACATGAGGACTATCTTAGATGCTCAGAAGTTCACAATGGAAGAAATGTTGAAGGGTAAAATGGTAGTCCAAGATGTACGGGAAAGACCAAAGAGTCATTATTCTCCCCAAGTACCACAGTGGCCCGCACCTCCGAATAATATGTTGACCTTGTCGGTAGATGGTTCCTTTCTGGAAGAGGATGGCACTGCAGCAGTGGGGATGATCCTCCAGATATATGATGGCTCAGTCATCTTTGCAGCTTATCGATATATATTTAATTGCAGTGAAGCTCTAGAGATAGAGATACATGCGCTGATGATTGGTATGGCGCTTGCTACACAGCATACAGAGCTTCCGGTGTTGGTTCAGTCTGATTCTTTGACTGCCTTATCTTGTCTTTCTAATTCTAGTTTAGATCGTTCGGTGTATGGTCAGTTAGTGGCTGGCATTAAGGCTCTAATGATTGATAGGGTTTTTGTTCCGCAGAAACTTCATAGGTCACATAATGGTGTTGCAGATTGCCTGGCAAGGTATAGTCGCTCTGAACGAGCTACAGCTGTGTGGCTCGGCAGAGGGCCCCCATGTATTGAGGATCCCTTGCCCAAGGATTGTAGCTCTACCATGATGGAATAAAACCCTTTTGATCTCCCAAAAAAAGTCTTAAATGATGCACATTAATCAGCTGGGTGAAAAAAATCTTAGAGCTTGTTGCTGCTATGGACTGTCAAATAGGTACACTGTCGTTTATCTATCTCGGTTTGCCACTTGGAACTACAAAACCGACAATTAGGGATTTGATGTCGCTGGTAGATGGAATTGAGAGACGTATGTCAAGTACCACCATATGGATGTCTTATGAAGGCAAAGTCAACTATATTAACTCGGCGTTATCTTCGCTCCTCTCTTTTGCGATGTGTGTGTTGAAGATGCCAGACAAGTCGTTTGGTCTATTTGATCGAGCATGTAGGAACTATCTCTGGAGGAAGGTCATGGATCATGATGCACGCGCCCACTCGCTGGTCGCCAAGAACCTTGTTTGCAGACCCAAAAAAAGAAGGGGGCTAGGGATTATAAACTTCAAAATCCAAAACCAGGCCTTGCTTTTGAAATACATTCACAAGTTCATCCATAAGGTTGACGTGACATTGGTCATGCTTGTTTGGCACAAGTACTACGACAATACGCCAGCCCATGCATGCAAACAGTAGTTGACTAGTTCACCAATGGAGTCGCTACTTCTGCGCCCAGCTTACTATGCCGATTTTTAATCGGGTACTGGACTAGGGACCAGCCTAACTCTTAGATTTTTGTTGAGTCAAATCATATAAGAACCTGTTTTTCAAGAGAAATCACGGTAACAGAGAGCCAAATCGCCGAGCGAAAGATCTAATAAACTGGGGGCCATCAGAACCGGATAAGAAAGAACAACGACCTTGCGCTATGCGTGGATTCTTCTTTTCCAGTCGCTTAGTTTTAAAAATAGACAGAGAAAATACTATGGTATTAGGGATACTATGGTATTAATACTACAGTTTTTGAAGTAACCAAACAATTCACAATAATTAAAACCATGGTAATTAAGAAAACTGCAATATTCTTAGAATACTTAGAATACTTAGAAGACACTTCAATATTGGGAGTGATCACTCTTGTATGCTTTGCATCTCGACCACTCTCGAAACTAACAGACACCTTTTCTTCGAGTGCTGGAATGCCATAATGTGTAGTGGAACACAAATATGGAGATTCAAGAGATGTTGAAGGTGGATGCTAGAAACTGGAATCAATGCATGTTCAAAGAAGTTATAATGTTGGGTGCTTGGAACATTTGGAAACATAGGAATGCATGCTATTTTGACAAGGTTGCTCCTTCACTACAAGACTGGAAAAGAGGTGACATTTCAGACCTAGAAATTCTAAAGTTCAGGGTCAAGTATAGAACAACCTTCCTTCATACTTTCATCACCTCTCTCCTTAACTAGCACTTCCTACCCCATGTGTATTTGGCTAGTTACCATCGTGGACACTTCTATAACTTAGACATGTACTAACCACCCCCTTCCTATGTGAAGGCATGTAAATACTCTGTACATATCTATTTTAAATTAATATAGCAGTGGGAAGTGAACCCTAGCCGTCTTTTCCTTGGGAGGAGAGACGAAGGGGAGGAGAGACACCTACCTCATTCTCTCCACCACCATGTCTCCTTGCCGGCGATCAAGACCGCCGGCTTTTCTACTAACTCTACACATTCAACATGTGTTTCACACAAACCACACTTTCTCCGGCACTCTCGTAATCAAAACACTTGCCTCTCCACGGTGCATCGCCATCACCAACGCTTAAGCTCCCTCTTGCAGCAGTCTTAGGCAAATTTTCCTGGATGAGTGACCTATCAAACAAGGTGACTCGGTCCCTTGACTACTCATCGACGATTTAACCTTCTATGTTTCTCCACGGATAAAAAAGCCTATCATTCGACAAACCGAAGCAAATTGCTTCAGTGACCCCCTTAATGACCTAGCCCTTACGGAACTGCCCATTCTCAATAGATGCTTTACATGGACAAACAATCAGGAATCCCTAGGATAGAACGAATCGATCGAACTTCCTTTAACTTAGAATGGAATGACTCCTTTCCTAATACAACTCTTTTGTCACTAACTAGGTTTACCTCTGACCACATACCCCTACTACTCCACATGAACACCGATCTCCCGTGCACGAAGAACTAATTCAAATTCGAAGTGGGTTGGGCCATCGACCATATTAATAGATTGTTCAAAAAGTATGACCCATGAATCTGGGCCCACGGGCCAACTCGGCGGCCTCCCTCGCTGCAACACTTAAACGCACACGATGCGCCCTACAAAATGGGTCTGTTCTCGTGTTCCGGCCCAACTACGTGAAAAAGATTGTAAGAAAAATTATCCAAGCCCTAGACCTTCAAGAAGAAAACTGCCAACCCTCGTATGTTAAATCTTTTATAAGAAAAACTGCAATATCCTTAAAAAATAATACATGAAAAAGGGCCTTCTGGAAACTACGTGCCAAAATTAGGGATGTGATTGAGGGAGGTGAACTTTGCGCTATTTCATTGCTTCCGCCTCACATCATTTGCGGGAAAAAAATAGAATTCACTCCCTCTATCACCAGGGCACCGATTTCTTCAGTCATGATCATAAAGCCTTCATCCTCATGCAAGTCTTCACTAAAATCTTAGATCTATACCTCTCACCCATTGGAACTTCAACCTAGCCTCTATTTATCCAACCACCACCCTGCGCTCTCCACCCTTGACGCGGCCTTTACTGGGTAGGATTAATTTTTGCGGGTTACTAGGTAGGAAGTTAAACATGCTTTCTTCCACATGAACCCCCTTGTAAGCCTAGGATCAGGCGGCTTTTACCCTTCCTTCTGGCACCTCGAACTAACTATCACCTAATTCTTTCAAGACTTCTTCGATGGGCCCGTCGACACTGAATGGATAAATATAGCCCACATCATACTACTGCCAAAGAAGGAAACCATTGGAATGCCAAACTCCTTTAGGCCCCTCTTGCTCCGAAACTGCCCCATCAAAGCCGCGGCCGAAGTCCTCGCTAATGGACTTAAACCCTTCATACCCCTCTTAGTCCACAGTGACCAGATAGCCTTTATTACCGGACGTAACATTGCTGGGAAAAAAATCTACTCCGATGATCTAATCAGCTCTTGCCACACCAAAAAAACATCCACAATTAAACTTAAGTTAGACTTCCGTAAAGCTTCCGACTCACTAATCCCTTGTTAGTTCATGCTAGATGAAACTTCCTCTGAAATTTGCATCACTAATTCCCACCACACACCAAACATGTGTCTGAGCTTAATAGTCAACTTTCCAAGCAAACTCCCATTCCCTTCCCTAGTAGCCAAACACGGTGCCATAAGACTTGCAGGCATGATTATATATATGTTCACATCCCCACAACAAAAATAAAATGTTCACACGCCTCCAAAATGAACAGCTCCTTAAACCCTTTCCACTTATAGGAGTACTCGTATACACTTCCTTGGCTCTTTACAAGCAAGTGCAGAGAAACCCTTCTCTCTTCTTCTTTTTTTGACGCGGGGCATGTCCTATACATAAAGGCAGCAGCGGGCCTAATCTAGACCCTCCCACAACTGCGACAACAAAACCCCAAACGAACAAGAAATGGTATGCATATATATATTTACATCATTTCTGCACGAGATACGAGTAGAGGAAGTGGTTCCACACGTCCGGGACGCCGGGGAGGCACCAGTGCGTGCAGTCGGCGTAGCTGCTCGGGTTGGCGATCTGCTCCGCCGTGAGGGGGGTGAACTGCCGCCGGAACACGGTGGGGTGCGCGTCGATGCGGTAGTCGGTCAGCTGGGTGAAGTTGAGTATCTGAACGTTTATGCCCTTCTGCTCCAGTGGTCTGAAGATCTGCTTCGCCTTGTCCATCATGCTGTAGTCCGTGGTTGCGCCTTTGTACCCCACCTTCTGGATCGGATCAGACTCGTTCAGGCACTTGTTGCGGTCATCTCCACCCCAGTCGCTTGCCCTGAAAGTTTTGCTTATGCGTGAGACTGTCTGATATACTTGTAAATTTAATCTGTTGGTTGTCAGGTTGTCAGGTTTAACGGTTGATGGATATGTTTCAGTTTGTGGTCTCACCAGGTATGGGTAGGCGACGAGCCTGCGAAATAGATTTTAGTCTTGTTGTTGACGTTCGCTCCCACCCACTCGGTTAGCTTCTTGAGAGCAATCTCGAAACCTTCCACCATCTCCACTTCGTCTAGCTTTGCATCACCATCCTCAAATGAGCCATACCTGTACAAGGTGAATATGTCATCACTCATCATGCTAGCTCAATTATATTTATATTTGTTACTAATTCCAAATCCCAGTTCATGGCATCCAAAACTTTATTAACTTGTTCACGTCAGTTTTAGACAACTCTTTCCTTTTGTTGACATTGTTTTCAAAAACAACGAGTTCAAAAGGATGTACTTACATGACCTTCATCTTCATATCCGGCTTCTGCTTCCTCCACCAAAGGTAAGAGTTGAAAACAATAACGTCAGCATTGCCCCAGGCACGGGCATGCTTCTCAATCTTCTCCGCCCGTATGATCCGGTACTCAACCCGGTGAATTATCGGGTTGTCGCTGTTGGATTCCAGTATCAGCGGCGACCAGTAGAAGTCGATTGTCGCATTGTATTCCTGAAACAGTGTGTCTCGATCAGCTGACAGAAAGTGGCATGCTTTACTTCCAGTATATTCTTTCAAGTGTTCAGTGATTGAGAAACATACGAATGCCGTGAAGGAGATGAGTGAGCCGTTGTAAACGCGCATCTTCTGGCCTTCAGGGATGGAGGCCTCCACCATGCACACCATGGAGACCCATTGGTTCCTGTTGATTGAGTCGCCGACGAAGACCATCCTCTTGTTCCTCAGCTTTTCGAGCAGTTTTGTGGCGTTGAACCTGTGTCATAGTTTCAACATAACAGAAATAAGAACAAAATGTGCAATTCTCACAACTCATGATCTTTCACTGTTCATTAGTTCCTTTGTGTCTTTGGGGAGCAGAGGCAGAGCAATCATATCACTATTTTCTGGCGTTGAATCTGTTTCAACATGTAAAAAAATAGCCCGCGTGTCACAAATGCTATTGACACTTTGACAGTACTAGGCGTGAATGACTGGATGCCATGCCATATATGATCTGTTTCTATCCATGCAGGTGTATGGAATTGGATGGTGAACAAAGCAAGGAAAAAAAAATAGATTTCTCATTGTTGATCTTTCGGTGCCCTCTGGTTCAGCAGGCCAATCCCACTCATTTCGCCATCTCATATATGATTTGTTCCACTGCTACACTTATCATGCATCCTTTGGTTTCAGCTAGAGACCAAGCTAACATTTTAATTCCCATATATTCCATAGAACACTTTCCTTTTACTCCCCAAGAGTTCAGTTTCAAAATTTCGCAACACTGACAGAGCATGTAGGTAGTAGCAGTGCAGTACTATGTAGTTTCAGGCATGCTGCATTTTTTGTTGTTGTTGGCATGAATGGGCAAAACCGAGCTAGAAAACCACTCTAGTACTGGTACCTGGTGTCATTTTTCAACTATTCTTTCTAGAGAAACATGCATGTATGTATGTAAATGTAACAAAACGAGCCATACCTTGGAAGATCACATCCATCGGGCTGCCATCTCCAGTACTGGTACCTGGTGTCATTCCGGCCATACTTCTCGCAGGCGACCTCGTCGAAGATGAAGGAGCAGTTGAGGCCGGAGTAGAGCGGCTGGGAGGTGTTGTCGTACACCCACCGTCCCAAGGACCAGTTGCACTCCTCGCCGGAGCCCTTCACGGCCTCGCCCATGAGCTCGTCCGTCCACTGCACCTGCGCCTCGTGGCGCCCGGCCGCCGCCACCTTCACCTCCTGGTGCCGGTGCTGCACCGCCAGCTGCACCTGCGACTCGTGGCCGCGGTCGAACAACAGGGAGACGGTGCTGACGACGATGAAGAAGGCGACGAGGGAGCTCACCACGCCCCGCAGGCCGACGACAGCAGACGGGGAGGACGTCGCCGTTATCATCTTGTTGTGGGTGGCTTGCTCCGGCTTCATTTTCTCTGGCGAGTCGGCTGTGGCGCTGTCCCCTCTTTTATTGTAATGGGGGCACTCCTTCCCATGTCTAGTGCTGCACAAGCAAACGTGAACGCTGACCCTTGGGCTAACCTTCATCATCATCGATCACCCTGACCGCCCGCCCGCCTGCAATGCAACCTCTTCTAAGCTAACTCGGGCATATAAGAATGTGCAGCAGGTTGGTACTGGTACTGAAAGTTTGAAGCTGCAAGACAAGTGACGATGGGCGCTGTTTGTAAGTTTGGTCTACTCAGCTCCGAATTTGCAGATGATTTTATATGTCAGGCTCATGGTCATTCCACGCATGTGCTCTGCCAGTGTCCATAATGTAAGGCTAGTTTGTTTAATAAAAGCAAAAGGGGGTAAAGGTACAAGTGCTGGTTTCTGGTGCCGACACTTCTGTCAATCAAATCCACCAGACCACACCACACCACACCAGAGTCACACCAGCCATTCAAGAGAGGAGGAGCTAGCCCAGAAAAAAGCAAAATACATTTATTTCAATGTGTTTGCGGTTTGCGTGTGTCGCTTTCAGGACATGATAATTAGAAATTAAGCAACGGAAAGGCGATGCACAGGAAATAAGTCTTTTGCATTAATTGCTTTGTTCCTTACCTAATTAGCATTCAGAATAAGCTAACGCAAAAGCCACAGGTATAGAGGCCCCTGAATGTGAAGTTCAGTAATGCATGTTCCATCATTTCAAAATGGCAATCATAATTCTTTATCAGTTGATGTAGCAGTACTAAACAACGTTAACTCGTACGGTCACATCACTTATATATGTATATATCAATGTATTCATCAATCAAAGTTTATCTAGTAATATCTGTTACTGCTAGCTACTTAACTAGTGTTTCTGATCAGTCAACATGTCTTGACGTGTGTTTGTGTGTTGCATGCATGCGTCAAAGTTGTGATCTTCCTGGAATGAATTAACTTATATATGTTGGCCGTCTCTTTTTCAACACGGTGGTGCCTTGTCAAAATCTGAGTGCCAGACACCACACGATCAATGATTTGCCTTTTTTCGGCCTTCATTTCCACCTCTTTTCTGACAGAAGTAGCCGGACATATGAATAATGTGATTGGTTGTGACGCTAGGACTATTTAATCTGCTGAAGGTACGCACCTGGCAAGCTAAGGTGTGAGTGAATGACAGACGATAAATCCTGATTTGGTGTGGTGCTGAATCATAAAATTGCCCTGCTCGGCGCCAACCAAATAGTCTCTTCCTTTTCCTGAGCAATCTCTCTTCCAGCAAGCTAGCTACCTAGCTAGCACAGTATGAAATGATCAGCACTGCCCCAAAGGCCGCATAAAGTGTTAGGTGGAAGGAATTCTATGCCCACACCTGCTTTGTTTGGTATCATGTCCTGATATAGCTCGGCCCTATCTAACCAGTGGGGTGGGTCTATCTAGCCAGGCCTGCATAATGCTCCGGTGCCAGTCACTCTGCAATCCGATCATTCCGTTTTCTCTGAGATTCTCCATGGCATGGCATGGCTTGCAGCTGGTGGAGACATGAAAGGCGTGACTGATGAGCACCAACAATATCCATGGAAGATGGAACAATCTGACTTGCAGGAGTGGACAAAGGGTACAGCACTTATTACTGACCTGTACTGGAGGCCGCGGCGAGCCTTAGAAGGAAGGCTAGCTAGCTAGTAACATCTGCCGCAGAAGCAGTTGGCAACGTGCATTTGGGATGTGTATGGAGTATGGACATACCTACTGCTGGTCCACCATTGCTCCCCAAAAGCTAGTTGCTTCCTGCAAAGTCCAACGGGAAACTGTTTGGACGTCTCCGACTCTCCATCCGTCTTCTTGTCCTGTGTAGGTACCATGTATTCCATGTTCGAGCTGGGAAGGCACGCGTTTAGTGCAAACATTTGTGTTATTAACTCACTGATCACGCATGGTGCTAATTAGCGGGTGCGCTGCATGCTAATGCTGGTATAAACAGAATTCAGACAGCAACAATAGGCATACCTGTCGCAATCCCACTTGCAGCTTTTTCCCTAAAAGGGGTTTAGAAATGAAGCTCGATTTCTGAACCTCTACTCAAGTGAGTATCCTACTGGCAGGAAATAATATGGTAGCTGGCTAGTTTGATTGCCGACAGTGCTATTGCTTTGTAGTAGTATCAAACCTGCACTTGGATAAGCTTGTTCAGCAGTTACTGAAGTTCATTACTACTTATCTGCATGGCATACAGACTAAATATGGTGTTCTCAGAGGTCACACGGCAGCAATGATTTTCAGTCAATGACTCTCAACTCTCATGTTGTTCCCAGCCTGATCATTTCGGTTTACACAGGTTGCTGGAAGAACAGCATCTCCCTGCAGTAAACCCGGTGCGGAGTACTGTGACGTCTACGAAAATGATTGATGCTCCCAGGTCAAAAAGAGTGAAGACCACAGCGGGCCTACCCACCTAGCTAATACCTGCGCTGCAGGGACGACAACGGAAAAAGGCTACCATGCCCTGCTTCAACCACCTCACCAAACCATGTGTTTTCTAGTACGACCAGCAATAATGCAAATCCATGCCCTCCGGTTTCCTGTGCTGCTCTTAATTTCCTCCACAACAATTGCTGCACATACATACCAGTTGTTGCAGATTGCATGTATGGCTTGAGTCCAAAATAATTGGTGTAATATTATTGATCGCACCGACGATTGTACGTGTGGACAATGCTTGAAACAAGCTAGGCATGATTAGAGTCGTCTTTCTTAATTTCGTTCCTGCAATTAATGCGACAAAGGAAATACATGTGTGGGTTATATGTCCAAGTCCTAGTAGAGCCTAGAGGGTTATGCTGCCTAGCAAAAGGCATCCATCAAGCCTTAGACTTGAAGAACAGAATACACTACTCATGGAGCAAATCCTAACTCAAGTTTCTCATAAACCGTACATGCGTATGGTCACTATGAAAGGTAAACATTTTCATCAATTCACTGTCTGGAAGGATATTTCCTGATATTTCAGACACCAAAAATTTGCAGAATCATTGAAGTCTTGGTAACCCATCCAGCATGATATTGCTTGGCAGTTACAGTAGTTAAGAAGACTGACAGGATGTTCCACTTCGCTATCTTATGATGGAACGCTACAATTGATCAAGTCTGTATTTTCTGCCCTGCCTATTTTCTTCACGTGTGCCCTTGCCCTGCCTACCAGCATCATTGATCAAGTTAATAAGTATATCAGGCATTTCTTCTGGAGAAAATATGGCCAGGAAAATTCAGGTCCTACATTAATTGCATGGGACAAGGTTTGCAGGCCTGGAGATCAAGGTGGGCTTAGAATCTTGGACATTGCGGTGCATAATAAAGCTCTACTCATGAACCCTCCAAAAGTTCTTAAACTCCCAGGGCCAAGAATGGTGGGATCAAGCTGGTGGAGAACGAATCTCAAACTTTTGCCCTCATTCAAGAGTAACACAACCTGCACGGCTGGCAATGGAGGCACAATAAAACTTTGGCATGAAAAGTGGGTGGACAGACCTCTGATTCACACATTGCCTGAACTGCACTTTTTTTTTGCCAAAAATGACACCCAGTCCTTGGCCTGCTTGCTCAATTCAAATGATAGCTATGATCTATTCCACACCCCACTCTCAGAACAAGTTTTTGAACAACTTAATGACCTTCAACTCCTAATGAGCCAGCACATCAATTGTCAAACTCAAGATAAATGGATATGCCAGGGCAATAATAACAGATACTCATCCATCTCACTGAGCCTGAAGACAGGAGCAGAGGCTCACATCATCTTTAACTGGCTTTGGAAGTGTGCTAGCAGAATAAGACACAAAATCTTCCTTTGGTTGCTACTGCATGATAGAGCTAATACCAGAAATTTACTCAAAAGACAATATATGCACCTGGACTGTTATGATTGTGTATTCTGCACTGAAGGAGTGGAAGAAGCTTCACTACACCTCTTTTGGGATTGCCCTTTTGCTCAAGACTGCTGGGAAACCATGATTCCTTCAAGGCAGAGAGGAACTTCAACAGATGATGATATACTGCTTGTTCACCACAAGTTGCAAAACCCATTGCAATGGCCATGATCATACTAGGCTGTTGGAACATTTGGAATCAAAGAAATGGGAAGATGTTCAGTTATCTCCTACTGTGCAGACAGATCCAAACTAAGTTTCAGTTTTGCACACTTGGAATCATATTATTCCATGGGCAGCACTGAAACTAGAATAAATCTCATATTAGAACTGCATTGACCAACATGTTTCTTTTGGGGAAAATGGATTGACAAAATGACAATTCCCATACCAGGTTCCAATTGTGATGGGCTGATAGGATCGAAAGTATAAAACATAGACCCAAGAAGTCGTAGGTGTTTCTGGGCCACATCCATGTGTACTCGGCCCAGCTTTTTTTTTTTCAAAGATCTACTCGGCCCAGCTTTGAGCATGCATATAACTGAGTAGTTTGGGTCAACCAACACCACAGAATAAGGCCAATGCCCACTTAGGATTCGGGGCAGAAACTCACAACTACTCCCTCCGTTCCATAATTCTGGAACTAAAACCCAGAGGCAGAGGGAGTATCAACTATGGCCTCCAAGAAAATAAAAACAAAAACTATCAACTACGGTCTCCAAGAAAACAAAAATAAAGTATGCCCAGTATATCTTGAGAAAAAACTAAACTATGGCCAGCATATGTACTGCTACTAAACAAGAACAATATAATATAATCAGTGTGCTAAAAGTCCCTCTGCAATGTTCATTTCAACAGGAAAAAGAGAAACGGCAACTGTTCTGCGCTAAGGATTGGGAAATGGTAAGTTCAGGGGATTTGCCCGTGGTCTTAAGCCATCAATGATTAGGGTAGACGAAAATATAAAACAGAGGTTGGCTGGACTGTAGCAAACCCTGATTCACCCAAGAGCTTTAATACTGTATCATTTTTGTAGATCTATGATCAATGTTCTCTGTCACATTATATATTGCAGGAGGGGACACGTATGTCCGCAAGAAGCCAAAGATTCTACCAAGCATGTTGATAACGTAAGCAGCATTGTGGGGGCTAGCTACAACTGATCCTTTGTTTGTCCTAGATTGACACTTGATGCATGCATCCACACCATGACAACTAATATTATAAGAGCATCTACAGCCGGATATATCTAATCCGGCCCCTCAAACGCCAACGGACGTACCTGGGCGCGTCCGCGAGCAATGACCGGGGACCCCTCATTTGGCACAGCAATGTCCCTCATATCCAAACCCCCAAATCCATCCAACCCATGCAACGCTACGTAGATGACCACGATGAACACGCTTAATAGCAACAAACGGACTAATTCATCCGATACAAAAAGATGAAAAGTTCATCGCCGGACAAAAGGATCAAAGTTCATTGCCCAACAGTGCAAATTCATACTAAAATCATAGATAAAACGAGTAAGGGCGGAGGAAATCGCCATTTCCTCACTGGACCCTTCCCCTTGCAGTCACTGGTGCAGCTGTACTGCTCCATGTAGGCGTCGGCGGCCGGAAGGACATCCTCGTCAAAGCTGGAGCTGTCGGTGACGTCCAAGTCATCGTCCTCGCAGATTTGGCCCCTCAGCCTCCGGAGCAGGCGGTCATGCTCCTTCGCATGCTGGGCCCCCTTCGCCTTGGCCGCCACCTCCGTCATTGCCTCGCGCTCCGACAACTCGGTGGCGAGCCGGAGCACTTTGGCATTCTTGCGGCGGAGCCGCCGCACATCCGTCTCCGCCATCATCAGGGAGCAGGAGAGGACCAACGAGATGAGCGCGTCCTCGAGATCCATCGGCGCGCGGCCAGCGCCTCCCCCGCCGCCGCCCTCTCCCTCGCCAGCTGTCGATCGCGCAGGCTGCCCATGCCTCAGATTCAGGCGTCCTAGTCCACGCAGGCGCGGGCACGAGGACCCAGCGGCGCCTGAGTACTCCATCCGGAGTAGATTGAGCTTGTGGGCGTGGTGGGCGGCGTAACTGGACAAACATGGAGCGGGCAAAGCTGCGCGATGGGCAGGAGGCTCTGACGACATTGCCGGCACTGCGTCACCGGGCGACGGGCAAGGCCGTGGAACTGGAGCTGCCGTTGCCGCCCTGGTCCAGCCGCGACCACCTCAAAGCAATGCGGAGGGTGATTTCCTCCCCATCGTCCAACTCCATATCGCACAGTAGGCTCGCCCACTTATCAGAGCCGCTGGATCCGCCACCGGAGCCGGCGTTGCTGTCGTCATTGGCCATTGATCGGAAGTGGAGGGGAATGGGAGTGAAGACGGATAGAGAGAGAATGGAGTGAACTGGTTGACTTTGTTCTAGTGTTCGTCCGAAGGGGCTATTTGTGGGGGCCAGGGTGGGCCAGACCGGCATGGCAGATGCCCCAGGGCACGTACGGGCCTCCCTATACCGGCCCCGGAGTTGGGATGGGCACGAGGGTTGCCGGTCAGCACGGGTGTATAGTGCCGATGTGTGGAGCCTGTTTGGGTCACGGTTTAGTGACCAGGCCGTCCGCCCGCTCAGTTTGGGAGCCCGACGGTAGATGCTCTAAAGGCATATCTAACGCAGATCATTAAACCTCCCCTATATGTCTAGACCGGGCGTACCAGGCACTTTTAGGCTTCCAAACTGGACCCTCATTTTGGTCCGGCTCCAAATCAGGTGGAGCTCTAGGGGAGTCTGGACGTTCGCCGCGTCAGACTCTGACATCTTGGTCCCACACAAAACCCATCTGACGCCCGCGTATTTTCATAATCGACCCCACTCTTCCCACACCAGACCCGTCATCTTCAGCCCTAATGTTGTCGCCCCCGCCCATTCCGTCGTTCGCCGTTGTCGTGATGGATCTACCGGAGCCCACCACCATGTCCATCCTCCCACCAGACCCAGAGATGGTACATCCCTTATCCGCGACGGTGAATATGGAGACTATCGAACCACAAGACCGGTGTGTCAAGGCGAGGGAGAAGAAGGCGTGTGGGGCCGGTCAGGCCTGAGCTCCTCCGCCACAACACCCTGCATGCCGGTGACGCCCGGGCAATCATCTCCCTTGCTGTACAGTTCAAGCCACGTCACTCTGCCACCTCCTTCGCCTCTGGCGAGCCTCCATCATACACCGTCGACCTCTACAGTGACTACGTGTTCATCGAGTCGCAGACACCCATCGATCACAGTATCTGTCAAAGGAGCCCTTGTCTGTGGGCGCCCGATGACTGTTTCACAGAATGCCTCCCTCCAAGCTCTACGACGGCAACCACGAAGACAAAACAACAAGATGATCACTAATCGCCATAGTCGATGCCCGGTGCAGATGCAAAGAAAGGGGGTTTAGGCCCTGTTTGGAATGTCGTTTTCCTTCTGAGCACACCTGTATAAAAAATACAGGTGTCCGCCCGTCGTTTTGGTTTCCGGTTGGAAATAGCTCTGTGCCGGTAATTACACATATGAGTTAAATACACGTGTATTAGATTACATCCATGCCAAGCGCGGCCTTAGTGTACCTGAACAAGGAGAACAAGTTGCTCTGTTTGGTTTGGTTGTGCACAAGTGTCGATCTGTTTCACAGCAAAAGGGCTTGACTTTTTGGCAAGGTGTTCATGATTGGTTTCATGAGAACAAGCACTATGAGCCCTACAACAAGGAAAAGATCCATGATCAAAATTCGAGCTCGATAAGTCATCGATGGTATACCATTCAAGAGGTCGTCAACAAGTATTGGTGGTGCGTATGCACAAACACAAAAAAGGTGGCCAAGTGGCGTCCGACTCCACAAGCTCGTTAGTTCTGCTTCTTGTTGCTCTATGTGTTGGTCATGTGATTTTTTTGCTTTATGATGCAACTTGTTGATCATGTGATCGTATTGCTTTGCTAGCCCGAACGCGCGTCGTTATACCACAAGAATGGGGACAAGCCATTCCCGATGATCCTTTGTTGGTGCAAGTTGAATGGGCAAAGCAAGTGGAGCAACATTGCTAGTTCCGTCAAGATCGCCAAAGCCAAAGGGGATGAAGTTGGTGATCCAAGCTATGGAGTTGAAGGAGGGCTTGCACCGGCCACCCGCGTGGCTAGGTTGAGGGGGGCATGGGTTCTCAAGAAGGAGAAGCGAGAAGGGGTGGACCAAGATTACTGACAAGTTCGAGGACATCATGGCGAAGAAGGGGGAGGTATGTGCCAAGCGCAATGAGCTCAAGGAGGAAAAGAAGGTGGAGAGGTATAACGTGTTCATGAGAATACAAAGGAAGAAGATGGAGCTCAAGAGAGGAAGCTTGCGGTAATGGAAGCGTGTGAGGAGCAAAAGATCTTGTAAGTGAAGGCCGACGACTTCGATCCCGATGTGGCGAAGTTTGTTCAAAAATCGTGTGGCGGTGTCTACGCACGCGATGCGCAAAAGGAGGCGGGGAAAGAAGCCGAAGAATGAGGCCTTTTGTACGGACATCCAATGCTTTTGCTAGTGGTTTGATGGAAATATAAAACTTATTGAGCATCCAGTGCTTTTACTATTAGTTGCATTGTTTGCAACTATTTAAATGTACTGTCGAATTGCTTTTAATCAAGAAAAATTGACAAAGGAGGAGGCCGGACAAATAGGAAAAAATTTGAGGGATAGCATTGGACCAGCCCGATGTCAAGTGTCCGCGGACATTTGGTGGCGTCCGATTTGATGAACACTGTTGAAGATGCCCTAACCAAACCAATCATGTGTAACTAGTAAAAGAACTTCATCTCCATGACTCCATCAATCATGTCTAGCAAATCCATTGAACCGTTACTTTGAAACCATTTGTAAAGAGCTCATGAAGCGAAATAATTGAAAACTCATTCTTTGACAGAGATCTTAATTAGGTTTTGTCTGTATTGGTGACACGGGGCGCTCAGCCATCAGGAGCTACGTAAGATCCAGCCATTATCATAAGGTCTGTATATAACAAGCAATATCTGACAGGTCAAATGTTAGTGAAGCCAGGCAAGTGCTGGTTCAGACACAGGACACATGTCTTGTGCAGAGAGATTAGGAATCTATTAGGTCAGGTCTTCCATTTGGAAGCATTAATTAGTTCTTCTACCTTGGGATGCTTCATGTCGTGATGTGCACGAACAAACTACTTGGATCCTACTGTACCATGTGAGTGAAGCCGAAGCCAAATGGGCTTCACATCTTTCAGCAAACAACAATATCTGCAAGCACGAAGGCACTTCTCAAACATGTCTTGTGGAGATAAGCCTGAACTAACTGAACTTTGTGGTTCAGAAAACCTCAACCAGTTTTTGTCTAGATGACCCATGAATAGAAATGCATGAATATGTGTCCCAAGTGGGTGTGTGCAATGTGGAGGCTATCCAGAAGAACATGTGTCCCGATTAATCAACTTTCTTCTCAATTTCCCAATTTTCAGAAAATTACAGAAGCGGAGACACTGTTTATGAATCAAAGTAGAAAAACACTAGACAGTTATCGCACATAAACATAATAATGATCATGTCCATAGGGACTCTTTCTTAAGGCACGCCTCCTGCAGCAGCAGCGTGCTCATCAGGTCATTCTGCATGACGAGGCTGCTATACGCCTTGTCATCATCGTCCATCTGCGTTTGTTGCTGCTGCTGCTGCACTTGGCGCTGCTGGAGCTCCTGCAGGTGAAATGCAGCGGCCGGTGACGGGTGGTTGATGCGCTGGAGGATCTCGGCCTGCGCGACGGCGAGCTGCACCTGGAGCTGGGAGACCTGCTGCTGGAGGTAGGAGATGGCTCCTGCACATCCGTAGACAGGGTCCCGCATCCGCGCGGTGGCCTCGTACACCAGGCTGCTCACGGCATCAGCCCGCTGCGCCGCAGGGAGCTCCTGCAGCATCTTGCTCACGTTGCTGGCGCCGAAGACCCGGTGCACGGTGGCGAACCGGTGCGGGTCCTCCGGCGGGAAGTAAGGCGCGAACACGCAGTCCCTGGCGCACCGCCGCCGCAGGAGCTTGCATGATGCGCACGGTGTGGCGCTGCTCCCGGTCTGAGCCCCGGCCATGGCAGTGCTTCCTTCCTCTTTGCTACGGGCTTTAGAGGAGAGAAGAGAAGATGGAGCAATGGATGGAGATGGTTGCAAAGGGGGAGGGTGATGGGTGCAGAGCTTGGCCCTTTTATAGAGGAAGCAGCCAGCCAGGAAGGAAGATGGAGGCTAAGCTAGTTGTCAATGAGGGAGGCTAGCTGCTAATTCCATGCACACCATCGTTAATCAGGACAAACAAACAAACAAGCATGATAAACTAGTTTAGTGATGGTATTATGCTAATTAATGAGCTCTGTCATCTTGCTTGCTGGATCACATTCATCTATCATAGAATAGGCGTAGAGCCATGTACCTACAGTGTGTGTAAAGGCTTTCTGCCTTGTTTGTCTGTATTTAGCAGCAAAGGTTGATTATTAGCTAGTAATCTATCTAGGCATCCCATCCTCCAAAGGTCGTTATGATCTGGCAATTCTGCTTACCATTCACTTCACGCGGCACCGCCACACTTAGCTGGCTGGCTCTAGAGTCTGGATCAATATTTGACACTGCATGCATGCACGTTCAGAGTTGACCTTCAATTAGATGAAACACAGACTCAGAGATTAATTAGCATTGCCGGTCTGATCCGTCTGACGCACGCTGTTAACATGTACTTGTTTAATTAGCCAAGCTTCCCCGCATCAATGAGGTGAAGATCGAGGACTTAGCACCAACATGCATTAATTAGAGAGGAAGAAGTGTTGCTAGCTAGAGCTAGCCTAGAGGTGAATAATTATCAAGTCGGCAAGGGAAATGGCGGGGCTCGACGTGAGGATGTCTGTTTCACTCTTCTCTACAAATTGGTGATGTGCTACTACTACTACTACTAGCTTCAATTCAATCTTCAATGGCTCAATGCTAATCAACTACAGTACAAGCACTACTAATCAAATGCGGTGAGAAAACAACAGATACCAGTATTTGTTTATCCCATACGCATATTAAATAAATCATGCCAAGACCAGGAGAAAACCTGACACGTATGTACGCCTGGCCCTAGAACAGTGCTGCTACATCATCATCATCATCATCATGCGGACAAGGAGAGATTGGGGATTTGTCCTGCACTAGAACGGCACTGCTACATCATCGTATGCAAGCATTTCTATAATATACATGTCAATAATAGCATTGCTAGCTAGAGACAAGTATCCGTAATGTCTGATGCTAGTCATCAGGTACGTACGTGCACCCATGCGGCCATGTCCAACGCATTAAGGCCTCGGTACCAACTTGTGATGCGGACTGTGCAACCACACCCTATACCTCTAGCTAACCCTGTGTGTGTTTCCAGTGTGGATGACAGGACAAATTCATGCTGGAGCTACATTACAAGAAGCATAGTTTGCCTGAAGGATTATTGTTGCCTCAAAGAAGAGAAACAAGAAGCATATATACTAGACTACTAGTATCATACTATATCAACATGCACAAAAGTCTTGCCTCTCATGCATCGATTTTCATCTGTCAAGAGGAAAAAAGGGCCATGTTCTTTCTATGTGTTCTTCTCGTGTACTGCAACGTCTTCCTTTCTCTCAGTGCATGGGAAAAGGAGTACTAGCCCAGGAAGTACGAGTCCTGACCCAGGAAGGAGGCAGGATTTCTAAAGTTGTTTGCGATGCGTGCATGCACATGCACGTTGCTATCAAAACTCAAGAAAGTTTCACGCATGCGTGTTTCGGTTTCACCCTGAATAACTAACCTGCCGACAATGTTTCACCGCTATAAGAGCTAACCCCAAGAGACCCTTGCAAATAAGTATTCACAGTTCCTGCTTGATTTCAAAGTCCAAACGGATCCATCACATGGTTTGGTAAACTCACTGGACTAACAGAGCTACCCACGCATATGGCCACTCATTTTACCTCGTGTGCTTTTACCGCCCTCTATCAATCCGCGGGTTATTTTCCAGACACTGAGACTAACCCACACTGTAGTAGACTTTTTTTCTTTTAACTTTCCTAGGGCACTGGAACATGCAACAGACATCTCCTTTCCCCAACACGACGACTTGTTCCCATCCCATGTAAACGCCTCCAATTGGGTAGACCCTGCCATTCCACAAGGAAAAAAAGGACAGAGGTTCCAAGATTCCATCTATCAGGATGGACCTGGACCACTAGCTAACTCATGTTAGGTTCGCCTTGTGTGTGCATGTGCCTCTGGGATCAAACTTCAGGCTTGGGTTTAACCGACACTACCACATGTTAAGTGTCTGACGCTCCAAGGTAATCACATGCTAAGTTACTCTTCATTTCTCACTACCAACTTCATGTGTTTCCAAGAGAGCTTTCTTCTACTCTGAATTATGTAAGGTAAACTGTCCTATTGCTCAATGAAACGTAGCCAATGCTAGGATTGTCTTTTCTGTTGGGCTCAACAAGTCAATAGCACCTTTCCAAGAAGTTAAATGCACAATGTTTCCCTACAGAAGTACTCCCTCCGTTCACAAATGTGAGATGTTCTAACTTCTTTCTGAATCGGGTGTATATAGACACGTTTTAGTGTGTTTGTTCGCTCATTTCACTCTGTAAGCAGTCCATGTTGAAATATCCAAAACATCTTATATTTGTGAACGAATGGAGTATCTCAAAAGAAAAGACAGCATTACATAAGAATCATTTCGTGTGATCCTAATATATACAAATATGTAGAGCATAAAATAGTCTACTCTTTTGCTCTCTATGGCAGTACACAGCGAATACGGCAGTGACTGTACCAGAGGCCGAAGGTAACATACTCATTATGTCAGATCCAAATAGTTGTCCACAATCTGGATATCAAATCTCCATGCGAAAAAAACCTCGCCCAAGGGAACTTGATATAACAAAGAAAAACATAATATTAAGCAGTATTCTACACTTTTGTTGAGATAATGAAGCAGGCTCCTACATGGTTATTGGATAAGCACACTTCATGTAATCAGATCGTGCAGTAGCCAATTAGAAAAAAGATTGCTAGTGCAATATGCATTTAAAAATTGTAATGGTGGATACTCTGTAAGCTCACAGCAATATCCTATTTTTGTGTCATTGCCTGTTATTGGCCGTTTAGTTCAAGCAAGAGGTGTTTATCCAATCATTATCATTTCATTTCAGGAATCCAATGCTATAAAGTAAGAAAAATACTTATGGAGAATAGGTGTTAAGTTGTGGATGGCGCGGTAAAAGATATGGAACAGAAGTTCCACACAGCACATGCATGATACCAAAGAAAATGAACATGACTGTCGTGCACATGCTATCGACGGAGACCCCACATATCTTGCATAATAAGACGTATGCCATGACATAGTTATCTTACAGGAAAAAGATCAAAGTGGTCTTCTTTTGATCAAAGCACTAATCATTGCAATCTGAGAAGGAGACACATACAGAGGTATGGATGTATGTAATGAAGGAACATTAATGACGGAGAGGAATAACCCCAGCTATCTAGGTAGCCTGTAAATATTCAACAATATCTGTGATGAAACAAAATATATATTGATGTTACATGTTGCATATGCTCAATAAATACTAGACTAGGAAGTTCAAAGCTACTGTAGGAAACGACAAGTAAAACTAAGGCATGAAATTTACCTTTTCTACCAAAATGGCTTGGAAAAATGATCAAGCCAGTCTTCTCAGTCTTGGGGAGAGGCCACACTGATAATGCTCGAAATCAAACCTCTTCAAAGTTTCTCTTGCGGCTAAGAAGTAGTTTTTGCGTGTTCCTTGTTTTGATCCCCAGCCTAAACATCAAGTTCCCTGGTAACTTCGGTTTTTCTGAGTGTAAATTGCACTTTTCACTGACGCCTGAAGTTTTCCTTTTCATGTATTCATCGGATTGTGTCTGAACTGTGATAGTACAAGCAGCAGTATTAAAATTTGAAACTCCAAAGTTTAAAAGATCAAGCAGAAGATTTATTACACTAACTACTGCAAGGTTTAAGGCATGCTGTGCTATCCAACAGATTCATGAAGACTACATGGTCATGAATAGAATGTGTATTCACTCTTGGCATTTAAGTTATTCTCTAGTTAAAGCAGGAACAGTTTCTCAACACATAATTTACACTATTCATGGCATTACAGAACTGACCAGAACGCTGTGCAGATAATGACTTGGCCAAGGTTTGGAGTCCTCTTATATCATTGACCTTGTTATTCTTCAGAGTCGAATCAGTAGAGTCCAAGTGGCTGGGATGAATGTGCACAAGAGCATTTGCAAAAGCCTAGAAGTACAGAAAAAAAGGTAACAAATGTAACAATACGCTTCTCCACAAAATTTAACCACAAAGAGCTGATCAGACTGACATGCTAAATATAGCACAGTCGCAAAAGGTGCTGATGAGACTGTATCCGATATTAGCTGATAGAGGAGACAGACTAAACAATTTAGCTAATGCCATTCTCCGGAATGTTCTATGTTTATATGTGCTCCGTTGTACAAAAAACAAATAACACCACTATAAATACCACAATCATGAAACACCTGTCATCACTTCATTCAAAGTAAGTGATAATAAGGATGAATTTCATTTGAATAAGTTGGTCAGTTTTCACTTTATCGTTAAGAATGTTATAAGACTAACATGCTGAGGTATTAAAATGTTTAATATGTGAGTAAGGCAGCAAAAAAAAACATCCCCTGGGAGAGTTATTTCAACCATTATTTCTACCAGGATTAAACCATCAGTTTTTGTCAAGCAGAAATTATACCACATCACCAGTTTTATTATCAGAGTAAAATTATAGTTGAAAGACAGCATCACTCTATCCAATAAACAGAATCTGTTCCAATCAGCATTTCATTTTAAAGCTAGATAGCAATGTAAAACAGACAAGAGCGCAATGCAGAGAAATATTTGCTAGCTCTTGAGAGATCAGGTTATAGAACCAACTATATGATTTATCATCCGTTACAAATTGACCACTTCTTTGAACTATGACAATATTACTGATTCATGTTCTTCGCCAACACCCTAGACCATTAGTAGTACCAGCACATGATACTTGAGGTTCCACGTCGGTAGTAACTCTGTATTCCTTTTGGACAAAGCTAGAACGAAAGCCCATACGAACTGTTAAGCATGAGTAAGAGTGTAAAACTGTCACGTGGGAACAGGGCCTTAAGCAAAATTTGGGTCCAAGGACATTCAAACTACTGAGACTAACTGCAGTAGTGACAAGTCATTTTAATAGGGTAGGGATCATAACTGTACAAGGAAGAATCATCGATACACTGAATATAACATGCAAGCAACACTAACATCTTAGGCTATTTTCAGGCAACTAATACAAGACAAGTGAAGAGATACTACAGATCAATCAGAGTGCGGACTACCTTGGAAGCAATGGTGTAGAACCCATTATCAAGAGAGTCCTGTGCAAACGTTAACCATTCTTCATGGAACACATGCAGATCAAGGTCGTCGGAGTATTTGGCGTCTCGCAGAACCAGCGCTTCATATCTCATAGCAAGGCAGCTCTGGCAGTATACGTTAGAACAATTAGTGAAGTGACAGTGAACAAAATGAAGTACAGTTTGTTACCATCCAAAGAGCTACAATGGCACTACCAATTCCGAAGAAAAACAAAGAATTAATGGTCTGTGCCGGGGTCTATACTGAACTGAAGCACTGAAACAGCATCATAAATCGAACCCTGAAACTGCATCCCAAATCACACATGCCGCAGCACACGCTTATATACAGAGCTCAAATGCTGAAACTGCATCACAATTCACAGATCAAACCCTGAAAAACTGCATCCCAAACCACGCATGCCGCGGCACCGTCCATATACTGAACCGAAGCATTGAAACTGCGCCCCTCAATCAAACCCTAGAGCGAAAACAACAGGGTACTGGACCACACAGTGTGCGCAATTTGTCCTCACCTCGACATCTCCCGAGAGGGCGAAGGCGCGCGCGAAGAAGTCGGCGACGGAGAGCCTCGCCCCGTCCCCCTCGACCGCAGCTGCCGCGCACGCCTCGGCCACGCTCTCCCGAAGAAGTTTCCGGGCTGCCGAGCGCGTGCTGAGCAGCGCCGCAACGTCGCCGCCGGCGGAGAGCGCCGCCTCCAGTACCCGGAGCTCCTCGTCCCCGAACCTGCGCGATCGACGCGGGGAGAGGTTGAAATGGGAGGTTGTAGAAGCTGGCGCGGGGAGGCGATGGAGCGTGCGTGCGTGCGTACCTGTGGTGGGAGAGGCGGGAGGCGAACAGGGAGAGGGCGTCGGTGATGGTGCCGCCGCCGTGCCGCTGGTGGGCTGCGGTGCCCCCTTGGTCCATCGCCATACGCTTTTTTCGTCGTGGTGGTTTGATTTGATTTGAAACTCTGAGGTCGAAGTTGGCAGGTACAGTATTTATTAGGCCCGTTTAAGTTGCTCTTTTGAGACGGTATGATGTGCTGAATCCGGCCCATACGCACTGCCATGGCAAATTGTTTAGTTTCTTTTTCTTTTTCTTTTTTGCAATCACTTTAGTTTCAACCCTTCCCCCAAAAAGGAAGACTTTACTTTCAACCCATTATAAGGACCTACTTGATTCGCATGGTTTTTATAAAAACACAAAAATAGGAAGACCGTAGCATTACAATGTCGTGACATATTGAATCTTATAGGAACCAAAGACATTGAAATATGCTATGTAAGTTGCTTCATTGCCCAACAAGAAAAATGCAGGAATTTTTTCAATAGCATTAGGTGTTTGACATAGTTGTTATAAAAACACAGAAATTTACCGCAGCAAGCGCGGTTAGCGATCTTCAAATCATTGAGGAAACAGAAGAAACTTGCCATGAGGTTGGACTCAATGAAAATTTCCCATGATGCATTTGGATAATAGATGGTACTCATGTGACCGGTAGAGTGCGAGAGATCACAAGCTGCATCATCTCGAAAGCACTGCACAAGTCAGAATGTGCTTGTTGTTATTGACTTCAATCTGAAGTTCACATATGTTTTAGTTAGCTAGGAAGGATCAGCCCATGATGCTAACATTCTTGCCGACAGCATGCCTCGACTTGATGGCATCAATATCCCCGATGGAAAATTTGTTGGAAATATGCCCTAGAGGCAATAATAAAATGATTATTATTATATTTTTCTTGTTCAAGATAATTGTCTATTGATCATGCTATAATTGTATTAACCGGAAACCGTAATACATGAGTGAATACATAGACCACAACATGTCCCTAGTGAGCCTCTAGTTGACTAGCTCGTTGATCAATAGATGGTTATGATTTCCTGACCATGGACATTGGATGTCATTGATAACGGGATCACATCATTAGAGAATGATGTGATGGACAAGACCCAATCCTAAGCACTTCACAAGATTGAGTAGTTAGTTTGCTAGAGCTTTTCTAATGTCAAGTATCTTTTCCTTAGACCATGAGATTGTGCAACTCCCGGATACCGTAGGAATGCTTTGGTGTATTAAACGTCACAACGTAACTGGGTGGCTATAAAGGTGCACTACACGTATCTCCGAAAGTGTCTGTTGGGTTGGCACGAATCGAGACTGGGATTTGTCACTCCGTATGATGGAGATGTATCTCTGGGCCCAGTCGGTAATGCATCATCATAATGAGTTCAATGTGACTAAGGAGTTAGTCATGGGATCATGTGTTATGGAACGAGTAAAGAGACTTGTCGGTAACGAGATTGAACAAGGTATGGGGATACCTACGATCGAATCTCGGGCAAGTAACATGCCGATGGACAAAGGGAACTGTATACGGGATTGATTGAATCCCCGACGTGGTGGTTTATCCGAAGAGATCATCGTGGAACATGTGGGAGCCAATATGGGTATCCAGATCCCGCTATTGGTTATTGGTCGGACAGGTGTCTCGCTCATGTCTACATGGTTCCCAAACCCGTAGGGTTTACACACTTAAGGTTCGGTGACGCTAGAGTTGTAATGGGAATTTTATGTGGTTACCGAAAATTGTTCGGAGTCCTGGATGAGATCTCGGACGTCACAAGGAGTTCCGGAATGGTCCGGAGCTGAAGATTTATATATGGGAAGTCCAGTTTCAGTCGCTGGAAAAGTTTGGGGGGTTATGATACGTCTCCAACGTATCTATAATTTTTTATTGTTCCATGCTATTATATTATCCTTCTAGGATGTTTTATATGCATTTATATGCTATTTTATATGATTTTTGGGACTAACCTATTAACCCAGAGCCCAGTGCCAGTTTTTGTTTTTCTCCTGTTTTAGAGTATCATAGAAAAGGAATATCAAACGGAGTCCAATTGACCTGAAATTCAATGGAGGTTATTTTTGGACCAGAAGAAGCCCAGGAAGTGCTGGAGGGGGACCAGAAGGTCCACGGGCTGCCCACGAGGGTAGGGGGCGCGTGCCCCCCTGGGCGCGCCCCCTGCCTCGTGGACAGCCCGGAGACCCCCTTTACTTGGCCCCGACTCCAACACCTTCGGAAAATAACCTAGATCGGGAGTTCCGCCACCGAAAGCCTCTGTTGCCACCGAAAACCAATCTAGACCCGTTCTGGCACCCTGCCGGAGGGGGGAATCCCTCTCCGGTGGCCATCTTCATCATCCTGGCGCTCTCCATGACGAGGGAGGAGTATTCCACCCTCGGGGCTGAGGGTATGTACCGATAGCTATGTGTTTGATCTCTCTCTCTCTCTCTCTCTCTCTCTCTCTCTCTCTCTCGTGTTCTTGAGATGGCACGATCTTGATGTATCGCGAGCTTTGCTATTATAGTTGGATCTTATGATGCTTCTCCCCCCTCTACTCTCTTGTAATGGATTGAGTTTTCCCTTTGAAGTTATCTTATCGGATTGAGTCTTTAAGGATTTGAGAACACTTGATGTATGTCTTGCGTGGGATACCTGTGGTGACAATGGGGTATTCTATTGATTCACTTGATGTATGTTTTGGTGATCAACTTGCGGGTTCCGTGACCTTGGGAGTCTATGCATAGGGGTTGGCACACGTTTTCGTCTTGACTCTCTGGTAGAAACTTTGGGGCACTCTTTGAAGTACTTTCTGTTGGTTGAATAGATGAATCTGAGATTGTGTGATGCATATCGTATAATCAAGCCCACGGATACTTGAGGTGCAATGGAGTATCTACGTGACATTAGGGTTTTGGTTGATTTGTATCTTAAGGTGATATTCTAGTACGAACTCTATGATAGATCGAACGAAAAGAATAGCCTCGTGTTATTTTACTACGGACTCTTGAATAGATCGATCAGAAAGAATAACTTTGAGGTGGTTTCGTACCCTACAATAATCTCTTCGTTTGTTCTCCGCTATTAGTGACTTTGGAGTGAATCTTTGTTGCATGTTGAGGCCTAGTAATATGATCCAATTATGTTATCCTTGTTGAGAGAACTTGCACTAGTGAAAGTATGAACCCTAGGCCTTGTTTCCTATCATTGCAACACCGTTTATGCTCACTTTTCCCACTTGCTACGTTGCTGTTTTTATATTTTCAGATTACAAAAACCTATATCTACCATCCATATTGCACTTGTATCACCATCTCTTCGCCGAACTAATGCACCTATACAATTTACCATTGTATTGAGTGTGTTGGGGACACAAGAGATTCTTTGTTATTTGGTTGCAGGGTTGTTTGAGAGAGACCATCTTCATCCTACGCCTCCCACGGATTGATAAACCTTAGTGTTGGGGAACGTAGTATTTTAAAATTTTCCTACGATCACGCAAGATCTATCTACTAGATGCATAGCAACGAGAGGGGAGAGTGTGCCTACGTACCCTCGTAGACTGGGAGCGGAAGCGTCAAGTGACGCGGTTGATGTTGTCGAACTTCTTCGCGATCCAACCGATCAAGCACCGAACGTACGGCACCTCCGCGTTCAGCACACGTTCAGCTTGATGACGTCCCACGAGCTCTTGATCCAATTGAGCTTCACGGGAGAGTTTCGTCAGCACGACGGCGTGGTGACGGATATGATGTATTCACTGGCGCAGGGCTTCGCCTAAGCACCGCGACGGTATGACCGAGGTGTGTTTCTGTGGAGGGGGGCACCGCACATGGCTGGAACAATTCAACTTGTGTGTCTTTGGGTGCCCCCCTGCCCCCGTATATAAAGGAGCAAGAGGGGAGGGTCGGCCGGCCTCCTATGGTGCGGCTAGGGCAATCCTACTAGGAATAGGATTGCAATCCTATTCCTATTAGGAGTCCACCAAGAAGGAAGAGAGGGAAAAAGAAAGAGAAGGAGAGGTGGCGCCCCCCAATCCTAGTCCAACTAGGATCCCCTGGTGGGGCGCCGGCCAGCCTCTATGGGCTGCCTCTCTCCTTTCCTCAAGGCCCACTATGGACCATCCCCCCTCGTAGGGGGTTCCGGTAACCCCCTCCGGCAATCCAGTTAAATCCGAAACTTTTCCGGAACACTTCCGGTGTCCGAATATGGTCGTCCAATATATCAATCTTTATGTCTCGGACATTCCGAGACTCCTCGTCATGTCTGTGATCTCATCCGGGACTCTGAACTACCTTCGGTACATCAAAACTCATAAACTCATAATACCGATCGTCATCAAACGTTAAGCGTGCGGACCCTACGGGTTCGAGAACTATGTAGACATGACCGAGACTCATCACTGGTCAATAACCAATAGCGGAACCTGGATGTTCATATTGGCTCCTACATATTCTACGAAGATCTTTTATCGGTCAAACCGCATAACAACATACGTTGTTCCTTTTGTCATTGGTATGTTACTTGCCCGAGATTCGATCGTCGGTATCTCCATACCTAGTTCAATCTCGTTACCGGCAAGTCTCTTTACTCGTTCCGTAACACATCATCTCGTGACTAACTCATTAGTCTTTTGCTTGCAAGGCTTATTGTGATGTGTGTTACCGAGAGGGCCCAGAGATACCTCTCCGACACTCGGAGTGACAAATCCTAATCTTGATCTATGCCAACACCACGAATACTTTCGGAGACACCTGTAGAGCATCTTTATGATCACCCAGTTACGTTGTGACGTTTGATAGCACACAAGGTGTTCCTACGGTATTCGGGAGTTGCATAATCTCATAGTCATAGGAACATGTATAAGTCATGAAGAAAGCAATAGCAGTAAAACTAAACGATCATAGTGCTATGCTAACGGATGGGTCTTGTCCATCACATCATTCTCCTAATGATGTGATCTCGTTGATCAAATGACAACTCATGTCTATGGCTAGGAAACATAACCATCTTTGATCAATGAGCTAGTCTAGTAGAGGCATACTAGGGACATATTGTTTTGTCTATGTATCCACACATGTACTAAGTTTCCGGTTAATACAATTCTAGCATGAATAAAAGACATTTATCATGATATAAGGAAATACAAATAACATCTTTATTATTGCCTCTAGGGCATATTTCCTTCAGTCTCCCACTTGCACTAGAGTCAATAATCTAGCTCACATCGCCATGTGATTTAACACCGATAGTTCACATCGTTATGTGAATAACACCCATAGTTCACATCACCATGTGATCAACACCCAAAGGGTTTACTAGAGTCAATAATCTAGTTCACATCGCTATGTGATTAATACCCAAGAGTAATAAGGTGTGATCATGTTTTGCTTGTGAGAGAAGTTTAGTCAACGGGTCTGTCACATTCAGATCCGTATGTATTTCGCAAATTTCTATGTCTACAATGCTCTGCATGGAGCTACTCTAGCTAATTGCTCCCACTTTCAATACGCATCCAGATTGATACTTAGAGTCATCTGGATTTAGTGTCAAAGCTTGCATCGGCGTAACCCTTTACGACGAACTCTTTATCACCTCCATAATCAAGAAACATTTCCTTAGTCATCCAATTACTAAGGATAATTTTGACCGCTGTACAGTGATCTACTCCTGGATCACTATTGTACCTCCCTGTCAAACTCATGGCAAGGTACACAACGTGTTTTGTACACAACATGGCATACTTTATAGAACCTATGGCTGAGGCATAGGGAATGACTTTCATTCTCTCTATAATTTTCTGCCGTGGTCTGGCTTTGAGTCTTACTCAAATTCACACCTTACAAGTCAGGCAAGAACTCCTTCTTTGACTGATCCATTTTGAACTACTTCAAAATCTTATCAAGGTATGTACTGATCGAAAGTCTTATCAAGCGTCTTGATCTATCTCTATAGATCTTGATGCCCAATATGTAAGCAGCTTCACCAAGGTCTTTCTTTGAAAAACTCCTTTCAAACACTCCTTTATGCTTTCCAGAAAATTCTACATCATTTCCGATCGACAATATGTCATTCACATATACTTATCAGAAAGGTTGTAGTGCTCCCACTCACTTCTTGTAAATACAGGCTTCACCGCAAGTCTGTATAAATCTATATGCTTTGATCAACTTATCAAAGCGTATATTCCAACTCCGAGATGCTTGCACCAGTCCATAGATGGATCGCTGGAGCTTGCACATTTTGTTAGCACCTTTAGGATTGACAAAACCTTCTGGTTGCATCATATACAAGTCTTCTTTAATAAATCCATTAAAGAATGCAGTTTTGTTATCCATTTGCCAGATTTCATAAAATGCGGCAATTACTAACATGATTCGGACAGACTTAAGCATCGCTACGGGTGAGAAAGTCTCATCGTAGTCAACTCCTTGAACTTGTCGAAACCCTTTCGCAACAAGTCAAGCTTTGTAAACAGTAACATTACCGTCTGCGTCGGTCTTCCTCTTGAAGATCCATTTATTTTCGATGGCCTGCCGATCATCGGGCAAGTCAACCATAGTCCACACTTTGTTCTCATACATGGATCCCATCTCAGATTTCATGGCCTCAAGCCATTTTGCGGAATCTGGGCTCATCATCGCTTCTTCATAGTTCGTAGGTTCATCATGGTCCAGTAACATGATTTCCAGAACTGGGTTGCCGTACCACTCTGGTGCGGAACGTACTCTGGTTGATCTACGACATTCAGCAGAAACTTGATCTGAAGTTTCATGATCATCATCATTTACTTCCTCACTAATTGGTGTAGGAATCACTGGAACGAGTTTCTGTGATGTACTACCTTTCCAATTCGGGAGAAGGTACAATTACCTCATCAAGTTCTACTTTCTTCCCACTCACTTCTTTCGAGAGAAACTCCTTCTCTAGAAAGGATCCACTCTTAGCAACAAAGACCTTGCCTTAGGATCTGTGATAGAAGGTGTACCCAACAGTTTCTTTTTGGGTATCCTATGAAGATTTACTTCTCCGATTTGGGTTCGAGCTTATCATGTTGAAACTTTTTCACATACGCATCGCAGTGCCAAACTTAAAGAAATGACAGCTTACGTTTCTCGTCAAACCACAGTTCATACGGTGTCATCTCCACGGATTTAGATGGTGCCCTATTTAACGTGAATGTAGCTGTCTCTAATGCATAACCCCAAAAGCGATAGTAGTAGATCGGTAAGAGACATCATCGATCGCACCATATCTAATAAAGTACGGTTATGATGTTCGGACACAGCATTACACTATGGTGTTCCAGATGGCGTGAGTAGTGAAACTATTTCACATTGTTTTTACTGAAGGCCAAACTCGCTAACTCAAATATTTTACCTCTACGATCATATCGTAGAAACTCTTATTTTCTTGTTACGATGATTCTCCACTTCACTCTGAAATTCTTTGAACTTATCAAATGTTTCAGACTTGTGCTTCATTAAGTAGATATACCCATATCTGCTCAAATCATCAGTGAAGGTCAGAAAATAACGATACCCGCCGCGAGCTTCAACACTCATTGGTCCACATACATCTGTATGTATGATCTCCAACAAATTTGTTGCTCGCTCCACAGTTCCGGAGAACGGAGTTTTAGTCATCTTGCCCATGAGGCATGGTTCGCAAGCACCAAGTGATTCATAATCAAGTGATTCCAAAAGTCCATCACTATGGAGTTTCTTCATGCGCTTTACACCAATATGACCTAAACGGCAGTGCCACAAATAAGTTGCACTATCATTATTAACCTTGCATCTTTTGGCTTTAATATTATGAATATGTGTATCACCACGATCAAGATCCAACAAACCATTTTCATTGGGTGTATGACCATAGAAGGTTTTATTCATGTAAACAGAACAACAATTATTCTCTAACTTACATGAATAACAGTATTGCAATAAACATGATCAAATCATATTCATGCTCAACACCAAATAACACTTATTTAGGTTCGACACTAATCCCGAAAGTAAATGGAGTGTGCGATGATGATCATATCAATCTTGGAACTACTTCCAATACACATCATCACTTCATCCTTTAACTAGTTTCTGTTCATTATGCAACTCCGATTTCGAGTTACTACTCTTTGGCAACTGAACCAATATCAAATACCGAGGGATTGCTATGAACACTAGTAAAATACACATCAATAATCTGTATATCAAATATACCTTTGTTCACTTTGCCATCCTTCTTATCCGCCAAATATCTAGGGCAGTTCCACTTCTAGTGACCATTTCCTTTGCAGTAGAAGCACTTGTTTCAGGCTTGAGTTTAGCTTTGGGTTTGTTCACGGGATTGACAACTTGCTTGTCATTCTTCTTGAAGTTCCCCTTCTATCCCTTTGCCCTTTACTTGAAACAAGTGGTCTGGTTAACCATCAACACTTGATGCTCTTTCTTGATTTCTACCTTCGCCGATTTCAGTATCGTGAAGAGCTCGGGAATTACTTTCGTCATCCCTTGCATATTATAGTTCATCACGAAGTTCTACTAACTTGGTGATAGTGTCTAGAGAACTTTGTCAATTACTATCTTATTTGGAAGATTAACTCCCACTTGATTCAAGCAATTGTACTACCCAGACAATCTGAGCACATGCTCACTGGTTGAGCTATTCTCCTCCATCTTGTAGGCAAAGTACTGTCAGAGGTCTTATACCTCTCGACACGGGCATGAGTATGAAATACTAATTTCAAATCTTGGAACATCTTATATGCTCCATGGAGTTTCAAAACATTTTTGAAGTCCCGGTTATAAGCCGTAAAGCATGGTGCACTAAACTATCAAGTAGTCATCATATCGAGCTTTTGTCAAAACGTTCATAACGTCTACATCTGCTCCTGCAAAAGGTCTGTCACCTAGCGGTGCATCAAGGACATAATTCTTCTGTGCAGCCATGAGGATAATCCTCAGATCACGGAACAATTCCGCATCATTGCTACTAACATCTTTCAACTTGGTTTTCTCTAGGAACATATGAAAAATAAACGGGGAGCAACATCGCGAGCTATTGATCTACAACATAGATATGCTAATACTACCACGACTAACTTCATGATAAATTAAAGTTCAATTTAATCATATTAATTAAAGAACTCCCACTTAGATAGACATCCCTCCGGTCATCTAAATGATCACGTGATCCAAATCAACTAAACCATGTCCGATCATCACGTGAGATGGAGTAGTTTCAATGGTGAACATCTTATGTTGATCATATCTACTATATGATTCACGCTCGACCTTTCGGTCTCCAGTGTTCCGAGGCCATATCTGCATATGCTAGGCTCGTCAAGTTTAACCCGAGTATTCTGCGTGTGCAAAACTGGCTTACACCCGTTGTATTTGAACGTAGAGCTTATCACACCCGATCATCACGTGGTGTCTCGGCACAACGAACTTTCGCAACGGTGCATACTCAGGGAGAACACTTATACCTTGAAATTTAGTAAGGGATCATCTTATAATGCTACCGTCGAACTAAGCAAAATAAGAAGCATAATAAGATAAACATCACATGCAATCAAAATATGTGACATGATATGGCCATCATCATCTTGTGCTTTTGATCTCTATCTCCAAAGCACCTTCATGATCACCTTCGTCACCGGCGTGACACCTTGATCTCCATCGTAGTATCGTTGTCGTCTCGCCAACTATTGCTTCTACGACTATCGCTACCGCTTAGTGATAAAGTAAAGCAATTACATGGCGATTGCATTTCATACAATAAAGCGACAACCATATGGCTCCTGCCAGTTGCCGATAACTTTACAAAACATGATCGTCTCATACAAAACGGTATAACTCATCATGTCTTGACCATATCACATCACAACATGCCCTGCAAAAACAAGTTAGACGTCCTCTACTTTGTTGTTGCAAGTTTTACGTGGCTGCTACGGGCTTAGCAAGAACTGTTCTTACCTACGCATACAAAACCACAACGATGTTTCGTCAAGTATGTGCTGTTTTAACCTTCACAAGGACCGGGCGTAGCCACACTTGATTCAGCTAAAGTGAGAGAGACAGACACCCGCCAGTCACCTTTAAGCAACGAGTGCTCGTAACGGTGAAACCAGTCTCGCGTAAGCGTACGCGTAATGTCGGTCCGGGCCGCTTCATCTCACAATACCGCCGAAGTAAAGTATGACATGCTGGTAAGCAGTATGACTAGTATCGCCCACAACTCATTGTGTTCTACTCGTGCATATCATCTACGCATAGACCTGGCTCATGATGCCACTGTTGGGGAACTTAGTATTTTAAAATTTTCCTACGATCACGCAAGATCTATCTACTAGATGCATAGCAACGAGAGGGGAGAGTGTGTCTACGTACCCTCGTAGACCGGGAGCGGAAGCGTCAAGTGACGCAGTTGATGTTGTCGAACTTCTTCGCGATCCAACCGATCAAGCACCGAACGTACGGCACCTCCGCGTTCAGCACACGTTCAGCTTGATGACGTCCCACGAGCTCTTGATCCAATTGAGCTTCACGGGAGAGTTTCGTCAGCACGACGGCGTGGTGACGGATATGATGTATTCACCGGCGCAGGGCTTCGCCTAAGCACCGCGACGGTATGACCGAGGTGTGTTTCTGTGGAGGGGGGCACCGCACATGGCTGGAACAATTCAACTTGTGTGTCTTTGGGTGCCCCCTGCCCCCGTATATAAAGGAGCAAGAGGGGAGGGCTGGCCGGCCTCCTATGGTGCGGCTAGGGCAATCCTACTAGGAATAGGATTGCAATCCTATTCCTATTAGGAGTCCACCAAGAAGGAAGAGAGGGAAAAAGAAAGAGAAGGAGAGGTGGCGCCCCCCAATCCTAGTCCAACTAGGATCCCCTGGTGGGGCGCCGGCCAGCCTCTATGGGCTGCCTCTCTCCTTTCCTCAAGGCCCACTATGGACCATCCCCCCTCGTAGGGGGTTCCGGTAACCCCCTCCGGCAATCCAGTTAAATCCGAAACTTTTCCGGAACACTTCCGGTGTCCGAATATGGTCGTCCAATATATCAATCTTTATGTCTCGGACATTCTGAGACTCCTCGTCATGTCCGTGATCTCATCCGGGACTCCGAACTACCTTCGGTACATCAAAACTCATAAACTCATAATACCGATCGTCATCAAACGTTAAGCGTGCGGACCCTACGGGTTCGAGAACTATGTAGACATGACCGAGACTCATCACCGGTCAATAACCAATAGCGGAACCTGGATGTTCATATTGGCTCCTACATATTCTACGAAGATCTTTTATCGGTCAAACCGCATAACAACATACGTTGTTCCTTTTGTCATCGGTATGTTACTTGCCCGAGATTCGATCGTCGGTATCTCCATACCTAGTTCAATCTCGTTACCAGCAAGTCTCTTTACTCGTTCCGTAACACATCATCTCGTGACTAACTCATTCGTCTTTTGCTTGCAAGGCTTATTGTGATGTGTGTTACCGAGAGGGCCCAGAGATACCTCTCCGACACTCGGAGTGACAAATCCTAATCTTGATCTATGCCAACACCTAGAATACTTTCGGAGACACCTGTAGAGCATCTTTATGATCACCCAGTTACGTTTTGACATTTGATAGCACACAAGGTGTTCCTACGGTATTCGGGAGTTGCATAATCTCATAGTCATAGGAACATGTATAAGTCATGAAGAAAGCAATAGCAGTAAAACTAAACGATCATAGTGCTATGCTAACGGATGGGTCTTGTCCATCACATCATTCTCCTAATGATGTGATCTTGTTGATCAAATGACAACTCATGTCTATGGCTAGGAAACATAATCATCTTTGATCAATGAGCTAGTCTAGTAGAGGCATACTAGGGACAAACTGTTTTGTCTATGTATCCAGACATGTACTAAGTTTCCGGTTAATACAATTCTAGCATGAATAAAAGACATTTATCATGATATAAGGAAATACAAATAACATCTTTATTATTGCCTCTAGGGCATATTTCCTTCACTTAGGTCATCCACTTGAGGGAAATTTGCTACTGTCCTACAAACCTCTGCACTTGGAGGCCCAACAACGTCTACAAGAAGAAGGTTGTGTAGTAGACATCAGGTTATCGGTATTGTACCGGGACCACCGAAAGGGTTCTAGGGGTCCACTGGGAGGGGCCACCTGCCTCGGGAGACCAAGTGGACTGAATATGGGTGGGAACCAGCCCCCCTAGCGGGCTGGTGCGCCCCCAAGGAGCCCAAGGCGCCTAGGGTTAAAACCCTAGGGGTGGGGGCGTCCCCCACCAACTTGGGGGGCAAGAACCCCCCTTGGTCGCCACCCCCATCTAGATGCATCTAGGGGGCGGCCCCCTCTCCCCTTCACCCTATAAATAGAGGGGTGTGAGAGGGCAGCCATACCTCGGCCCCTAGCGTAGCCCTCCCTCCTCCTCCACCGTTGAGCTTGGCGAAGCTCTACCAGAGAACCACGAGCTCCACCGCCGCCACGCTGTCGTGTTGTCGGAGTTCTCCCTCAACTTCTCCTCCTCCCTTGCTGGATTAAGAAGGAGGAGACGTCCCCGGGACGTATGTGTGTTGAACATGGAGGCGTCGTCCGTTCGACGCTAGATCAGATCTTCCGTGATTTGAATAGCTGCAAGTACGACTCCATCAACCGTGTTCTTTGCAACGCTTCCGCTTAGCGATCTTCAAGGGTATGAAGATGCACTCCCTCTCTCTCGTTGCTAGCATCTCCTAGATTGATCTTGGTGACACGTAGGATTTTTTTTGAATTATTACTATGTTACCCAACAGTGGCATCATGAGCTAGGTCTATGCATAGATTCTATGCACGAGTAGAACACAAGTAGTTCTGGGCAATGATTTGGTCAATTTGCTTGTTGTTACTAGTCCTATCTTGATTCGGCGACATTGTGGGATAAAGCGGCCCAGGCCGACTTTACACGTACGCTTACATGAGACTGGTTCCACCGCCCGACATGCACTTGCTGCATAAGGTGGCTAGCGGGTGTCTGTCTCTCCCACTTTAGTCAGATCGGATTCGATGAAGAGGGTCCTTATGAAGGGTAAATAGCAATTGGCATATCACCATTGTGGCTTTTGCGAGGTAAGAACGATCTTGCTAGAAACCCATAGTAGCCACGTAAAACATGCAACAATAATTAGAGGACGTCTAACTTGTTTTTGCAGGGTATGTTATGTGATGTGATATGGCCAAAAGGATGTGATGAATTATATATGTGATGTATGAGATTGATCATGTTCTTGTAATAGGAATCACTACTTGCATGTCGATGAGTATGACAACCCGCGGGAGCCATAGGAGTTGTCTTAATTTATTGTATGACATGTGAGTCAATAAAAATGCCATGTAATTACTTTACTTTACATCTAATCGTTAGCCATAGTAGTAGAAGGAATAGTTGGTGAGACAACTTCATGAAGACACGATGATGGATATCATGGTGTCATGCCGATGACAATGGTGATCATGTCGCGCCTCGAAGATGGAGATCAAAGGCGCAAGATGATATTGGCCATATCATGTCACTTTATGATTTGCATGTGATGTTTATCATGTTTACATCTAATTTGCTTAGAACGACGGTAGCATAAATAAGATGATCCCTCACTAAAATTTCAAGAAATGTGTTCCCCCTAAGTGTGCACCATTGCGAAGGTTCATTGTTTCTAAGCACCACATGATGATCGGGTGTGATAGACACTAACGTTCGCATACAACGGGTGTAAGCCAGATTTACACATGCGAAACACTTAGGTTGACTTGACGAGCCTAGCATGTACAGACGTGGCCTCGGAACACGAGAGACCAAAAGATCGAACATGAGTCGTATAGTAGATGCGATCAACATGGAGATGTTCACCGTTGATGACTAGTCCGTCTCATGTGATGATCGGACACGGCCTAGTCAATTTGGATCAAGTATCACTTACATGACTAGAGGGATGTCTCATGTCTATCTGAGTGGAAGTTCATTAAATAATTTGATTAGATGAACTTAATTATCATGAACTTAGTCTAAAATTGTCTTTACAATCTATCTTGTAGATCCAATGGCCCACGCTAATGTTGTCCTCAACTTCAACGCGTTCCTAGAGAAAACCAAGTTGAAAGACGATGGAAGCAACTACACAGACTGGGTCTGTAACTTGAGGATCATCCTCATAGCTTCCAAGAAAGCATATGTCCTTGAAGCACCGCTAGCTGACGCGCCCATTTTCCCAGCAACTCAAGACGTTATGAACGCCTGACTGTCGCGTAGTGATGCTTACTCCCTGGTTCAGTGCGGCATGCTTTATAGTTTAGAACCGGGGCTCCAAAAGCGTTTTGAGCAACACAGAGCATATGAGATGTTCCAAGAGCTGAGAATGGTTGTCCAAGCTCATGCCCGGGTCAAGAGATATGAAGTCTCCGACAAGTTCTTCAGTTGTAAGATGGAGGAAACAGTTCTGTCAGCGAGCATATACTCAAAATGTTTGGGTTGCACAACCGCTTGTCTCAGCTGGGAGTTAATCTTCCAGATGACTCGGTCATTGATAGAATCCTCCAGTCGCTTCCACCTAGCTACAATAGATTTGTGATGAACTTCAATATGCAAGGGATGGAGAAGTCCATTCCTAAGTTATATTCTATGCTGAAATCAGCGGAAGTGGAAATCAAAAAGGAACATCAAGTGTTGATGGTGAATAAGACCACTAGTTTCAAGAAAGGCAAGGGTAAGAAGAACTTCAAGAAGGATGACAAGGGAGTTGCCACGCCCGGTAAGTCAGTTGCCGGGAAGAAGCCAAAGAATGGGCCCAAGCCTGAGACTGGGTGCTTTTATTGCAAGGGAAATGCTCACTCGAAGCAGAACTGCCCCAAGTACTTAACTGATAAGAAGGCCGGCAACGTCAAAGGTATATATGATATACATGTTATTAAGGTGTACCTTACCAACGCTCGTAGTAGCTCCTGGGTATTTGATACTGGTGTGGTTGCTCACATTTGTAACTCAAAACAGGAGCTGCGAAATAAGCGGAGACTAGCAAAGGACGAGGTGACGATGCACGTCGGGAATGGTTCCAAGATCGATGTGATCGTCGTTGGCACACTGCCTCTACATCTACCTTTAGGGTCAGTTTTAAACCTCAATACTTGTTATTTAGTACCAGCTTTGAGCATGAACATTGTATCTGGATCTTGTTTGATGCGAGATGGCTACTCATTTAAATCCGAGAATAATGGTTGTTCTATTTATATGAGAGATATGTTTTATGGTCATGCCCCGCTGGTCAATGGTTTATTTTTGTTGAATCTCGAACGTGATGTTACACATATTCATAATGTGAATGCCAAAAGATGTAAGGTTGATACTGATAGTCCCACATACTTGTGACACTGCCGCCTTGGTCATATTGGTGTCAAACGCATGAAGAAACTCCATGCAGATGTACTTTTGGAGTCTCTTGATTATGAATCATTTGACACGTGTGAACCATGCCTCCTGGGCAAGATGACCAAGACTCTGTTTTCCGGAACAATGGAGCGAGCAACCAACTTGTTGGAAATAATACATACTGATGTATGCGGTCCAATGAGCATTGAGGCTCGCGGTGGCTATTGTTATGTTCTCACCCTCACTGATGACTTAAGTAGATATGGGTATGTCTAGTTAATGAAACACAAGTCCGAGACCTTTGAAAAGTTCAAGGAATTTCAGATCGAGGTAGAGAATCAACGAGACATGGAAATAAAGTTCTTACGATTTGATCGCGGAGGAGAATATTTGAGTCATGAGTTTGGCACACACTTAAGGAAATGTGGAATTGTTTCACAACTCATGTCGCCTGGAACACCTCAGCATAATGGTGTGTCCGAAAGTTGTATCGCACTCTATTGGATATGGTGGGATCTATGATGTCTCTTACCGATCTACCGCTATCATTTTGGGGTTGTGCTTTAGAGACTGTCGCATTCACTTTAAATAGGGCACCGTCTAAATCCGTTGAGACGACACTGTATGAATTATGGTTTGGGAAGAAACCTAAGTTGTCGTTTCTGAAAGTTTGGGGATGCAATGCTTATGTCAAGAAACTTCAACCTGAAAAGTTCGAACCCAAATCGGAAAAGTGCCTCTTCATAGGATACCCTAAGGAAACTATTGGGTATACCTTCTACCTCATATCCGAAGGCAAGATCTTTGTTGCCAAGAATGGATCCTTTTTGGAGAAACAGTTTCTCTCGAAAGAAGTAAGTGGGAGGAAAGTAGAACTTGATGAGGTAATTGTACCCACTCTTGAACTGGAGAGTAGCGCAGCACAGGAACATGTCTCTGTGGTGCCTTGATACGTCCAAAACGTATCTATAATTTCTGCTTGCTCCATGCCTCTTTTGTGTGATATTTCTATGATATTTATGCACTTCCATACACTTTTGATCATATTTGGACTAACCTATTAACTCAGTCCACCTCAGTGCCAGTTTCTGTTTTCTGCTGTTTTTGTATTTCAGGTTTTCCCATTACTTAAATTGCGAGAAAAATTCCGGGAAAAATATATAAAAAATCAGCGCTCCAGAAGCTTCCGTGCAGCCAAAGTAGGGCCAGAGGGGGGCCACCAGGGCTCCAGGCGCCCTAGGGGCGCGGCCCCCCTCCTGGCCGCGCCGGGGGGGGGGGGCGCCTGGGCCCCCCTGACCTCCGCTGATGCCCCCCTTTGGCATATATTTACACCGCGTCCCGAAACCCTCGAGGACGGAACCCTTTTTCGCGATCTCATCTCTGTTCCGCCGCCGCCGCCGCGCTTCCAAGATCGGGAGGACCAGGAGAACTCTTCCCGGCACCCTGCCGGAGGGGAGGATCACCACCGGGAGCCTCTCCACCACCATGGACGCCTCCCGGATGAGTTGTGAGTAGTCTCCCTTGGACCATGGGTCCATGACCAGTAGCTATGTGATGTTCTCCTCCCCTCTTTGTGCTTCACTAATTAGACCTCGTGAGCTGCCCTACATGATCGAGGCACATATGTAATCCTTATGCTGTTGCTATGTTGAGTTTGCTGGGATCCGATGGATTGTGAGATTATGTTCAGATTGTGTGTGAGTAATATATTTGATTTACCTCTTTTATATTTATGTTCTTGAGTAATTCTTGCATGTTCTCCGTTGCTATTTATTGCTTTGGCAGGGTAGTAGGTAGTAACTCCAAGAGGGAATGTTATGCTTGATTGTGGGTTCATGCCCCTCGATGACTAGTTTGAGTGACAGAAACATGAGTCTAGGGGATGTGCTGTTGCCACAAGGGGGAAAACAACGGTGCTTGTACTCGCGGGTGCAAGGATTGTTTACTTTACGCAAAGTTCTTTTAATGCAGTTGTCTGTTGCTTTGAGTTTACACTATGGGTGGGACTCGCAACTTAATACCAGCGAGATGTTCTGGATAGATATCTCAAGGTGGATGATTAGTAGTAGATGCAGATGGATTTCGGTCTACTTGCATTGGCGTACCGCCCATTCTTTGAGCCTCAACCTTTCTTGCAGCATAGTTAGCATTGGTTTGCGCGCGTAATTCTGTCAATTGCCCAGTTGTAATTCGTTTACCTCACATAGCTGTTTTATCGTCTTTTGGGAGAGAGACATCACTAGTGAACATCATGGGACCCCGGTCCATATTACCATCACTGATTGCATCCGCTATTTACTTTCTGCTTTTACTTACTAGTTGCAGCAATACCTATCACTATTATCTCTTGCGTTTGATCCTTTGTAAACGACAAGGCCGGAGGGATTGACAACCTCTCTGTACTCGTTGGGAGCAAAGTTATTTGTATCTGTGTGCAAGTCCAGTTGATTGCTAAGTATCTGGCGCCATTAGCAGTTGACACCTTCTTGTTGAACCTTGGAGTCTCAGGGGAATTCGATCCTTGGTATCTTTGCCAAGGGAAAACTACCGCTACACTGCATCTCAAACCTTCCACTTGGGGTAACCAACGAGGGGCGAGAAGCCATCAAGCAAAGTTTTCTGGCGCCGTTGCCGGGGACTCCACTCTTCGAGATAGGGGAGTTGCACGCTATCTTTTACCTTGGCTTTTTAGTCTTGTTAGTTTACCTTTCAGTTTTGCTTTAGTATCCTTTATCGAAAATCACAAAAATAGTTATCTTGCTTGCTTGCTGCTATGGGTTCCACCAAAAACACTAAATGGGAGGAGTACACCCCTTCTTCCATCACGCCAATCACCACTGTCGGGATCTACAAAAGTAATAAACCTTGTGATTATGTTAGTCTTAATGGAGAGTTATGCCCATGGCATGGTCTTCCAGGAAAAGAGTATGAGCCTCAGTTTAAAGTTGCTCCTATGCTTCCCCAAACTTGGGAAGACGTTCAAACTCTTATAATAGAGAGCAATTCAAACAAAGAAGATGACACTACAATTCTGATCAATAATGATAAAATTGATTTTGATAATTGTAGTATCTCGGAAGTTGTCACCTTTCTACAAAGAATGGCTAAAGATCCCCACACTAGCACGCTTAATCTTGCCTTCACCGAGCATATCACTAATGCTCTCATCAAAGCTAGGGAGAAGAAACTTAGAGTAGAAGCCTCCATACCTAGAAAGCTAGAAGATGGTTGGGATCCTATGATTAAAATTAAGTTGAATAACTTCTCTTGCTATGCTTTATGTGATGTTGGAGCTAGTACCTCCGTTATGCCCAAAAGAATATATGATATGCTTAAATTGAAACCTTTTGATTCTTGTTCTTTTGGTGTTCGTCTTGTTGATTCTTCCATAAAGAAACCTTTGGGGAGGATCGACGATGTTCTTATCATTGTCAATGACAATTACGTTCCCGTTGATTTTACTATTATGGATATTGAATGTGAACCTTCTTGTCCAATTATTTTGGGACGTCCTTTTCTTCGCACCGTTGGTGCTATCATTGACATGAAAGAGGGAAATATAAGATTCCAATTTCCTCTCAAGAAAGGGATGGAACACTTCCCTAGAAGGAAGATTAAGTTACCTTTTGAGTCCGTTATACGGGCTAGCTATTCTTTTACTCTTGATAAAACTTGATCTCTTTGCATTATGCCTAGCTTAAAGGCATAAAAGAAAGCGCTTTTGGGAGGCAGCCCACAATGAATAAAATTTTATTTTGCTTTTGTTGTGTCTTGATGTTGTTACTACAGTAGCATCATTATTGTATCTTTACTTTTCAGCTTTGTGCCAAGTATAGCCTCTGATTGCAAGAAAGTTCAAAAGTTGTGACGTGCTGTCCAGGAAACAGATTCTGTCCTTGGACAGAAAAATTCGTATAAAATCACCAGATCATCTTTTTGGTCTGAATTTTTTCGACAGCGTGCTTTATACAATTTTCTTTCGGGTGTATATTCTGAGTTTTTTTATTAGAGTTGCATAAGTGCCCCGAAAAAATCATTTACTACCTACTGGTCTGTTTTTCACAGATTCTATCCTGTTTTGCCTTTTCTTCATTTTGCAAACCTTGAGCCTGCTTTTTCTTTGCAAAAACCTTTTGGCAATCTTGAGAAACAGTAGACCTTCAAGAATATCCTTATTTCCAGCAAGGAAAAATTATTTTATTATGGGTACTAACCTCGCTAATCAGATTATGATGAGTTATGTATGAAGGGAGTTTTCAAGTGTGCGAGGGAAGATGATAAAAAGATCCAGGAGTGTCAAACGCTCAAGCTTGGGGATGCACCCATGCACCCCCAAGAAATATTCAAGAAGACTCAAGCGTCTAAGCTTGGGGATGCCCCCGTGCATCCCCTTCTCCATCGACATTATCAGTTCGTCATTCGTTCCACTATATTTTTATCACTTCATGTGTTATGTGCTATGCTTGGAGCGTCTTGCTTTTAGTTTCCTTTTTAGTTTTCTTTAGCTTTGCTTGCTTTTCATAACGAGTTGGAACTCAGCTTTCTTTGTGTGGGAGAGAAACACGCTCCACTTCAACCTAGAACATAACATAGAATTTTCATGTCTATCTTTGCTGTGTGTGTTCTTGGTCTTTCAATAGCTACTGTCATGCTTAGCTCTTAGTTTTCATGCTTATCTTTTTAAAGAGCTTTTGTTTAGTTGGTCGCTGGAACTCTCTTTATTTATCATGCTTATCTTGTTAAGAGAGTTGGCTTCTGTTGCACTGGTCGATATGTCTATGATAAAAATGCTACGTGCATAATGGAGCTTAGTAGTTCATGTTTTCTTATGGTTAGTCTCAAATAGCTGGGGGGTTCCCAATGTGTTATTGGAGTTCCAACATGATTTGTTTGCCTATGATGTGGTATGGTTTAGTGATATCTTCCTCCGAGAATTTATTTTGATTGACTTGGCGTATGCTCACGCATATTTAAGACTGTAAAGAAAGTCTGTCAAGCCTTGATGATCTTTTATTTCTGAGTAGCGATATAACTTCCATGCCTGATTCAATGTTGCTTTGTCGCTCTGCATGATTATGACCATCATTGCTTGTTTAGTTGGACGCTCCCAGTCTTTTGCTAACCTTCGCCTGTACTAAGCGGACTGACTGCTTGTGCATCCAAAATCCTTTAAACCAGTTATGCCATATGAGTCCACCATACCTTCCTATACATGGTATTTACCTGCCATTCCTAACGAAGACTTTCATGTACCATCTCGAAATTATTCAAAAAAAGCATTTTTATTTTGTGCCTCTGTTTTAGCTCATGAGGAAGTGGTAGTTAATTCATGACCTTTTTAAGTCGGACAAGCTTCACCCCGGGATTGCATGTCTAATGTGCAAACCCATAATACGAGAAGGAACTGGCATAGAGTGCGCCCGGCTCATTAAAAAATAATACAACAAACAAACCCTCCTTCATGCTTTGTTCATGAGAAATCAGAAAACTTTGGCAGTGATAAACAAAGGAGATTAAGAGGATGTGATCGTCCTCATTCGGGAGCCATTCATCGAAACTTGTCCAGCTCAAGAAGTAATTGAGTTATCTGCTAGCATTCGTTGACGAAACATGCATATTCAAAAAAAAAATTATTACCTCTGTTTTTAAAACCAAGAGCTCTGGTACATGTTTAGTCTTTGTTTCCGACCACGGGTTTTCAACCTTGCCAACAAAAGCCACGGTTCGAGAGTCTCCACCTTCTTTAAAGCACCAACTATTTAGAGCATGATTGTCATTCTGAGTGTAATGTGCATTGTCCCAAAGTACCATTGTCTTTTGCATGATTATGATATTGTTTATTCTGAAATCATTGTATCTAGTCGTCACTTAAACCTTGGAGGTGCCCCTGCATTTATGTTTTGCTTCACTAAAGGGGGCAAGCAAGGTACCACTTTATCATATTTGCACACCATGCTCACTACAAATCTATTTGATGTTTCAATATCATATTGTAAAACTGTCAGTTCTTTGTGATTTTCTCATGAGGCAACTTAATTACTACAGATTCATTGTCTCAGTAAGCTTTTGTCATGTGACTGTGAAAAGTCCTTATATGGTTAATAGCATGTCACCACAGAAATTATGCTTGTTATCATTTACCTACTCGAGGACGAGCAGGAATTAAGCTTGGGGATGTTGATACGTCCAAAACGTATCTATAATTTCTGCTTGCTCCATGCCTCTTTTGTGTGATATTGCTATGATATTTATGCACTTCCATACACTTTTGATCATATTTGGACTAACCTATTAACTCAGTGCACCTCAGTGCCAGTTTCTGTTTTCTGCTGTTTTTGTATTTCAGGTTTTCCCATTACTTAAATTGCCAGAAAAATTCCGGGAAAAATATATAAAAAATCAGCGCTCCAAAAGCTTCCGTGCGGCCAAAGTAGGGCCAGAGGGGGGCCACCAGGGCTCCAGGCGCCCTGGGGGCGCGGCCCCCCTCCTGGCCGCGCCGCGGGGGGGGG
>LR738713.1:378412628-378548589 GCA_902687465.1 Secale cereale
GGGGGGGCGCCTGGGCCCCCCTGACCTCCGCTGATGCCCCCTTTTGGCATATATTTACACCGCGTCCCGAAACCCTCGAGGACGGAACCCCTTTTCACGATCTCATCTCTGTTCCACCGCCGCCGCGCTCCCAAGATCGGGAGCACCAGGAGAACTCTTCCCGGCACCCTGCCGGAGGGGAGGATCACCACTGGGAGCCTCTCCACCACCATGGACGCCTCCCGGATGAGTTGTGAGTAGTCTCCCTTGGACCATGGGTCCATGACCAGTAGCTATGTGATGTTCTCCTCCCCTCTTTGTGCTTCACTAATTAGACCTCGTGAGCTGCCCTACATGATCGAGGCACATATGTAATCCTTATGCTATTGCTATGTTGAGTTTGCTGGGATCCGATGGATTGTGAGATTATGTTCAGATTGTGTGTGAGTAATATATTTGATTTACCTCTTTTATATTTATGTTCTTGAGTAATTCTTGCATGTTCTCCGTTGCTATTTATTGCTTTGGCGGGGTAGTAGGTAGTAACTCCAAGAGGGAATGTTATGCTTGATTGTGGGTTCATGCCCCTCGATGACTAGTTTGAGTGACAGAAACATGAGTCTAGGGGATGTGCTGTTGCCACAAGGGGGAAAACAATGGTGCTTGTACTCGCGGGTGCAAGGATTGTTTACTTTACGCAAAGTTCTTTTAATGCAGTTGTCTGTTGCTTTGAGTTTACACTATGGGTGGGACTCGCAACTTAATACCAGCGAGATGTTCTGGATAGATATCTCAAGGTGGATGATTAGTAGTAGATGCAGATGGATTTCGGTCTACTTGCCTTGGCGTACCGCCCATGCTTTGAGCCTCAACCTTTCTTGCAGCATAGTTAGCATTGGTTTGCGCGCGTAATTCTGTCAATTGCCCAGTTGTAATTCGTTTACCTCACATAGCTGTTTTATCGTCTTTTGGGAGAGAGACATCACTAGTGAACATCATGGGACCCCGGTCCATATTACCATCACTGATCACATCCGCTATTTACTTTCTGCTTTTACTTACTAGTTGCAGCAATACCTATCACTATTATCTCTTGTGTTTGATCCTTTGTAAACGACAAGGCCGGAGGGATTGACAACCTCTCTGTACTCGTTGGGAGCAAAGTTATTTGTATCTGTGTGCAGGTCCAGTTGATTGCTAAGTATCTGGCGCCATTAGCAGTTGACACCTTCTTGTTGAACCTTGGAGTCTCAGGGGAATTCGATCCTTGGTATCTTTGCCAAGGGAAAACTACCGCTACACTGCATCTCAAACCTTCCACTTGGGGTAACCAACGAGGGGCGAGAAGCCATCAAGCAAAGTTTTTTGGCGCCGTTGCCGGGGACTCCACTCTTCAAGATAGGGGAGTTGCACGCTATCTTTTACCTTTGCTTTTTAGTCTTGTTAGTTTACCTTTCAGTTTTGCTTTAGTATCCTTTATCGAAAATCACAAAAATAGTTATCTTGCTTGCTTGCTGCTATGGGTTCCACCAAAAACACTAAATGGGAGGAGTACACCCCTTCTTCCATCACGCCAATCACCACTGTCGGGATCTACAAAAGTAATAAACCTTGTGATTATGTTAGTCTTAATGGAGAGTTATGCCCATGGCATGGTCTTCCAGGAAAAGAGTATGAGCCTCAGTTTAAAGTTGCTCCTATGCTTCCCCAAACTTGGGAAGACGTTCAAACTCTTATAATAGAGAGCAATTCAAACAAAGAAGATGACACTACAATTCTGATCAATAATGATAAAATTGATTTTGATAATTGTAGTATCTCGGAAGTTGTCACCTTTCTACAAAGAATGGCTAAAGATCCCCACACTAGCACGCTTAATCTTGCCTTCACCGAGCATATCACTAATGCTCTCATCAAAGCTAGGGAGGAGAAACTTAGAGTAGAAGCCTCCATACCTAGAAAGCTAGAAGATGGTTGGGATCCTATGATTAAAATTAAGTTGAATAACTTCTCTTGCTATGCTTTATGTGATGTTGGAGCTACTACCTCCGTTATGCCCAAAAGAATATATGATATGCTTAAATTGAAACCTTTTGATTCTTGTTCTTTTGGTGTTCGTCTTGTTGATTCTTCCATAAAGAAACCTTTGGGGAGGATCGACAATGTTCTTATCATTGTCAATGACAATTACGTTCCCGTTGATTTTACTATTATGGATATTGAATGTGAACCTTCTTGTCCAATTATTTTGGGACGTCCTTTTCTTCGCACCGTTGGTGCTATCATTGACATGAAAGAGGGGAATATAAAATTCCAATTTCCTCTCAAGAAAGGGATGGAACACTTCCCTAGAAAGAAGATCAAGTTACCTTTTGAGTCCGTTATACGGGCTAGCTATTCTTTTACTCTTGATAAAACTTGATCTCTTTGCATTATGCCTAGCTTAAAGGCATAAAAGAAAGCGCTTTTGGGAGGCAGCCCACAATGAATAAAATTTTATTTTGCTTTTGTTGTTACTACAGTAGCATCATTATTGTATCTTTACTTTTCAGCTTTGTGCCAAGTATAGCCTCTGATTGCAAGAAAGTTCAAAAATTCTGACGTGCTGTCCAGAAAACAGATTCTGTCCTTGGACAGAAAAATTCGTATAAAATAACCACATCATCTTTTTCGTCTGAATTTTTTCGACAGCGTGCTCTATACAATTTTCTTTCGGGCGTATGTTCTGAGTTTTTTTATTAGAGTTGCAGAAGTGCTCCGAAAAAATCATTTACTACCTGCTGGTCTGTTTTTCACAGATTCTGTCCTGTTTTGCCTTTTCTTCATTTTGCAAACCTTGAGCCTGCTTTTTCTTTGCAAAAACCTTTTGGCAATCTTGAGAAACAGTATACCTTCAAGAATATCGTTATTTCCAGCAAGGAAAAATTATTTTATTATGGGTACTAACCTCGCTAATCAGATTATGATGAGTTATGTATGAAGGGAGTTTTCAAGTGTGCGAGGGAAGATGATAAAAAGATTCAGGAGTGTCAAACGCTCAAGCTTGGGGATGCACCCATGCACCCCCAAGAAATATTCAAGAAGACTCAATCGTCTAAGCTTGGGGATGCCCCCGTGCATCCCCTTCTCCATCAACATTATCAGTTCGTCTTTCGTTCCACTATATTTTTATCACTTCATGTGTTATGTGCTATGCTTGGAGCGTCTTGCTTTTAGTTTCCTTTTTAGTTTTCTTTAGCTTTGCTTGCTTTTCATAACGAGTTGGAACTCGGCTTTCTTTGTGTGGGAGAGAAACACGCTCCACTTCAACCTAGAACATAACATAGAATTTTCATGTCTATCTTTGCTGTGTGTGTTCTTGGTCTTTCAATAGCTACTGTCATGCTTAGCTCTTAGTTATCATGCTTATCTTTTTAAAGAGCTTTTGTTTAGTTGGTCGCTGGAACTCTCTTTATTTATCATGCTTATCTTGTTAAGAGAGTTGGCTTCTGTTGCACTGGTCGATATGTCTATGATAAAAATGCTACGTGCATAATGGAGCTTAGTAGTTCTTGTTTTCTTATGGTTAGTCTCAAATAGCTGGGGGGTTCCCAATGTGTTATTGGAGTACCAACATGATTTGTTTGCCTATGATGTGGTATGGTTTAGTGATATCTTCCTCCGAGAATTTATTTTGATTGACTTGGCGTATGCTCACGCATATTTAAGACTGTAAAGAAAGTCTGTCAAGCCTTGATGATCTTTTATTTCTGAGAAGCGATATAACTTCCATGCCTGATTCAATGTTGCTTTGTCGCTCTGCATGATTATGACCGTCATTGCTCATTTAGTTGGTCGCTCCCAGTCTTTTGCTAACCTTCGCTCCCAGTCTTTCACAAAGCACATACCTTGACAATATATTGAAGAAGTTCAATATGGATCAGTCCAAGAAGGGGTTCTTGCCTGTATTGAGCGCAACTCAATGCCCGACCTCGGCAGAATATAGAGAAAAGATGAGTGTCATCCCCTATGCCTCAGCCATAGGCTCTATTATGTATGCCATGCTGTGCACCAGACCTGATGTGAACCTTGCCATAAGTTTGGTAGGGAGGTAACAAAGTGATCCCGGAATGGAACACCGAACAGCGGTCAAGAATATCCTGAAGTACCTGGAAAGGAATAAGGATATGTTTCTCGTTTATGGAGGTGTCGAATAGCTCGTCGTAAAGGGTTACGTCGATGCTAGCTTCGACACAGATCAGGATGACTCCAAGTCACAAACTGGATACATATATATTTTGAATGGTGGGGCAGTCAGCTGGTGCAGTTGCAAGCAAAGTGTCGTGGGAGCATCTACATGTGAAGCGGAGTACATAGCTACTTCAGAAGCAGCGCGGGAAGGAGTCTGGATGAAGGAGTTCATCACGGACCTAGGAGTGATTCCCAATGCGTCGGGCCTGATAACTCTCTTCTGTGACAACACTGGAGCTATTGCCATTGCCAAGGAGCCCAGGTTTCACAAGAAGACCAAGCATATCAAGCGCTGTTTCAACTCCATTCGTGGTTATATTCAAGATGGAGACATAGATATTTGTAAAGTACATACGGATCTGAATGTCGCAGATCCATTGACTAAACCTCTTCCACAAGCAACACATGATTGCACCAAAACTCTATGGGTGTTCGATTCATCACAATGTAACTAGATTATTGACTCTAGTGCAAGTGGGAGACTGTTGGAAATATGCCCTAGAGGCAATAATAAAATGGTTATTATTACATTTTTCTTGTTCATGATAATTGTCTATTGTTCATGCTATAATTGTATTATCCGAAAACCGTAATACATGTGTGAATACATAGACTACAACATGTACCTAGTGAGCCTCTAGTTGACTAGCTCGTTGATCAATAGATGGTTGTGATTTCCTGACCATGGACATTGGATGTTGTTGATAATGGGATCACATCATTAGGAGAATGATGTGATGGACAGGACCCAACCTTAAGCATAGCACAAGATCATGTAGTCCGTTTGCTAGAGCTTTTCTAATGTCATGTATCATTTCCTTAGATCATGATATTGTGCAACTCCCGGATACCGTAGGAATGCTTTGGGTGTATCAAACGTCACAACGTAACTGGGTGACTATAAAGGTGTACTACAGGTATCTCCGAAAGTGTTTGTTGGGTTGGCACTAATCGAGACTGGGATTTGTCACTCCGTATGACGGAGAGGTATCTATGGGCCCACTCGGTAATGCATCATCATAATGAGCTCAATGTGACTAAGGAGTGATACATCTCCAACGTATCTATAATTTTTGATTGTTCCATGCTGTTATATTATCATTCTTGGATGTTTTACAACAATTTTATAATCATTTTATATCATTTTTTGGGACTAACCTATTGACATAGTGCCAAGTGTCAGTTGCTAGTTTTTGCATGTTTTTTACATCGCAGAAAATCAATATTAAACGGAGTCCAAACACTTCAAAACTTTTTGGAGATTTTTTATGGGCAAGAAGACACTCAATGGGTTGAAGCTGCACCTGGGGGTGCCTCGAGGGGGGCACAACCCACCATGGCACGCCAGGCGTGCCAGGCCCTCCTGGCACGCCCAGGTGGTTTGTGCCCACCTCAGTGGCCTCCCGCACCTCCTCTTTACCCTATAAATTCCTAAATATTCTGAAACCCTTTGGGGTAGACCTAGATCAGAAGGTCCGCCGCCGCAAGGCTCTGTAGTCCACGATATCCAATCTAGAGCCCTTTCCGGCACCCTGCCGGAGGGGGAAATCATCACCGGTGGCCATCTTCATCATCCCGACAGCCACCATGGTGAGGAGGGAGTAGTCCACCCTTGGGGCTGAGGGTTTGTACCAGTAGCTATGTGTTTAATCTCTCTCTCATGTTTTTGAGATGCACAATCTTGATGTATCGCGGGCTTTGTTAATATAGTCAGATCATATGGTGTTTTCCCCTCTCTATCTTGTTGTGATGAATTGGGTGTAACGCCCGAATAATTAAGCTACAGTAAAACTTCCCTAATGATGCCACGTCATCCCGTTTACTATTGATATTCGCGTGTTAGTTCAAAACACTCTAAATTCAAATTTAAATTTAGCAAACAGTCAAAGTTTTCAAAACATTAAAACAAAAATGTTCGGTGTGTGACAAATATTGCTATGGTAATTATAGTGAAGAAAACATAATTTTACAAAATGCCTAAGTGCTTTAAACTAAATAAAACAGAAAAGGGAAATAAATAAAAGAAAAGAAAAACTACTAAACAAAAACAAAAGAAAGAAAAAAAGCCCCCTGGCTAACTGGGCCAAATGGCCCAGGTGGCCACCAGGCCGGCCCAACCATGTGGCCTACATAGGCCTCCCCCCAAACCCTAAAACCCAACCCCGAACCTCACTTCCCCCCTCGACTGGATCTGGATCAGGATCGACCCGATCCCATCGCCCTGGCGCCTGCTGCAAGACGCTGTCGCCCCTCGCCGGAGCCACGTCGCCGGTCTGCCTCCTCTCCGACGTTGCCTCGTCCCCGTCCTACCCCACGTCGGACTACATCGAGCCACGCCAACCTCCCCTTCCCTCCAACGCTCATGAGCACCTTCCCTCTTCCCTCCTCATCCCCATCGTGCGTAGTCACCGTACTCACCACGCCGTCGTCCCGCCACAGCCGCTGTCCTGCGTCAGTCCCCGCGCGGCGCATGCGCACGCACCGCCTTGCTCCGCCTGCTGCCCCGTCGTGCTCCCCGCAGTCTTGCCGAGCCCGCTGCTCCGCCTCCGTCGCCACGCCCCTCTGGCCCCGCAGGCCGCCACGGCCCTGCTCCGCCTGCTCGCGCCGCCCGGCTCCCCGCCGCCGTGCTGGCTATCCTTCCCCGCCCCGCATCCCTCGTCGGCTCCCGCCGCCGGCCATCCCACTCGCCTGGCCGTGCTGCCCGCCGGCGCTCCGCTGCCCTGCGGCATCGCTTTGTTAGCCCCGCGCAGGCCGCGCCCCACATCGCCACCACCGAGCCGCGGCCGCCGGCACCGGAGCCCAGCGCCCGCCGCCCTGCCGCCCGCACGCCGGCGGCCGCGCCTCACCACCCCCCCCGCGACCCCGCTCGCCTCGCCACTGCCCGCCACCGCCTGCCGCTCCGGCCGCCTGGCCAGCGTCGTGGCCTCGGCGCCCCGTCGTGGCCTCGCCACTGCCGTGGCGGCCGACCTCGCCGTCCCTACGGGCGGGCGCCAAGTCGGGCGCCCAACGCCCAGCACCCGCTCCGCCCCGTTCGCCCAAAACCCGCTAAGGCCACTAGGGCCTATGATAGGTGGGGCCCCAGCCCGAGAACGTAAAAAAAAATTGAAATAATAAAATTAATAATTAATTAATTAATTAGTTAATTAATTAAGTTATTTAATCATGTTTAATTAATCTAATTAACTAGTTAGTTTAACTAAACAATAATTAGATTAGCTAAATCCTAATTAAACTAAACAAAGTATGACACGCGTGACCCACACGTCAGTTTGACCAGTCAACACCCCCTATTGACTGCTGACGACATGCTGACTGGATAATGTTGATTTATTTAATAATTAATAAATTAGAAAATGATTTAAAAACTTTAAAAATTAATATAAAATAATCCGTAACTCGGATGAAAATATTTTATATATGAAAGTTGCTCAGAATTTCGAGACGAATCCGAATACGCAGACTGTTCGTCAACCACACGTCCCTAGCATACTGAACCTGCAACTTTCCCCCTCCGTTTCATCCGCCCAAAAACGCGAAACACCGGGAAAACTTTCCCGGATGTTTCCTCCCTTCGCCAGTATCACCCGGTACTGCGGTAGGGCACACCTAGCACCATTACTTGTCATGTCATGCATCATCATGCATCTGTTTGTATTTTATTCATTGTTTCTTCCCCCCTCTTCTCTCCGGTAGACTACGAGACCGATGATGCTGCTGCCCCGATCGACTACGGTGTTGACGACCCCACCTTCACTGCCGAGCTTCCAGGCAAGCCCCCCCCCCTTGATCAACCTGATATCGCCTATTCTTTTCCCTACTGCTTGCATTAGAATAGTGTAGCATGTTACTGCTTTCGATAATCCTATTCTGCTGCATAGCCTGTCATTGTTGCTACAACTGTTGATACCTTTACCTGCAATCCTAAATGCTTAGTATAGGATGCTAGTATTCCATCAGTGGCCCTACACCCTTGTCCCTCTGCCCTGCTATTATATTGGGCTGTGATCACTTGGGTGTGATCACAGGTATATACTACATACACTTATACATGATACATGTGGTGACTAAAGTCGGGTCGGCTCATTGAGTACCCGCGGTTGATTCATAGATTGGGGGCTGAAAGGACATACTTTCCCGACGACCCTCTGTGTGGATCTTTGTGGCGGAGCGACATGGCAGGTTGAGACACCTAGGGGACAGGTGGGCCTGGCCCTGGTCGTTGTCTGTGGTTATTTCATTATAACACGCTTAACGAGTTTGGATATTTGATCCGAGTCTGGCCGTTGGCCTATACGCACTAACCAGCTGCGTGGGAACAGTTATGGGCACTCGACATCGTGGTATCAGCCGAAGCCTTCTTGACGTCAGCGACTTAGCGGCGCGCGCCGGATTGGATTGGAACGCCTACTCTGGTATTATTAGAGGCTAGGTCTGCTTACCGGCTGCCCTCGCAACATGTAGGTGTGCATTGGGCGATGGGCCCAGACCCCTGTGCGCTTAGGACTTAGACCGGCGTGCTGACCTCTCTGCTGTGCTTAGGTAGGGCTGCGACGTGTTGATCTTCCCAGGCCGGGCATGACCCAGGAAAGTGTGTCCGGCCAAATGGGATCAAGCGTGCTGGGTTATGTGGTGCACCCCTGCAGGGAAGTTAATCTATTCGAATAGCCGTGTCCCTCAGTAAAAGGACGACCCGGAGTTGTATTCCAACCTCATGACAACTAGAACCGGATACTTGATAAAACACACCCAGATGAGTTCCAGATATAACTCGGTGGTTGCTCTCTCACAGGGTAATGTGCGGGAGGGTCGCCGAGTAGGATTATGCTATTCGATGTTACTTGGTGAACTTACCTTCTACTCCCTTCTACTGTTGTAAGATGGAGGCTGCCAGAAGCGTAGTCTTCGTTTGGATTAGCTATCCCCCTCTTATTCTGGCTTGCTGCAGTTCAGTCCACCGATATTACCCATATCATTGTTAATTGCATATGTTGTGTAGATCCTTGCTTGCGAGTACTTTGGATGAGTACTCACGGTTGCTTTGCTCCCCCTTTTCCCCCTTCTGTTCCTTCTCCTCGGATGATGCAACCAGATGGTGGAGCCCAGGAGCCAGACGCCACCTACGACGACTCCTACTACACCGGAGGCGCCTACTACTACGTGCAGTCTACCGACGATGACTAGGAGTATTTTAGGAGGATCCTAGGCAGGAGGCATGTTCCTCTTTCGATCTGTATACCCATTTGTGCTAGCCATCTTATGGCACCTTGTTTAACTTTATGTCTGTACTTAGATATTTGTTGCTTCCGCTGACTCGTCTATGATCGAGCACTTGTATTCGAGCCCTCGAGGCCCCTGGCTTATAATATGAAGCTTGTATGACTTATTTTACTTTTAGAGTTGTGTCGTGATATCTACTAGTGAGTCCCTGATCTTGGTCGTACACATTTGCGTGCATGATTAGTGTACGGACAAATCGGGGGCGTCACAAGTTGGTATAAGATCCGACTGCATGTAGGAATCCCCCTTCCACACTCCTTGGCCGAAGTCGAGTCTAGACATTGCAAAACTTTTACTAACATGGCTATGTGGCTTACGGGCCCACGTCGCCATTTGGGTGGTACTAGGTTCTTTTACTCCGGGACTCTGAACACTCTCCTATTTCGGGTAAAACGATTTTACTAACTCCAACATTAGGGTCCCGAGACCCCTCACCCCAAAGTTGGATAAGCCATAGTTATTACTTAGAATAGTATTTTGCATAGATCCCCACACTGTCATTTGACTCCTTTGAAACATCTTTGTTTTCAGATGGAACCCACGAGGCAGGTCGTGCGCCACTGATGACCCACAAGTGTAGGGGATCTATCGTAGTCCTTTTAATAAGTAAGAGTGTCAAACCCAACGAGGTGCAGAAGGAAATGATAGGCAGTTTTCAGTAAGGTATTTTCTGCAAGCACTCAAATTATAGGTAACAGATAGTTTTGTGATAAGGTAATTGGTAGCAAGTGATAAAAGGTAAAAGTAAATAAGGTGCAGCAAGATGGCCCAATCCTTTTTGTAGCAAAGGACAAGCTTGGACAAACTCTTATATAAGGTAAAGCGCTCCCGAGGACACACGGGAATTATCGTCAAGCTAGTTTTCACCATGATCATCTGACTCACGTTCGGTACTTTGATAATTTGGTATGTGGGTGGACCGGTGCTTAGGTGCTGCCCTTACTCGGACAAGCCTCCCACTTATGATTAACCTCTAATGCAAGCATCTGCAACTACAAAAGAAGTATTAAGGTAAACCTAACCATAGCATGAAACATATGGATCCAAATCAGCCCCTTATGAAGCAACGCATAAACTAGGGTTTAAGCTTCTGTCACTCTAGCAACCCATCATCTACTTATTACTTCCCAATGCATTCATCTAGGCCCAAATAATGGTGAAGTGTCATGTAGTTGACGTTCACATGCCACCACTAGAGGAGAGACAACATACATCTCATCAAAATATCGAACGAAGACCAAATTCACATGACTACTAATAGAAAGACTTCTCCCATGTCCTCAGGAACAAAAGCAACTACTCACAAGACATAATATGGTTCATGATCAAAGGGGTATTAATATGCATAATGGATCTGAACATATGATCTTCCACCAAATAAACCAACTAGCATCAACTACAAGGAGTAGTCAACACTACTAGCAACCCACATGTACAAATCAGAGGTTTGGGTACAAAGATTGGATACAAGAGATGAACTAGGGTTTGAGAGGAGATGGTGCTGGTGAAGATGTTAATGAAGATAGCCCTCCTCAAGATGGGAGAGTTTTTGGTGATGATGGCGGTGACGATTTCCCCCTCCCGGAGGGAAGTATCCCCGACAGAACAGCTCTGCCGGAGCCCTAGATTGGTTTCCGCCTCGAGACGGCGGCGTCTGGTCCCTAAATCCTCCTTCTGATTTTTTCCAGGTTAAAACACTTCATATAGGAGAAGATGGGCACCGGGGGCCTGCCGACTGGCCCTCGAGGCAGGGGGGCGCCCCCTGGGAAGGGTGGCGCGCCCCCACCCTCGAGGCCAGCCTGTGGCCCCTCTCGTGGGTTTCTTTTGCCAGAAATTTTTTATATTTTCCGAAACGATGTTCTGTGGAGTTTTAGGGCTTTTGGAGTTGTGCAGAATAGGTTTCCAGAGTTTGCTCCTTTTCCTGCCCAGAATTCCAGCTGCCAGCATTCTCCCTCTTCATGTAAACCTTACAAATAAGAGAAAAATGCATAAGTATTGTGACAAAACATGTAATAACAGCCCATAGTGCAATAAATATCAACTTATAAGCATGATGCAAAATGGACGTATCAACTCCCCCAAGCTTAGACCTCTCTTGTCCTCAAGCGAAAGCCGATAACAAAAAGTATGTCCACATGTTTAGAGATAGAGGTGTCGATAAAAACAAAATACGAATATGAGGGCATCATGATCATTCTCATAACAGCAACTTATATAAATATAGTCACATGATTCCTATGCTAAAGTAACAATTCATCCACAATATCAAGTATGCATCATAAACTTCATTGGAAACTAACAAACTTTGGTCTCTGTCATTGAAGCAATTGCAATTTATCATAACATCGAAAAGAGTCAATATAAGAGCTTTTCAGCAAGCATACAGACTCAACTATCATATAGTCTTTCACAATTGCTCACACTCACGCAATACTTATGTTTATGGAGTTTTAATTGGACACAGAGAAAGATAGGGGCTTATGGTGTTGCCTCCCAACCTTTTACCTCAGGGGTAATGTCAACAATAATAGATCATGAAAACTTACATCCAAGTGGGTATATATGTCAGGATCTTTCCAACACAATGTGCTTGCCAAAGGATAAAAATGTTAAAAGGAAAGGTGGATTTCACCTTGACACTTATAAGACAGGAATAGTAGATAGGCCCTTCGCAGAGGGAAGCAGAGGTTGTCATGTGTTTTTATGGTTGGATGCACAAAGTCTTAGCATAGAAGAACTTCACTTTATATTGCCACTTGTGATAAGGAACTTTATTATGCAGTCCGTCGCTTTTATTACTTCCATATCACAAGATCGTATAAAGCTAATTTCTCCCACACCAATAAATCATACATATTTTAGCAAATTTGCAACATGCCAAGTTACTTGGAAGGATCTCTCTCAATCCATAGGTAGGTATGGTGGACTCTCATGGCAAAACTGGGTTTAAGGATATATGGAAGCACAAGTAGTATCTCTACTTAGTGTGAGGAGTTTTGGCTAGCATGAGGGGGAAAGGCAAGCTCAACATGTTGGATGATCCATGACGATATACTTTATTTCAGATATAAGAAGACATAACCCATTATGTTGTCTTCCTTGTCCAACATCAACTCTTTAGCATGTCATACTTTAATGAGTGCTCACAATCATAAAAGATGTCCAAGATAGTATATTTGTATGTGAAGCCTCTCTTCTTTTATTACTTCCTATTAATTGCAATGATGACCAAAACTATGTTTGTCACCTCCCAACAACTTTTATTTATCATACTCTTGTATGTGAAGTCATTACTTCCCATAAGATCAATATGATCCGTTTGATACTCTTTGTGTTTTCTTTCTGTTTATCATGACCCAAGTGAGGAAATCAAGCCCTTGACTCAAACACTAATCTTTATTATATAGATCACGGACTCGATTACAAAGGATAAAGCTCACAAAGCAAAAGCTCACAACTAGATCATGCTAACTTTATTCTAATAGATCAAGCTACTACCAAAAGGATCGAACAAAGTAAAATGGTGAAGATAGGAGTGATGATGATATGATACCGGGGTCACTCCCCCAAGCTTGACAGTTGCCAAGGGGAGTGCCCATACCCATATGATTATGTCTCCTTCTTCGGGGGTGGTGATGATGGCTTCTTGCTTAACTTGCGCTTAAGAGCATAATTCTGCTCCTTTAGATCATTGATCTCTTGCTCAAGGGTTAATATCTTCTTTCATGATGCCTGCTTGTTTTCCTGCAAGAGGTTAAAAGGGATAAATTTGATCTTAGGTTTCTTTACTCTGTTGGGGAGGCTTGACTTTTTGAACTCCACATGCATGTCCCCCGATTGAGGCAGTGGAAATTCATCTTCCTCTAAGCTGGTCCAATCCTTCCCCTTAGGATTATGGCCCTCTTCTTCCTCCGTGGTTCAACCATAATTGATGCGGAGCATCCTAAGGACATCACCATGTCAAGAGTCTGTTTGGCAAGTGACACGTGCGACCTCTACTTCTCATACATAAAGGTGAATCATCTCCTTTACACGTGTTCACTTGACCCCTTCGAGGATGGTATACTACTTGACAGTCCACTCGTGTGCATGCATAGGTATTGTCGGAGCTTCATGGACGACGACGAGGAGTGCAAGCGCCGAGGAACACCTACACCATCCGCGAGGGAAGCTTGGAAGTGACGACGGAAGAAGACGAAGTTGCTGGCACATCAGCAGCCGGAAATCCGGCGACCAGCCCGGACATCTGGTGCTTCACCAGTGGCCGGACATCCGGCATCACCCCAGAAATCCGGCAAGGGCAACAAAAGCACCCGAAGAATGGCCACCGCCAGGCCAAACATCCGGCCTGTGCCCCGGACATCAGACCTCCCACAAACGGCCGGACATCCAGCCCCCAGCCCGGACATCCGGCGCCTGCCTGCGCGCAGAGTCGGGCCAGAGGCCCATGTATCCTCTCCCACTTACCCCTTCATGGCTAAGACTATATATACTCCTCCCCCACCTCATTTATAGGGTTAGCAAATGTGATAGCTCATTTTAGACTAGAGCTTTGCTCATCCATTACGGATCTACTCCACGAGAGAGACCGCGACCCCTCTACGGAGAAGATCCACCTTGGATTCAAGACCCCTAACGGGAAGATCCTTCACGGATTCAAGACCTCCTCTTGGAGATGAACTATACCTTGTATCTTTCCCTTTGTTGTTCATGTACCTTGTGATCTTGTGTGTTTGATTATCTAGTGGATGTGTGATTGGACTTGTTCTTGAGTGTTTACCCTTGCGATTTCTCCTTGTTCATCCCCGTGTTCATCGTGTTCCTCGCGGGATCCCTCCTTTTCGTGAAAGATCGGCCTAGAATCGGGTTGACCCCGCATCATATGGTATCACGAGCCTTGGTTCATCACGAATTTGGAGCCTCCCCACCGTTTTCTAGCCTTGTTTTGTTGTGTTCTTCCCCAAATTCGAAAATTCCCCACCAAAAATAGCCCCAAATTTTTTTGTGATCTGTTGGTTTGATGAGATTTTGTTGATTTTGATCCATGGATTCGCTGTGTTTCGAGTGGATCTAGCATATCTCCAAGTTTCTCCACTTTTCATCCACGAAATCTCTTCAATTTTGCCCTTGGAATCATGAAATTCCGCCCCCAATTCGAAAAGTTTCGTCCCGATTCAGATCTAGAATCTTCGGGCCGGACATCCGGGCCACTGGCCGGACATCCGGGCCATCGGGCCGGACATTTGGCCCTTGGAGGGCAAAATCCCGCGCGGTTCTGTAAACAGGCCCCGGAAATCCGGGCTCCACCCCGGATGTCCGACCCTTGTAGTTTCAGACTTTTCCATGTTTGCCTTGGGCTTCCACCACATCATCCGCTATACTACCACCGACTTCCGCAACCTAACCATTTTGTCCCCCATAGCATTTGTGGATGCTTGAGTAGTGATTTGAGTCTCCTAAGGTGTTTACGCTACTTAGGGACCATTGCTTCTTCATCAACCACCACCACCACTTCCGCATAGCCTAGTCCACCATACATAGGCAAGCCAACTTAACCAAATTTTGTTCGAGCTTGTTTGAGTTGTGGCTTGTGTCTCCTAAGGTGTTTCGGCTACTTAGGGACCGTGACTTCAACTCCGACACCGTGTATAGCCCATCATACACTTCCACCACCATAACCCATTTTGACCGGGTTTCCACCAACAATTCCGCAACCACCACCGCTTGTCCGCTACCACCATTTGACATTTGTTCTCGAGATTTTGAGTTGTGGTTTTTCCGTTTCCTAAGGTGTTTCGGCTAATTAGGAACGGGTCTACATCAAGAGCACCGCCTCTCATCATCATCATCGGACGGTAACCTCGATGACATCATTGTATATTCCCCTTGCAATTGCATTGTTAACCCCTAGCCCATTTTGCGTCACTTGCCTATCGAGACTAGCCATTTGAGTATTGCCGGCAATGTTACTTGTGCACATTAGTGATCCACGTTTCCATTGCATACATACCATATCATCTTGGTATCAACATATCATCCCTTGTGTCACAAGATTGTTCCGGCGTATACACAATTGCTATCTTGGTTTGTGCATTCCGCATCGAGGCCATATAAAAAAAAGAATAAGCTTTTAAGCAAAAAAAAAAGACAAAGAAGCTTGTAAGAAAGAGCCATAGCATCGCATCTTATGATATCATATCTGATCATCTTGGATCAACAACGGGAACCATACATACATATCATACTTGGGATAGAAAGTTCATACTTTTTGCATCTTATAGGTTGTGCACAAGTGTCGTATCCGCCTATTGAGCAATCGTTCTAGCGTCTCTCTTGAGTTGTGCAACACGAGTGTTTTTTGTGGATTCCACATTTTGTGCTCATTCCTTGGTTGCACGACCCCATTTATCTATCCGTGTGTGTGTTTCCGTATGCCACATATTGCTATTGGTCTACTTGTTACATTTGCGAATTTGTGATTCTCTTTCAACATTATTGACTCTTTCTAACATTTTGCATAAAAATTTTGTGCCACTATCCTCACCGAGCTACTCGATAAGCTTTACTTGATAGGTGTGAGTGAACAAGTCCGGTACCAATTCCACTATTCTTTCATTTCACATTGAGTGAAACGGGATACATCCTCAACGTTGGGAAAAGGTAACTTGGTATTGTTTATCTCATATGCTACTCACCTTTGCTCAAGTCTTGTGATGGATAGGCACAACATTTCATCTACTTCGGTCTACAACAACAACGACAAGTTCGATGCCATGACGAACCACTTGTGCGCCAACATGGATGCTCAAATGAAGGAGCTCAAATCCCTCATCAAGAACCACAAGAGGTCTCCCTCATCTTCTAGAAGACGCTCAAGTGCACATCCTTCCGAGCTACCATCTCCGGCAAGATCTCATCGGCATCGACACCATCAACGACAAGAACGTGAAGGTCAACAGCTCTACCCCAACAACAGCTCAACGACTTCACCATGTACCTTGGCATCTTCGCGAAGCTACTTCAAGGCATCTTCGCCTTTGGACATACGTCATCTTCACCAACAAGAACCTCAAGATTATGCTCAAGAGAAGCTTCCCAAGCTCAAGTCCGCGACTTCCACGAGCTACTATGACCTCGACAACGACCACGAGATTCCTTTCTATGGGACTCAAGACCCCGAGGAGTATCTCGAGTGGGAGCGCAAGATGGACGACTACCTCATGCTACATCAAGTTCCCTACGAAGATCAAGTGAAGTGCGCCACAAGACACCTCCACGACAACGCGTCCACATGGTGGCTTCACACACCTTCGACGAGCTTCAACGTGAATTGGCTGAAGACGAAGAGAGCTATGCGGCGAGAGTTCGTGCCTCCCACTTACACGGAACATCTTCTACGCCAATTGGAGAACAGCATACAAGAATCCAAGTCCATCGACAAGTACTTCAATGAGATGAAGATGGCCTTGCGACGTGCCGGCGTGGACGACTCCATTTCGATGAAGTTCCACTTCATGATGGGATTGAACAACGACATCTACAATATTATCTTCCTCGAGAACTACAAGTCCCTCGACGACAACTACATTGGTGCTCTCAAGGCGGAACAAGAACTCATGAAGGCCAAGGCTTCTCCATCGCAAGCACACTTCTCGAAGACCAAGCTCCAAGACGGCGAGCATGAGGCTAGTACCAACATGATGTCCAAGTCCGACGAGTTCCGAGACGACGCTCCCACGTTCGACTTCACCGCCATCCCTCTTTGTGGCATTGATGATGCCGAGTCTACTTTGACTCTTTTTCAAGATGGCGCGGCGACGACTACGACCACAGAGCCATTCGAGGACCAAGCTTTGGAGGCGAACGACACAGTGACGAGCACGGATGATGCTTCCATCTTTGGAGGCGAGCGTGATGATGTGCCATCTTCGGCCTTCATCCACGGCGACGGTGACGAGATGGTTGAGCATGGGATTTTCCCTTCGACCACGGCGACGTATGATGACTTGAGTGACTTGTGCTACCATATTGAGAGTGAGAGTGAGTTCACCACTAGCCCCATATATGATGAGCTGCCCCAATTCCCATGTGAGGAGAGCCACAACCCCCACCACTTGAGTGAGATGAGTGACTCCACCATATGCGAGTTTGAGTGCACCTACCTTGAGGGAGTGAGTGAGCCACCACATAGAGAGAGTGAGATAGTTGATACGGCATGTGAGGCCACTTTCAACGCTAACGACTTGACCTCTACCTCTATTGTGTCTTCTCATTTGGTGCTAGGTCCCACATTTGATGACGCGCCGATCCTCGACGACTTCGTCCTTCCTATGGACAAGACGATGGCCATGGTGGAATATGATTCACCCCCCACATGGTTCCATCAAGATGAAGATGATGACCACCATTTGGTCTTTCCAACCTCACCTACACCACATGAGTGGAATGAGAAACGTAACAAAGGTGAAGGTGATGCTCTCGTCCCACTAGTGGACTATATTGACATTGATTGCTTACATGATGTTGATCCACCTATTGTCATGCTTCATTCTAGTATGATTTCCCCATGCGATGATTTGCCCATTTATGATGACTTTGATGATTGCCATGTGGAGTCTATTAGTTGTGATGCCATGTTGCATACAATTTCTTGTGATAATTCTCTCGGTCACATCATGTTTGCCAATCCGCTTGACTTGTCATATGCTATGAATGAGATCAACCATATGTTACATTTGCAATCTCTTCGTAGTAACTATGCATATGCCATTAAGATAAACCCAATTTGTACATATGGCATATATGACAAGCCCATGGTCATTGGCATTTTTTTTCTTGTGATGATATCGATATGCTCCCTTTGCATCATTTATCTCATATTCCATGCCATGAATACCTAGCTTCGAACATGCATTGTTTTGAATGTTGTTCCACTTCTCCATATTACGCTTCTACTAGTGCTCATGAGGAGACCCCCATAGTTTCCTCATACATTTTAGGAGATTTGGATCCATCTCATCCATTGCATGATTCTCATAATTGTGTGCACGATATGCTCCCCATGAATGAACATGCTATAGATGTGCCATATAATTGTATGCTCAATTTGCATCCACATCATGCTATACACAATAACTATTCATTCATGATGGATGACATGTTCTTATACCATGCATCAAATTTCTTTGAGCGATGCTTATCTTGTGTTAACTCACACATACACATACACATCATGATGGATGATGTGTACATTTACCATGCGCACACTTTCTTTGGCTTGTGTCTCTTTTGTGTAGGTACACATGCATACTCGTCAACCTCGCAAGAGCACGAGTTGACGAAACGAGCTCTAGAGAGCAACGATGACTTGGGATTCCGTGGATTATCTTTCCCACCGCTCCCTTTGCACAAATACTTCGCGCATCTCTTCTACATGGCACTCACATGGTTATGGGTTATTGTCCATTATATCTCTTACGCCCATCTTGCCATGTTCACTTTGCATGATATGCTCATTTATATGCCTTTGCCATGCATTTGTGACCCATGCTTTGCATTACACATGTTGATTTATTCTCATACTTGTATGTGTATTTGTAAGCTTGGTGGAGATATTGCTTGTTATTGCCATTATGCCTTTGTACCCCATACCTATTATGATGCTTTGATCTTGATTTTTGATCGTGCTTGCGATATTTCATGTGCATTGCCTATATCCACTATTTGCTCACATGACATGACTGCCATGATTTCCTATAGTGTGTTGCATCTTCGCGCCACTAGTTTGCACAACATGATTGATATGCTTGCTTATGTTGCATCGCCGATGATTCATACTTGCTCCTTTCATGCGGTTGATGTCAACCATTGTCATGCTTTGCACATGATTGATATTTCTTGTTGTCATATGTCTCCACATGTTGCCTTTCTCATGCTATATGATTGTCCATGCATTGAGCGCAACCATAATTTTAGTCTTGCCAATGAGATTGCCCCCATAGCATTCTCGCATTTATTTGGAGATTTTGACATATTTCTTGTGAAGCATGCTTGTCTTATCTCTTTGCACCATATGCCTAGTGCCATGAATATAGCCATTGTTGCATCATCTTATTCATGCACTTTTGCTTCTAATGGTTATGTGCAAGAGAAGAGAACCATCATGATGGATGATGTGTTTATCTACCATGCGCATACGTTCTTTGTTTTGTTGTGTTCATGTGTAGGATACTTGGACATTGTGTCGACTTCCACATCACGTGAGTTGACCATTCGAGCTCTTGAGAGTGAACCACCTTCGTTCCCGACGCTTCTACATCGCACTTGCTTGTGCTTCGACATTGTGAAGGACACACAAGGACATGCTTTCAAGGTGATATCCTTCTCTTTCGAGACACCCAAAACCATGAGCATGGATATTGTGGATCACACTACATGTGTTGCTTGCACCATGAGACTTATTTGTCATCTTGGACCCCTTGATTGCACACATGTTAGAGATCTCGCTTCAACTTGTCATTGTCACATTGCCATGCTTCATGATATATATGCCTTGTGTGTTGCATCCATCTTGTTGCCTACTTGCTCATATCACATGTTTGGTTGCACCAATGTCATCCCTTGACATATGCCATGTCCCTTTGCTTGTCACATGCTTGACTTATTTGCCTCACACATGTCGAACAATTGCTCTTTCTATTGTGTTGAGTGCCACACGACTTTCACTACACCCTATGCACGTTATGCTTGGATTGTCTTGCACTTGACTCATGTGTTTAGACACTTTATTTTAGTGGGTGTTGTGAATGATTCCTATGCCTACCATAGACCTTTCATTGAGCGCTTTATGCATGCTTGCTACGCCTTCGAGGTAGATGCTTACTCTCTTGTCACACATATGTGCATCTCTACCTCACATTTACATGCTTGTTTCCATGATGACCTTGATTGTGCTCAATTGATGTGCTTAAATGCCATGCCACAACCCTTTGTCACACCCTATGCTATGCTTGATGACAACACTTGTTGGGTGAATCACCTCTTGAATGCTTGGTTTTGCATTAACGCTAACCACATTTGTTTTTCCAAGTGTTTGTTGTCCTTGCTCCTTTTGAAGGAATCACTAGACGGTGCGACATTGGAGAGTTCCCATTTCGAGCTTCAAGATGATGAGTGCTTTGTGATCGACCGCTTCAACATGGCGACACCATCTCTTTCCCATGGTGATTTGGCTTTCGATCCGAGGTCGGATCTTTTCCAAGGGGGAGGGGATGATGCGGAGCATCCTAAGGACATCACCATGTCAAGAGTCCGTTTGGCAAGTGACACGTGCGACCTCTACTTCTCATACATAAAGGTGAATCATCTCCTTTACATGTGTTCACTTGACCCCTTCGAGGATGGTATACTACTTGACACTCCACTCGTGTGCATGCATAGGTATTGCCAGAGCTTCACGGACGATGACGAGGAGTGCAAGCGCCAAGGAACACCTACACCATCTGCGAGGGAAGCTTGGAAGCGACGACGGAAGAAGACGGAGTTGCTGGCACATCAGCAGCCGGACATCCGGCGACCAGCCCGGACATCCGGCGCTTGAGCAGAGGCTGGACATCCGGCATCACCCCAAAAATCCGGCAAGGGCAATAGAAGCACCCGAAGAATGGCCACCGCCAGGCCGGACATCCGGCCCGTGCCCCGGACATCCGACCTCCCACGAACGGCCGGACATCCAGCCCCCAGCCCGGACATCCGGTGCCTGCCTGCGCGCAGAGTCGGGCGAGAGGCCCATGTATCCTCTCCCACTTACCCCTTCATGGCTAAGACTATATATACTCCTCCCCCACCTCATTTCTAGGGTTAGAAAACGTGATAGCTCATTTTAGACTAGAGCTTTGCTCATCCACTACGGATCTACTCCACGAGAGAGACTGCAGCCCCTCTACGGAGAAGATCCACCTTGGATTCAAGACCCCTAACGGGAAGATCCTTCACGGATTCAAGACCTCCTCTTGGAGATGAACTCTACCTTGTATCTTTCCCTTTGTTGTTCATGTACCTTGTGATCTGGTGTGTTTGATTGTCTAGTGGATGTGTGATTGGACTTGTTCTTGAGTGTTTCCCCTTGTGATTTCTCCTTGTTCGTCCCCGTGTTCATTGTGTTCCTCACGGGATCCCTCCTTTTCGTGAAAGATCGGCCTAGAATCGGGTTGACCCCGCATCAATAATGCTCCAAGTCACCATAGACCTTAGGATCAGCAAGGAAATCAGCCACATAGCTTTCTCCCTCCGAATCCTGGGACGACATGTTGCCTTTATTTGTGACAGGAACAACTTGAAACGAAAACAGAGGATTCTTGCGTGATACAAAGGTCAAAACCTTCGGGAGTATATATAATGAATTTTTCCCGAACAAAAGGAGTAACCCACAAGAAAACGGAGTGCAGGGGACACACGGGGTGTCCTTGAGGCAGGGGGGCGCGCCCTAGGAAGGGGGGCGCGCCCTAGGAAGGGGGGCGCGCCCTCCACCCTCGAGGGAACCTCGTGTCTCTTCCGTACTGCGGTTTATTTTTTCTACTTTTCTAAATATTCCAAAACAGAGAAAAATTGCCTTTAGAATTGTTTTGGAGTCGGTTTAATTACCGTATCACATACCTCTTCCTTTTCGGAGGCTAAATCGTTCTGGAAAGTGTCCCTTATGTATTCCTCCGGGGTTATGGTTTCAATAACATTAGTTTCAACATTTATAGGATTACCTGAGATATAATGTTTGATCCTTTGCCCATTCACCACCGTCGGATTTGTGCCTTCGAAGTTGTTGATTTTTATGGCACCAAAACGATAGACCTCCTCGATAATGTAAGGTCCTTCCCACTTGGAGAGAAGTTTTCCTGCAAAAAATCTTAAGCGAGAGTTGAATAGCAAGACATAATCACCTACGTTAAACTCATGCTTTTGTATCCTTTTGTCATGCCATCTTTTTACTTTTTCTTTAAACAGTTTGGCATTTTCATAAGCGTGGGTTCTCCACTCATCGAGACATCTAATATCAAATAACCTCTTTCCACCGGCAAGTTTGAAATCGTAGTTGAGCTCTTTAATAGCCCAATAAGCCTTATGTTCTAGCTCAAGAGGTAAGTTACAAGCTTTTCCATATACCATCTTATATGGAGACATACCCATAGGATTTTTGTATGCAGTTCTATAGGCCCATAATGCATCATCAAGTTTCTTGGACCAATTCTTTCTAGACCTATTAACTGTCTTTTGCAAGATTAATTTCAACTCCCTATTACTTAGTTCTACTTGACCACTAGTCTATGGGTGATAAGGTGATGCAATTTTATGGTTAACATCATATTTAGCAAGCATCTTAAGGAAAGCACTATGAATAAAGTGTGAACCACCATCAGTCATTTGATATCTAGGGACTCCAAACCTCGGAAATATAACTTCTTTCAGCATCTTAATAGAGGTGTTATGATCAACACTACTAGTTGGAATAGCTTCTACCCACTTAGTAACGTAATCAACAACAACTAAAATATGTGTGTACCCGTTAGAGGCAGGAAAAGGTCCCATATAATCAAAGCCCCAAACATCAAATGGTTCAATAACAAGTGAATAATTCATAGGCATTTCTTGATGTCTACTAATATTACCAATTCTTTGACATTCATCACAAGATAAGACAAACTTACGGGCATCCTTGAAGAGAGTAGGCCAATAAAAACCGGATTGCAGTACCTTATGTGCAGTTCTATCTCCCGCATGGTGTCCTCCATAGGCTTCGGAGTGGCACTTGCGTAGGATATGTTCCCGTTCTTGCTCAGGTACACAACGTCTAATAATACCATCTACTCCTTCTTTATAAAGATGTGGGTCATCCCAAAAGTAATGTCTCAAATCATAGAAGAACTTTTTCTTTTGCTGGTATGTGAAGCTAGGAGGTATAAACTTAGCAACAATGTAATTAGCATAATCAGCATACCATGGAGTAATACGAGAAGTACTTATGATAGCTAGTTGTTCATCAGGAAAGCTATCATCAATAGGTTGTGGGTCATCAAGTATATTTTCTAACCTAGACAAGTTATCTGCTACGGGGTTCTCAGCTCCCTTTCTATCGATAATATGCCAGTCAAATTCTTGCAGCAAGAGAACCCATCTAATAAGTCTAGGTTTAGCATCTTTCTTCTCCATGAGGTATTTGATAGCAGCATGATCAGTGTGAATAGTTACTTTGGAATCAACGATATAGGGTCTAAACTTATCACGAGCAAACACACCTGCTAAAAATTCTTTCTCAGTAGTAGCATAATTTATTTGGGCACTATCTAGAGTTTTACTAGCATACTGAATAACATTCAATTTCTTATCAACCCTTTGCCCTAGAATAGCTCCTACAGCATAATCACTAGCATCGCACATAATCTCAAAGGGTAAATTCCAGTCAAGAGGCTGGACAATAGGTGCAGAGATCAATGCTTTTTTAAGTATTTCAAATGCTTCTAGACAATCATCATCAAAGACAAAAGGAATATCTTTTTGTAAGAGATTAGCCAGAGGCCTGGAGATTTTGGAGAAGTCCTTAATGAACCTCCTATAAAACACGGCATGACCAAGGAAACTTCGTATAACTTTGATGTCCTTAGGGCATGACATCTTTTCAATAGCATCAACTTTAGCTTTGTCAACTTCAATACCTCTTTAAGAAATTTTATGTCCCAAGACAATGCCTTCATTAACCATAAAGTGGCACTTCTCCCAATTCAACACCAGATTAGTGTCTTCACATCTCTACAAAACTCGATCAATTTGCTTAAGCAATCGTCAAAAGAAGTTCCATAAACGGAGAAATCATCCATGAAAACCTCAACAATATTTTCACAAAAATCGGAGAATATAGCCATCATGCATCTTTGAAAGGTAGCATGTGCATTACATAAACCAAAAGGCATACGTCTATAAGCAAAAGGTACCGAAAGGACAAGTAAAGGTGGTCTTTTCTTGATCCCCTTTTGATACAGGTATTTGAGAGAAACTAGAATAACCATCTAGAAAGCAGAAATGAGTATGTTTGGATAACATTTCTAGCATTTGATCAATAAATGGCAAGGGGTAATGATCTTTCTTAGTAGCTTTATTTAACTTACGGAAATCAATTACCATCCTCTAACCTGTAACTATTCTTTGCGGGATCAATTCATCTTTATCATTAGGGACGACAGTCATACCTCCTTTCTTAGGAACACAATGGACATGACTTACCCACTGGCTGTCAGCAACTGGATAGATAATACCTGCCTCTAGAAGCTTTAGTATTTCCTTCCTTACCACTTCTTTCATCTTGGGATTTAACCGTCGCTGATGATCAATAACTGGTTTAGCATTTTTTTTCAATTTTATCTTGTGTTGGCATATAGTGGAACTAATGCCCTTAAGATCATCCAGAGTATATCCAATAGCAGCTCGGTGCTTCTTCAGAGTTTTCAATAATCTTTCTTCTTCCTGCTCTGAAAGGTTAGCACTAATAATTGTAGGGGAACGTAGTATTTTAAAATTTTCCTACGATCACGCAAGATCTATCTACCAGATGCATAGCAACGAGAGGGGAGAGTGTGTCTACATACCCTCGTAGACCGGGAGCGGAAGCGTCAAGTGACGCGGTTGATGTTTGTCGAACTTCTTCGCGATCCAACCGATCAAGCACCGAACGTACGGCACCTCCGCGTTCAGCACACGTTCAGCTTGATGACGTCCCACGAGCTCTTGATCCAGTTGAGCTTCACGGGAGAGTTTCGTCAGCACGACGGCGTGGTGACGGATATGATGTGTTCACCGGCGCAGGGCTTCGCCTAAGCTCCGCGACGGTACGACCGAGGTGTGATTCTGTGGAGGGGGGCACCGCACACGGCTAAAACAATTCAACTTGTGTGTCTTTGGGTGCCCCCCTGCCCCCGTATATAAAGGAGCAAGGGAGGAGGGGCCGGCCACCTCCTATGGTGCGGCTAGGGAGGGGACTCCTACTAGGAATAGGATTGCAATCCTATTCCTAGTAGGATTCACCGGAAGGAAGAAGGGGGAAAGGATTAGGAGAGGTGGCGCCCCCCCAATCCTAGTCCAACTAGGATTCCTAGGTGGGGGCGCCGGCCAGCCCTATGGGCTGCCCCTCTCTCACCCTTTAGGCCCACTATGGACCATCCCCTCTCGTAGGGGGTTCCGGTAACCCCCTCCGGCATTCCCGATAAATCCGAAACTTTTCCGGTATACTTCCGGTGTCCGAATATAGCCGTCCAATATATCAATCTTTATGTCTCGGACATTCCGAGACTCCTCGTCATGTATGTGATCTCATCCGGGACTCCGAACTACCTTCGGTACATCAATACTGAAAAACTCATAATACCGATCGTCATCAAACGTTAAGCGTGCGGACCCTACGGGTTCGAGAACTATGTAGACATGACCGAGACTCATCTCTGGTCAATAACCAATAGCGGAACCTGGATGTTCATATTGGCTCCTACATATTCTACGAAGATCTTTTATCGGTCAGAACCGCATAACAACATACGTTGTTCCTTTTGTCAAACGGTATGTTACTTGCCCGAGATTCGATCGTCGGTATCTTTATACCTAGTTCAATCTCGTTTACCGGCAAGTCTCTTTACTCGTTCCGTAACACATCATCTCGTGACTAACTCATTAGTCTTTTGCTTGCAAGGCTTATTGTGATGTGTGTTACCGAGAGGGCCCAGAGATACCTCTCCGACACTCGGAGTGACAAATCCTAATCTTGATCTATGCCAACACCACGAATACTTTCGGAGACACCTGTAGAGCATCTTTATGATCACCCAGTTACGTTGTGACGTTAGATAGCACACAAGGTGTTCCTACGGTATTCGGGAGTTGCATAATCTCATAGTCATAGGAACATGTATAAGTCATGAAGAAAGCAATAGCAGTTAAACTAAACGATCATAGTGCTATGCTAACGGATGGGTCTTGTCCATCACATCATTCTCCTAATGATGTGATCCCGTTGATCAAATGACAACTCATGTCTATGGCTAGGAAACATAACCATCTTTGATCAATGAGCTAGTCTAGTAGAGGCATACTAGGGACATACTGTTTTGTCTATGTATCCACACATGTACTAAGTTTACGGTTAATACAATTCTAGCATGAATAAAAGACATTTATCATGATATAAGGAAATACAAATAACATCTTTATTATTGCCTCTAGGGCATATTTCCTTCAGTCTCCCACTTGAACTAGAGTCAATAATCTAGATTACAAAGTGATGATCCTCACACCCATGGAGTCTTGGTGCTGATCATGTTTTGCCCGTGGAAGAGGCTTAGTCAACGGGTCTGCAACATTCAGATCCGTATGTATTTTGCAAATCTCTATGTCTCCCTCCTTGACTAGATCGCGGATGGAATTGAAGCGTCTTTTGATGTGCTTTGTTCTCTTGTGAAACCTGGATTCCTTCGCCAAGGCTATGGCTCCAGTGTTGTCACAAAAGATTTTCATTGGACCCGATGCACTAGGTACTACCCCTAGATCGGATATGAACTCCTTCATCCAGACTCCTTCATTTGCTGCTTCTGAAGCAGCTATGTATTCCGCTTCACACGTAGATCCCGCCACGACGCTCTGCTTGGAATTGCACCAGCTGATAGCTCCACCGTTCAATAAAAATACATATCCGGTTTGTGACTTTGAGTCATCCGGATCAGTGTCAAAGCTAGAATCGACGTAACCGTTTACGACAAGCTCTTTGTCACCTCCATATACGAGAAACATATCCTTTGTTCTTTTCAGATACTTTAGGATGTTTTTGACCGCTGTCCAGTGATCCACTCCTGGATTACTTTGGTACCTCCCTGCTAGACTTATAGCAAGGCACACATCAGGTCTGGTACACAACATTGCATACATGATAGATCCTATGGCTGAGGCATAGGGAATGACTTTCATTTTCTCTCTATCTTCTGCAGTGGTCGGGCATTGAGTCTTACTCAACTTCATACCTTGTAAAACAGGCAAGAACCCTTTCTTTGACTGATCCATTTTGAACCTTTTCAAAATCTTATCAAGGTATGTGCTTTGTGAAAGTCCAATTAAGCGTCTTGATCTATCTCTATAGATCTTGATGCCTAATATGTAAGCAGCTTCACCGAGGTCTTTCATTGAAAAACTTTTATTCAAGTATCCTTTTATGCTATCCAGAAATTCTATATCATTTCCAATTAACAATATGTCATCTACATATAATATTAGAAATGCTACAGAGCTCCCACTCACTTTCTTGTAAATACAGGCTTCTCCAAAAGTCTGTATAAAACCATATGCTTTGATCACCTCGTCAAAGCGTATATTCCAACTCCGAGATGCTTGCACCAGTCCATAGATGGATCGCTGGAGTTTGCATACTTTGTTAGCACCTTTTGGATCGACAAAACCTTCTGGTTGCATCATATACAACTCTTCTTTGAGATATCCATTTAGGAATGCAGTTTTGACATCCATTTGCCAGATTTCATAATCATAAAATGCGGCAATTGCTAACATGATTCGGACAGACTTAAGCATCGCTACAGGTGAGAAAGTCTCATCGTAGTCAACTCCTTGAACTTGTCGAAAACCTTTCGCAACAAGTCGAGCTTTGTAAACAGTAATATTACCGTCTGCGTCGGTCTTCCTCTTGAAGATCCATTTATTTTCGATGGCCTGCCGATCATCGGGCAAGTCAACCAAAGTCCATACTTTGTTCTCATACATGGATCCCATCTCAGATTTCATGGCTTCAAGCCATTTTGTGGAATCTGGGCTCATCATCGCTTCCTCATAGTTCGCAGGTTCATCATGGTCTAGTAACATGATTTCCAGAACTGGGTTGCCGTACCACTCTGGTGCGGAACGTACTCTGGTTGATCTACGACGTTCAGTAGAAACTTGATCCGAAGTTTCATGATCATTATCATCAACTTCCTCACTAATTGGTGTAGGAATCACTGGAACAATTTCCTGTGATGTACTACTTTCCAATATGGGAGAAGGTACAATTACCTCATCAAGTTCTACTTTCCTCCCACTCACTTCTTTCGAGAGAAACTCTTTTTCTAGAAAGGATCCGTTCTTAGCAACGAAAATTTGCCTTCGGATCTGTGATAGAAGGTGTACCCAACAGTTTCTTTTGGGTATCCTATGAAGACACATTTTTCCGACTTGGGATCGAGCTTATCAGGTTGAAGTGTTTTCACATAAGCATCGCAGCCCCAAATTTTAAGAAACGACAACTTTGGTTTCTTGCCAAACCACAGTTCATAAGGCGTCGTATCAACGGATTTAGATGGTGCCCTATTTAACGTGAATGCAGCTGTCTCTAAAGCATAACCCCAAAACGATAGTGGTAAATCGGTAAGAGACATCATAGATCGCACCATATCTAATAAAGTACGGTTACGACGTTCGGACACACCATTACGTTGTGGTGTTCCAGGTGGCGTGAGTTGTGAAACTATTCCACATTGTTTCAAATGAAGACCAAACTCGTAACTCAAATATTCTCCTCCACGATCAGATCGTAGGAACTTTATTTTCTTGTTACGATGATTCTCTACTTCACTCTGAAATTCTTTGAACTTTTCAAATGTTTCAGACTTGTGTTTCATTAAGTAGATATACCCATATCTGCTCAAATCATTAGTGAAGGTCAGAAAATAACGATACCCGCCACGAGCATCAACACTCATTGGTCCACATACATCAGTATGTATGATTTCCAACAAATCTGTTGCTCGCTCCATAGTTCCGAAGAACGGAGTTTTAGTCATCTTGCCCATGAGGCATGGTTCGCAAGCACCAAGTGATTCATAATCAAGTGATTCCAAAAGTCCATCATTATGGAGTTTCTTCATGCGTTTTACACCAATATGACCTAAACGGCAGTGCCACAAATAAGTTGCACTATCATTATTAACCTTGCATCTTTTGGTTTCAATATTATGAATATGTGTATCACTACAATCAAGATCCAATAAGAATAGACCACTCTTCAAGGGTGCATGACCATAAAAGATATTATTCATTAAAACGGAACAACCATTATTCTCTGATTTAAATGAATAACCGTCTCGCAATAAACAAGATCCAGATATAATGTTCATGCTCAACGCTGGCACCAAATAACAATTATTTAGGTCTAAAACTAATCCCGAAGGTAGATGTAGAGGTAGTGTGCCGACGGCGATCACATCGACTTTGGAACCATTTCCCACGCGCATCGTCACCTCATCCTTAACTAATCTTCGTTTAATCCGTAGTCCCTGTTTCGAGTTACAAATATTAGCAACCGAACCGGTATCAAATACCCAGGTACTACTACGAGCATTAGTAAGGTACACATCAATAACATGTATATCACATATACCTTTGTTCATCTTGCCATCCTTCTTATCCGCCAAATACTTGGGGCAGTTCCGCTTCCAGTGTCCAGTCCCCTTGCAGTAGAAGCACTCAGTTTCAGGCTTGGTTCCATACTTGAGTTTTTCTGTGAGAGCAGCAACAATTTTGCTATTCTCCTTGAAAATCCCTTCCTTGCCCTTTTTCTTGAAACTAGTGGTATTGTTAACCATCAACATTTGATGCTCCTTTTTGATTTCTACCTCCGCAGCTGTGAGCATAGCGAAGAGCTCGGGAATTGTCTTTTGAATCCCTTGCATATTATAGTTCATCACGAAGCCATTATAGCTTGGTAGCAGTGATTGAAGAATTCTATCAATAACACTATTCTCATCAACTTGGCAACCAAGTTGAGTCATATGATTATAGTACCCATACATTGTGAGCAAGTGTTCACTGATAGGACTATTCTCCTCCATCTTGCAGCTGTAGAACTTATTGGAAATCTTATATTTCTCAATTCGGGCATTTGCTTGAAATATTAACTTCAACTCCTGGAACATCTCATATGGTCCATGACGTTCAAAACGTCGTTGAAGTCCCGGTTCTAGGCCGTAAAGCATGGCACACTGAACTATCGTGTAGTCATCAGACCGCGACTGCCAGACGTTCAAAGCGTCTGCATTAGCTGAAGGGGGCTTGTCACCTAGCGGTGCTTCAAGGACATAATTCTTCTGTGCAGCAATGAGGATAATCCTCAGGTTACGGACCCAGTCCGTGTAACTGCTACCATCATCTTTCAACTTAGCTTTCTCTAGGAATGCATTAAAATTCAAAGGAACGGTAGCACGGGCCATTGATCTACAACGACATAGATATGCAAAACTATCAGGACTAAGTTCATGATAAATTAAAGTTCAATTTAATCATATTAATTTAAAGAACTCCCACTTAGATAGACATCCCTCTGGTCATCTAAATGATCACGTGATCCAAATCAACTAAACCATGTCTGATCATCACGTGAGATGGAGTAGTTTCAATGGTGAACATCTTATGTTGATCATATCTACTATATGATTCACGCTCGACCTTTCGGTCTCCAGTGTTCCGAGGCCATATCTGTATATGCTAGGCTCGTCAAGTTTAACCCGAGTATTCTGCGTGTGCAAAACTGGCTTACACCCGTTGTATTTGAACGTAGAGCTTATCACACCCGATCATCACGTGGTGTCTCGGCACGACGAACTTTCGCAACGGTGCATACTCAGGGAGAACACTTATACCTTGAAATTTAGTAAGGGATCATCTTATAATGCTACCGTCGTTCTAAGCAAAATAAGAAGCATAATAAGATAAACATCACATGCAATCAAAATATGTGACATGATATGGCCATCATTATCTTGTGCTTTTGATCTCCATCTCCAAAGCACGGTCATGATCACCTTCATCACCGGCGCGACACCTTGATCTCCATCGTAGCATCGTTGTCGTCTCGCCAACTATTGCTTCTACGACTATCGCTACCGTTTAGTGATAAAGTAAAGCAATTACATGGCGATTGCATTTCATACAATAAAGCGACAACCATATGGCTCCTGCCAGTTGCCGATAACTTTACAAAACATGATCATCTCATACAAAACCGTATGACTCATCATGTCTTGACCATATCACATCACAACATGCCCTGCAAAAACAAGTTAGACGTCCTCTACTTTGTTTGTTGCAAGTTTTACGTGGCTGCTACGGGCTTTAGCAAGAACCGTTCTTACCTACGCATACAAAACCACAACGATGTTTCGTCAAGTATGTGCTGTTTTAACCTTCACAAGGACCGGGCGTAGCCACACTTGATTCAGCTAAAGTGAGAGAGACAGACACCCGCCAGTCACCTTTAAGCAACGAGTGCTCGTAACGGTGAAACCAGTCTCGCGTAAGCGTACGCGTAATGTCGGTCCGGGCCGCTTCATCTCACAATACCGCCGAAGCAAAGTATGACATGCTGGTAAGCAGTATGACTAGTATCGTCCACAATCTCATTGTGTTCTACTCGTGCATATCATCTACGCATAGACCTGGCTCATGATGCCACTGTAGGGGAACGTAGTATTTTAAAATTTTCCTACGATCACGCAAGATCTATCTACCAGATGCATAGCAACGAGAGGGGAGAGTGTGTCTACATACCCTCGTAGACCGGGAGCGGAAGCGTCAAGTGACGCGGTTGATGTTTGTCGAACTTCTTCGCGATCCAACCGATCAAGCACCGAACGTACGGCACCTCCGCGTTCAGCACACGTTCAGCTTGATGACGTCCCACGAGCTCTTGATCCAGTTGAGCTTCACGGGAGAGTTTCGTCAGCACGACGGCGTGGTGACGGATATGATGTGTTCACCGGCGCAGGGCTTCGCCTAAGCTCCGCGACGGTACGACCGAGGTGTGATTCTGTGGAGGGGGGCACCGCACACGGCTAAAACAATTCAACTTGTGTGTCTTTGGGTGCCCCCCTGCCCCCGTATATAAAGGAGCAAGGGAGGAGGGGCCGGCCACCTCCTATGGTGCGGCTAGGGAGGGGACTCCTACTAGGAATAGGATTGCAATCCTATTCCTAGTAGGATTCACCGGAAGGAAGAAGGGGGAAAGGATTAGGAGAGGTGGCGCCCCCCCAATCCTAGTCCAACTAGGATTCCTAGGTGGGGGCGCCGGCCAGCCCTATGGGCTGCCCCTCTCTCACCCTTTAGGCCCACTATGGACCATCCCCTCTCGTAGGGGGTTCCGGTAACCCCCTCCGGCATTCCCGATAAATCCGAAACTTTTCCGGTATACTTCCGGTGTCCGAATATAGCCGTCCAATATATCAATCTTTATGTCTCGGACATTCCGAGACTCCTCGTCATGTATGTGATCTCATCCGGGACTCCGAACTACCTTCGGTACATCAATACTGAAAAACTCATAATACCGATCGTCATCAAACGTTAAGCGTGCGGACCCTACGGGTTCGAGAACTATGTAGACATGACCGAGACTCATCTCTGGTCAATAACCAATAGCGGAACCTGGATGTTCATATTGGCTCCTACATATTCTACGAAGATCTTTTATCGGTCAGAACCGCATAACAACATACGTTGTTCCTTTTGTCAAACGGTATGTTACTTGCCCGAGATTCGATCGTCGGTATCTTTATACCTAGTTCAATCTCGTTTACCGGCAAGTCTCTTTACTCGTTCCGTAACACATCATCTCGTGACTAACTCATTAGTCTTTTGCTTGCAAGGCTTATTGTGATGTGTGTTACCGAGAGGGCCCAGAGATACCTCTCCGACACTCGGAGTGACAAATCCTAATCTTGATCTATGCCAACACCACGAATACTTTCGGAGACACCTGTAGAGCATCTTTATGATCACCCAGTTACATTGTGACGTTTGATAGCACACAAGGTGTTCCTACGGTATTCGGGAGTTGCATAATCTCATAGTCATAGGAACATGTATAAGTCATGAAGAAAGCAATAGCAGTTAAACTAAACGATCATAGTGCTATGCTAACGGATGGGTCTTGTCCATCACATCATTCTCCTAATGATGTGATCCCATTGATCAAATGACAACTCATGTCTATGGCTAGGAAACATAACCATCTTTGATCAATGAGCTAGTCTAGTAGAGGCATACTAGGGACATACTGTTTTGTCTATGTATCCACACATGTACTAAGTTTACGGTTAATATAATTCTAGCATGAATAAAAGACATTTATCATGATATAAGGAAATACAAATAACATCTTTATTATTGCCTCTAGGGCATATTTCCTTCAATAATAACAGGATATATCTTCTTGTCATCAAGATAAACATACTTAAGATTATCAGGCAAAGGTTTAAGTTCAAACACGGGATCAACCTTGGGTGGAGGAGGATCCCCTAAGATTTCAACATGCAAGTTGTTTTTCAATTCGGGTCCCTATTTAAAGAATATTTCATCTATTTCCCTTCTCTCATTCATATGCATATCATTTTCATGGTCTAGCAAGTATTGTTCTAGAGGATCATTAGGTGGCACGGCAATAGAAGCAAGACCAATAATTTCATCCTTACTGGGTGGTGCCTTTTCAAGGGGTTGTCTACGGAATTTAGCAAAGTGAAAATTATGTGACATATCCCCTAATCCTACAGTAACAATATCTTTCACACAGTCTATCTTGGCATTAATAGTATTCAAGAAGGGTCTACCAAATATAATGGGGCAGAATGCATCTTGTGGGGAACCAAGAACAAGAAAATCAGCAGGGTATTTAACCTTCCCACACAAGACTTCAATATCTCTAACAATCCCAACTGGTGAAATAGTATCTCTATTTGTGAGCTTAATAGTAATATCGATCCCTTCTAACTCAACAGGTGCAATATCATGCATAACCTCGTTATACAAATCAAGAGGGATAATACTCGCACTAGCACCTACGTCACACAAACCATGATAGCAATGATCTCCTACCTTGACAGAGATGACAGGCAAGCCCACAACAGGTTTATGTCTATTCCTAGCATTGGGTTTGGCTATTCTAGCAGACTCCTCTTGGAGGTAAATAACATGTCCATCTAAATCTTCTACCAAGAGATCTTTAACCATAGCAACACTAGGTTCAACTTTAATTTGCTGAGAGGGTGTAGGTGTTCTAGTATTACTCTTACGAACTATAGTTGAAGCTTGAGCATGATCCTTTATCCTAGCAGGGAAAGGTGGTTTCTCAATATAAGCGGTAGGTGTAACAGGATCAACATTATAAGTGATAGTCTTTTCTTCAACTTTAATAGGTTCAAATACTTTTACTTCAACAGGGTGATGGTATTTAAACCACTTCTCCTTGGGGAGATCAACATGGGTAGCAAAGGATTCACAGAAAGAAGCTACTATCTCAGAGTCAAGTCCATACTTAGTGCTAAACTCACGAAAAACATTGGTATCCATAAAAGCTTTAACACAATCAAACTTAGAGGTCATACCTGACTCCTTACCTTCGTCGGGATCCCAATCTTCGGAGTTGCTTTAATTCTTTCCAATAAATCCCATTTGAATTCAACAATCTTCACCATAAAAGAGCCAAAACAAGAATTATCGAGCATGGAGCGATTATTGAGAGAAAGCCGAGCATACAATTTTTGGATGATCATTTTTCTTGAAAGCTCATGATTGGGGCATGAGTATAACATTGACTTAAGCCTCCCCCAAGCTTGAGCGATGCTTTCTCCTTCGCGAGGCCAGAAATTATAAATATAATTACGATCACGATGAACCTGGTGCATAGGGTAGAACTTCTGATGAAATTCCAACTTCAGACGATTATAGTTCCATGATCCCATATCATCGCATAGCCTAAACCATGTCAATGCATCTCTCTTCAAAGATAAAGGGAAGACCTTCTTATTGATAACATCCTCGGGCATACCTGAAAGCTTAAACAATCCACAAACTTCATCCACATAGATTAGATGTAAATCAGGATGCAATGTTCCGTCTCCTGTAAAGGGATTTTCAAGCAGTTTCTCTATCATACCCGAAGGAATCTCAAAGAAAACATTTTCAATAGGTGCAGTAGGTTGAGGAGCAACTCTTTGCTCTTCTGTTCGGGGTGAAGATACCCTGAACAAGCCCCTCAAAGGATTTAGAGCCATAGTAACAAGTGACAATAAATTTCAGCACACTATATAAATTTTCCCTTACCAAAGGCGCTTCACTCCCCGGCAACAGCGCCAGAAAGAGTCTTGATGGCCCACAAGTGTAGGGGATCTATCGTAGTCCTTTCGATAAGTAAGAGTGTCGAACCCAACGAGGAGCAGAAGGAAATGATAGGCAGTTTTCAGTAAGGTATTTTCTGCAAGCACTGAAATTATAGGTAACAGATAGTTTTGTGATAAGGTAATTGGTAGCAAGTGACAAAAGGTAAAAGTAAATAAGGTGCAGCAAGATGGCCCAATCCCTTTTGTAGCAAAGGACAAGCCTGGACAAACTCTTATATAAGGTAAAGCGCTCCCGAGGACACATGGGAATTATCGTCAAGCTAGTTTTCACCACGATCATCTGACTCGCGTTTGGTACTTTGATAATTTGGTATGTGGGTGGACCGGTGCTTGGGTGCTGCCGTTACTTGGACAAGCCTCCCACTTATGATTAACCTCTAATGCAAGCATCCACAACTACAAAAGAAGTATTAAGGTAAACCTAACCATAGCCTGAAACATATGGATCCAAATCAGCCCCTTATGAAGCAACGCATAAACTAGGGTTTAAGCTTCTGTCACTCTAGCAACCCATCATCTACTTAGTACTTCCCAATGCCTTCCTCTAGGCCCAAATAATGGTGAAGTGTCATGTAGTCGACGTTCACATGACACCACTAGAGGAGAGACAACATACATCTCATCAAAATATCGAACGAAGACCAAATTCACATGACTACTAATAGCAAGACTTCTCCCATGTCCTCAGGAACAAAAGCAACTACTCATAAGATGTAATATGGTTCATGATCAGAGGGGTATTAATATGCATAATGGATCTGAACATATGATCTTCCACCAAATAAACCAACTAGCATCAACTACAAGGAGTAGTCATCACTACTAGCAACCCACAGGTACCAATCTGAGGTTTGGGTACAAAGATTGGATACAAGAGATGAACTAGGGTTTGAGAGGAGATGGTGCTAGTGAAGATGTTGTTGAAGATAGCCCTCACCAAGATGGGAGAGTTGTTGGTGATGACGGCGGCGACGATTTCCCCCTCCCGGAGGGAAGTATCCCCGGCAGAACAGCTCTGCCGGAGCCCTAGATTGGTTTCCGTCTCGGTTCCGCCTCGAGACGGCGGCGTCTGGTCCCGAAAGCCTCCTTCTATTTTTTTTTGCAGGTCAAAACGCTTCATATAGGAGAAGATGGGCACCGGGGGCCTGCCGGCTGGCCCTCGAGGCAGGGGGGCGCGCCCTGGGAAGGGGGCGCACCCCCACCCTCGAGGCCAGCCTGTGGCCCCTCTCGTGGGTTTCTTTCGCCCGATATTTTTATATTTTCCGAAACGATGTTCTGTGGAGTTTCAGGGCTTTCGGAGTTGTGCATAATAGGTTTCCAGAGTTTGCTCCTTTTCCAGCCCAGAATTCCAGCTGCCGGCATTCTCCCTCTTCATGTAAAACCTTGCAAAATAAGAGAGAAAAGGCTTAAGTATTGTGAAAAAACATGTAATAACAGCCCATAGTGCAATAAATATCAACTTATAAGCATGATGCAAAATGGATGTATCAGCCACATGCAGGCCATTGGAGCCTCGGGATCACCTGCTGTGCTAGATGAGATGATGACCTATCTGGGTTATCGCTGGCATCCTGAGTATATCGTGTATGAGCAGTACCAGGACTTTAACCAGGAGCAGTACCGTGCCACCGCCCGTCTCTACTCTTGTGAAGAGGGCTCCTCTACTGTGCTGCACACCGCTCATGGTGTTGGAGTGACCATCGATATGGCAGTTCACGATGCTGCTTACACTGCTCTGACATGCCTTCATGGAGAGTATAGGGTGTTGGATACTTCCCCTTTCAGGCACGTTGCTATCACCTCCAACTATGGAGCGGAGGGATACTACACTGCTGCCTACTCCACTGTCACCCGAGAGCCCTTCCATCACCAGAACCTTGTTGTGCATGCTAATGGGCTGGATTGAGCTAACCGAGCTCTTCGCCACGAGTTGTACACCACCCGTCAGCACCTGTACCGCGCCTTGACGCTGTTGCACCCCTTTGTACTATCTAGACAGCTGCCGCCTACTGCGATCTACCCAGTTTGGACCGTGATGCCTCCTGGTGTCGGTTGGCCAGATGTGGGAGGCTACGCTCCCACACTTGGTCCTCTGTTGCCACCTGGACGTCGGGTTCTGCACCAGAGTATCCGCGGCCCCCAGGTTGCTGGCGTGGAGGACTTTTCGTTGCAGCACTACCAGCTGTCAGACTACCTTTACCTCCACAGTTCCGCCTGGGACTGATGTAGTCTTACTTATTAGTATTAAATGCATTCGCCACGAGCCTGCGTGCCGCCTATGATGTCCTTAGTCTATGTAGTGAACTCTGTGTACTGAACTCTATGCATGCACCCCTTTTGTAATATATGCCGACTACTATGTGGTATTTTACGTGCTCCTTTCATTATGCATGTTTGATTCATGAATGATTCTAGTGTTTGAAAATTTCTCAATGCTGAACTATCCCTGTTATATATTAGCAGGATGGTTAGACCAGCTGGCCGTGGTCGTGGTGCCAACGCCCCACCACCGCCTGAATACATGTCCGGTATGATCCAACAGTTTGAGCTAAACCGCCAGTTCATGGAGACTGTCATGGCTCAGTTCCCTCGCCCCAACATGGATCAGCAGCATGGCACAATGACATTGAATGACTTTGCTCGCCTGAACCCATCCGTCTACCGAAGCTCAACTCAGTCCCTTGATGCTGATGACTGGCTCCGTGACATTGCCTTTGAACTGGAGTCTGCTGGAGTTGCCGCTGCCAACTATGTCACCTTTGCGGCATACTACCTGAAGGGTCCCGCTGCTCAATGGTGGGACAGTCACAAGCGTACACTGCCTGCTGGAACAATCATCATAGGAAGAAGCGTGAGTTCTGCAACCTCACCCAGGGCAACAAGACTGTGGATGCTTATCAGCGGGAGTTTCTGGACTTATCCCCCTATGCTGAAGAAGACATTGCCACTGATGCTCGCAGACAGGAAAAGTTCTGTGACAGACTTCATACTGACATCAAGCTCGCACTCCTTGTGCATGACTTTGGAGATTTCGCCACCTTGGTGAACAAGGCCATCCAGGTTGAAACTGGTCTGCAGGAACACCAGAGCACTCTCAGGCGCAACCGTGAACCGGGCTCATCCTCGGGCCCTCCCTCACAGAAGCGTAGGGTTTGGATTCCCAACAATGTGTACCGTCCAGCTGCATCTGCTCCAAGGCAGTCCTATGCTGCACCTCGTCTGCCTCCACCACCTAGGCAGCCAAGACTTCCAGCTACACCACTCCTAGCTCCTACTTCTGCTCCCAATGATGGTATGTGCTTCAGGTGTGGCCATCCAGGTCACCGCGCTAAGGATTACACTCAGAACAAGAACCAACTGGCACTTCCGGCAACTGGCCGTGGAGACAATCAGTCCCGCAACAACAATGCCAGGCCTTATGGCCGTGTTCATGCCAACCACGTTGATCTCAATGAAGCTCAAGACCAACCTGCTACTGTGATGGGTACACTCCTCGTAAATTCAGTACCTACATCCGTTTTATTTGATTCAGGAGCATCACATTCATTCATATCAGAAGATTTTGCATACAAGCATGGCATTAGAAGTGAGGACATGAAAACTTCGGTATTACTACACACCCTTGCGGGCCAATGTCGAACCTCCATGGTTTGCCACGACGTCCTCGTTGAAATCGATGGACTGGAATTCTATGCCTCTCCCATCGTACTGGGGTCTTGTAACATTGACCTCATCCTGGGAATGAATTGGCTGAAAGCGCATACCGCTTCTATCGCTTGCGGCACAAAAAACGTCATCTATTACACCCTTCTAATGAGATAGTAAGCTATCAAGCTTGTTTGGTTCAAAATGTTGAAGCACGTCTTTATGCATTGAATGCATTGCATGCTTCACCACTCGAGGGATTCAAAAATATTCCTGTCGTACACGACTTCCAAGATGTCTTTCCTGAAGAACTTCCAGGGATTCCCCCTGCTAGAGCTGTCGATTTTATCATCGTCTTGAAACCAGGCACCACTCCTATAGCCAAACGACCCTACAAGATGCCACCTCATGAACTCATTGAGCTTAAGGAGGAAATCGACAAATCTCTTGCTAGTGGTTTCATTCGGCCGAGTTGCTCTCCTTGGGGAGCACCTTCCCTCTTTGTCAGGAAGAAGGATGGGACAAACCGATTGGTCCAAGATTACCGTCCTATCAACCAAGCAACTATTCAGAACAAATATCCCCTTCCTCTGATCAATGATCAGTATGGACAACTGGTTTGTTCATGAGTGTTCTCTAAACTTGACTCGAGGTTGGGTTACCACCAGATCCGTGTTCGTGAAGAGGATATTCCAAAGACCGCCTTTGTAACTCATTACGGTTCGTTCGAGTACACCGTCATGTCATTCAGCTTGACAAATGCTCCAGCTACATTCTCTCGCCTGATGAATTACATATTCATGGAATACCTCGTTAAATTCGTCGTGGTTTATCTGGATGATATCCTTGTATTTTCCAAAAATAAGGAAGAGCATGCTGAACATCTTCGCCTTGTGCTGGAAAAGCTTCGAGATCATCAATTGTGTGCTAAATTTTCCAAGTGCGAATTCTGGCTTCCTGAAGTAACCTACCTTGGGCATGTCATCTCCAAGGATGGTATTGCCGTCAACCCTGAACGAGTTCAGGCCATTCTCGATTGGACTCCTCCGAAGAACGTCAAGCAAGTCAGAAGTTTTCTCGGTCTCGCTTGCTATTGCCGTTGATTCGTCGAGAACTTCTCCAAGATCGCCAAGCCTCTGACCGGTCTACTTCACAAAGGCGTCAAGTTCGAGTGGGCAGACAAATGCCAGGAAAGTTTTCAGCTGGAATACCTCGTCAATTGCACCCTCATGAAGAGAACTACCCAGTTCATGACCTTGAGCTAGCTGCTGTCATATATGATCTTAAACAGTGGCGACATTACCTTCCCGGTAATCGTTGCGAGATATTCACCGACCACCAAAGTCTGAAGTACTTGTTTACTCAACCAGACCTGAACCTCCGTCAACAGAGATGGATGGAGACCGTAGCATATTTTGACTTGGGTATTTCCTATACCCCGGGCAAGGCCAATGTGATGGCTGATGCCTTAAGCCGCAAGTCATATTGCAACCGCCTCCAGGTTCACAAGGTTCAGCCCTCGCTTGTTGAAGAATTCAGAAAGCTGAACCTCCATATTGTTCCTCCTAGAGCACTCGCTCCCCCTCCCTCAGAGTCCCACCAGATGAATCTTCGTGTTGTTCCTCAGGGTTCTCTAAGTACCCTGGCTGTCGAACCAGATCTTGTGGGCGATATCAAGACTATTCAACTTTATGACTTTGAAGTCGAGAATATTAAACTCTATCTCAAAAAGGGAAATCCCTCATTTTTCACTATTGCCGATGATGTCACCTTGTACTTCAAAGGCCGCATAGTGGTACCATGTCCAAAGAATAACCTGGATATGGCTCCAAGGGTTATGAAAGAAGCTCATGATACGCCTTTGTATATTCATCCTGGTAGTACCAAGATGTACCAAGACATTCGTCAGAGATTCTGGTGGTCTAATATGAAGCAGGACATTGCTCATTATGTTGCTGAGTGTGACGTTTGCCGTCGAATCAAAGCAGAACATCAAAAGCCTGCTGAAACCTTGCAACCTATCTCTATTCCTGAATGGAAATGGGACCATGTTGAAATGGACTTCATCACTGGATTTCCCAAATCGCAGAAAGGTAATGATGCAATTCTTGTCGTCATTGACTGGCTTTCTAAAGTTGCACATTTTCTGGCTATCAAAGAAACGATTACTGCTAGTCAGTTGGCAACTCTCTACATGTCCAGAATTGTTTCACTTCACGGTGTTCCACTGGTTATCAGTTCAGACTGTGGCAGTTTATTCACTTCAAGATTCTGGGCAAGTTTCCAAGAAGCTATGGGCACACAGCTGTCATTCAGTACCGCTTTTCATCCTCAGTCGCAAGGGCAAGTTGAACGCGTCAACCAAGTTCTCGAAGACATGCTTCGAGCTTGTGTTATTTCCTTCGGCAAGAAATGGGAGGAATCTCTCCCGTGCTGAGTTCTCTTATAATAATAGCTATCAAGCTAGTCTGAAGATGGCTCCTTTCGAAGTGTTATATGGACGAAAGTGTCGAACCCCTCTGAACTGGTCAGAAACTAGGGAACGTTCATTCTTCGGTCCGGATATTATTCAACACGCTGAAGAGCAAGTCCGCGTTATTCGCGAGAATCTGAAGACTGCTCAGTCACGTCAGAAAAGTCAGTATGACCGTCATCATCAAGACATGGTCTATCAACCTGGCGAAAAAGCTTATCTTCGAGTTACACCAATGAAAGGTGCTCACCGCTTCGGGGTCAAGGGCAAATTAGCTCCTCTCTATATTGGTCCATTCACTATTCTTGAAAGGCGTGGAAAGGTGGCATATCAACTGGAGCTGCCATCGAACCTTTCTCAGGTACACGATGTGTTCCACGTGTCTCAACTCCGCCGCTGCTTCAAGGACCCAGTCCGAGCAGTGGATCATGAAGTACTCGAGTTGCAATAGGACCTCTCCTATAAAGAGCATCCGGTCCGCATTCTCAACCAAGCTGAACGTCGCACATGTCAGAAGGTGACCAAGTTCCTCAAAGTCCAGTGGTCGCATCACTCTAAAGACGAAGCCACTTGGGAACGCGAGGATCGTCTTCGTGAAGAATACCCCGCACTGTTTCCTTCTACCTCCTAAATCTCGGGACGAGATTTCTTGTAGTGGAGGAGAATTATAACACTCGGATAATTAAGCTACATTAAAACTTCCCTAATGATGCCATGTCATCCCGTTTACTGTTGATATTCGCGTGTTAGTTCGAAACACTCTAAATTCAAATTTAAATTTAGCAAACAGTCAAAGTTTTCAGAACATTAAAACAAAAATGTTCGGTGTGTGACAAATATTGCTATGGTAATTATAGTGAAGAAAACATAATTTTACAAAATGCCTAAGTGCTTTAAACTAAATAAAACAGAAAAGGGAAATAAATAAAAGAAAAGAAAAACTACTAAACAAAAACAAAAGAAAGAAAACAAGCCCCTGGCCAACTGGGCCAAATGGCCCAGCTGGCCACCAGGCCGGCCCAACCATCTGGCCTACATAGGCCTCCCCCAAACCCTAAAACCCAACCCCGGACCTCACTTCCCCCCTCGACTGGATCTGGATCTGGATCGACCCGATCCCATCGCCCCGGCGCCTGCTGCTAGACGCCGTCGCCCCTCGCCGGAGCCACGTCGCCGGTCTGCCTCCTCTCCGTCGTTGCCTCGTCCCCGTCCTCCCCCACGTCGGACTACATCGAGCGACGCCGGCCCCCCTTCCCTCCAACGCTCGTGAGCACCTTCCCTCTTCCCTCCCCGTCCCCGTCGTGCGTAGTCACCGCACTCACCACGCCGCCGTCCCGCCACAGCCGCCGTCCTGTGCCAGTCCCCGCGGTCTCGCGTGGCCCCGCGGCACACGCGCGCGCACCGCCTTGCTCCACCTGCTGCCCCGCCGTGCTCCTCGCAGCCTTGCCGAGCCCGCTGCTCCGCCTCCGTCGCCACGCCCCTCTGGCCCCGCAGGCCGCCACGGCCCTGCTCCGCCTGCTCGCGCCGTCCGGCTCCCCGCCGCCGTGCTGGCCATCCTTCCCCGCCCCGCATCCCGCGTTGGCTCCCACTGCCGGCCATCCCACCCGCCTGGTCGTGCTGCCCGCCGGTGCCCCGCTGCCCTGCGGCGTCGCTTTGTTAGCCCCGCGCCGGCCGCGCCCCACATCGCCACCACCGAGCCACGGCCGCGGCCACAGCCACCGGCTCCGGAGCCAGGCGCCCGCCGCCCTGCCGCCCGCTCGCCAGCGGTCGCGCCCGGCCATCCCCCCCACGACCCCGCTCGCCTCGCCACAGCCCGCCACCGGCTGCCGCTTCGGCCGCCTGGCCAGCGCCGTGGCCTCGTCGCCCCGTCGTGGCCTTGCCATAGCCGCGGCGGCCGGCCTCGTCGTCCCTGCGGGCGGGCGCCCAGTCGGTCGCCCAACGCCCGCTCTGCCCCGTTCACCCAGAACCCGCTAAGGCCAATAGGGCCTATGACAGGTGGGGCCCCAGCCCCAGAACATAAAAAAGAAGAAGAAGAAAAATAATAGTAATAATAATAATGAATTAATAAAATTAATAATTAATTAATTAATTAAATTAATATTGTTTAATTAATCTAATTAATTAGTTAGTTTAACTAGACATTAATTAGATTAGCTAAATCCTAATTAAACTAAACAAAGTATGACACGCGGGACCCACATGTTAGTTTGACCAGTCAACACCCCCTGTTGACTGCTGACATCATGCTGATGTCATGGTGACATCATCATAACACTATTCTATATAATGATGATTTATTTAATAATTAATAAATTAGAAAATGATTTAAAAACTTTAAAAATTAATATAAAATAATACGTAACTCGGATGAAAATACTTTATATATGAAAGTTGCTCAGAATTTCGAGACGATTCCGAACACGCGGATTGTTCGTAAACCACACGTCCCTAGCATACCGAACCTGCAACTTTCCCCCTCTGTTTCATCCGCCCGAAATCACGAAACACCGGGAATACTTTCCCGGATGGTTCCCCCCTTCGCCAATATCACCCGGTACTGCGTTAGGGCACACCTAGCACCATTACATGACATGTCATGCATCGTCATGCATCTGTTTGCATTGTATTAATTGTTTCTTCCCCTCTCTTCTCTCCGGTAGACTACGAGACCGATGCTGCTGCTGCCCCGATCGTCTACGGTGTTGACGACCCCACCTTCGCTGCCGAGCTTCCAGGCAAGCCCCCCCTGATCAACCTGATATCGCCTATTCTTCTCTCTACTGCTTGCATTAGAGTAGTGTAGCATGTTACTGCTTTCGATAATCCTATTCTGCTGCATAGCCTGTCATTGTTGCTACAACTGTTGATACCTTTACCTGCAATCCTAAATGCTTAGTATAGGATGCTAGTATTCCATTAGTGGCCCTACACCCTTGTCCATCTGCCCTCCTATTATATCGGACCGTGATCACTTGGGTGTGATCACGGGTATATACTACATACACTTATACATGATACATGTGGTGACTAAAGTCGGGTCGGCTCGTTGAGTACCCGCGGTTGATTCACGGATTGGGGGCTGAAAGGACATACTTTCCCGACGGCCCTCTGTGTGGATCTTTGTGGCGGAGCGACAGGGCAGGTTGAAACACCTAGGAGACAGGTGGGCCTGGCCCTGGTCGTTGTCCGTGGTTATTTCATAATAACACGCTTAACGAGTTTGGATATTTGATCTGAGTCTGGCCGTTGGCCTATACGCACTGACCAGCTGCGTGGGAACAGTTATGGGCACTCGACGTCGTGGTATCAGCCGAAGCCTTCTTGATGTCAGCGACTGAGCGGCGCGCGCCGGATTGGACTGGAACGCCTACTATGGTATTAGGAGAGGCTAGGTCTGCTTACTGGCCGCCGTCGCAACGTGCAAGTGTGCATTGGGCGATGGGCCCAGACCCCTGTGCGCTTAGGACTTAGACCGATGTGCTGACCTCTCTGCTGTGCTTAGGTAGGGCTGCGATGTGTTGATCTTCCAGCCCGGGCATGACCCAGGAAAGTGTGTCTGGCCAAATGGGATCAAGCATGCTGGGTTATGTGGTGCACCCCTGCTAAAAAGTTAATCTATTCGAATAGCAGTGTCCCTCGATAAAAGGACGACCCGGAGTTGTATTCCGACCTCATGACAACTAGAACTTGATACTTGATAAAACACACCCAGATGAGTTCCAGATATAACTCGGTGGTTGCTCTCTCACAAGGTGATGTGCGGGAGGATCGCCAAGTAGGATTATGCTATTCGATGTTACTTGGTGAACTTACCTTCTACTCCCTTCTACTGTTGTAAGATCGAGGCTGCCAGAAGTGTAGTCTTCGTTTGGATTAGCTATCCCCCTCTTATTCTGGCTTGCTGCAGTTCAGTCCACCGATATTACCCATAACATTATTATCATTGCATATGTAGTGTAGATCCTTGCTTGAGAGTACTTTGGATGAGTACTCACGGTTGCTTTGCTCCCCCTTTCCCCCCTTCTGTTCCTTCTCCTCGGATGATGCAACCAGATGGTGGAGCCCATGAGCCAGACGCCACCTACGACGACTCCTACTACACCGGAGGCACCTACTACTACGTGCAGTCTGCCGACGATGACCAGGAGTACCTTAGGAGGATCCCAGGCAGGAGGCCTCTTCCTCTTTCGATCTGTATCTCCGTTTGTGCTAGCCATCTTATGGCACCTTGTTTAACTTTATGTCTGTACTCAGATATTTGTTGCTTCCGCTGACTCGTCTAGGATCGAGCACTTGTATTCGAGCCCTCGAGGCCCCTGGCTTGTAATATGAAGCTTGTATGACTTATTTTACTTTTAGAGTTGTGTTGTGATATCTACCAGTGAGTCCCTGATCTTGGTCGTACACATTTGCGTGCATGGTTAGTGTACGGACAAATCGGGGGCGTCACATTGGTTTTTCCCTTTGAGATTTCATTGTTATCGAATTGAATATTTTTATGGATTTGAGAACACTTGATTTATATCTTGCAATTGAATACTCGTGGTGACAATGGGGTATCGTATTGATTCACTTAATATGTTTTGGCACTCAACTCGCGGATTCCCGAGGTGACATTGGGGTAATCTATGCATAGGGGTTGATGCACGTTCTTGTCATTGTTTCTCCAGTAGAAATCTTGGGGCACTCTTTGAAGTTCTTTGTCTTGGATTGAGTATTATGAATATGAATTTGTTTTGTTGATTATTCTAGTACGAACTCTTGATAGATCAATTGGAAAGAATAACTTGTGTTCTTTTAGTACGAACTCTTGATAGATCGATCGGAAATAATACCTTGTGTTATTTTAGTACGAACTCTAGGATAGATCTAATGGAAAGAATAGCTTTGTGTTATTTTAGTAAGAACTCTTGAATAATCGAACGGAAAGAATAGCTTTGAGGTGGTTTCGTACCCTACAAACAATTTCTTCTTATGTTCTCCGCTAGATAGGAACTTTGGAGTGATTCTTCATCGCACTTTGAGGGTTGGTTATATGATCCAATTATATTAGTATTGTTGAGAGATTGCACTAGCAAAAGTACGGTCCTTAGGCCTTGTTTTCAAGCATTGAACACAGTTTGTGCTCCATTTTATCAATTGCTACCTTGCTGTTTTTTATTGTTCGCACTACAAAAACTCATATCTACTATCCATATTACACTTGTATCACCATCTCTTCGCCGAACTAGTGCACCTATACAATTTCCCATTGTATTGGGTGTGTTGGGGACACAAGAGACTTTTTATTATTTGGTTGCAGGGTTGTTTGAGAGAAAACATCTTCATTCTACACCTCCTACGGATTGATAAACCTTAGGTCATCCTCTTGAGGGAAAATTGCTACTGTCCTACAAAACTCTGTGCTTGGAGGCCCAACACGTGTCTACAAGAATAAAGTTGCGTAGTAGACATCAAGCTCTTTTCTGGCGCCGTTGCCGGGGAGGTGAGTGCTTGAAGGTATATCTTTAGATCTTGCAATCGAATCTTTTAGTTTCTTGCTTTATCACTAGTTTAGTTTATAAAAAAACAAAAAAAATGGAATTGAGGATGCATCATATTTTTCATCTTTATATTGTCTTTCATGAGAATGATGGAAACGAAAATTGTGCTCAATTGTTAGAAGAATAATGTTATAAAATGTTTGGCATAAATGATGAGCATGATTGCAATGTTGTTGGTATGAATTCTTTAAATATCCATGATGCTAATGATATGGAAACCCATAAGCTTGGGGATGCTATGTTTGATGAAGATGATATTTTTAGCCCCCCAAGATTTGATGTGGAAATTTTTTATAATGGTAGCATGCCTCCTATTTATGATGATTATATTGATAAAAGTGGATTTGGAGATGTCATGACTTTATTTAGTGATGAATCCACTACTTTGGAGGATGTTTCAATTGACTATGATAACAAGGTTACTACCTATGATGATTATGGTGATGACATGTATGCTATATTGAATAATGATAACCATGAAACCTGTCATCATGAATTTAATTTTCAATCTCATGACAGTTATTTTGTTGAGTTTGCTCCCACCACTATTCATGAGAATAAATTTGCTTATGTGGAGAGTACCAAAATTTCTATGCTTTTGCATCTTGAAAAGAATGATTCATGTGATGGCTATATTGTTGAATTCATTCATGATGCTACTGAAAATTACTATGAGAGAGGAACATATGTTTGTAGGTATTGCAATAATATCAAGTTTCCTCTCTATATGTTGAAAATCTTGAAGTTTTGCTTGTTTTGCCTTCCTATGCTAGTTGACATGATGCTCACAAAAGTTGTTTTCTCACAAAATCCCTATGCATAGGAATAGGGTTAGACTTAAATGTTCTTGCCATGTGATTCATGATGCTCTCTTTCATGTTTCAATTCTTATCTTTTATGTGAGCATCATTGAAATCATCATGCCTAGCTAAAAGGCATTAAAGAAAAGCGCTTGTTGGGAGACAACCCAACACTTATACCTACTGTTTTTGTGCGTTCACATGGTTAAGCTACTGTAGTAATCATGTTTTACATGTTTTGTTTCAATAAAGTGCCAAGCAAAGCCTTAGGATCATGTTGGGTGATAGAAGATTTGATCTTGCTGAAAAACAGAAACTTTTGCGCTCACGAAAAAATTCTCATTTTTAACATAAGAGTGCTTTTGAGTTGATTCTTTTTGCAGAAGATTAATATACAAATTGTTCACATGGTCCAATTTGTTTCAAGATTTTTAGAGTTGCAGAAGTATGGTGGTTGTCCAGATCATTATAGACTATTCTGTTTTTGACAGATTTTGTTTTCAATGCATAGTTTGCTTGTTTTCTAGTTTCTATGGCTTATATTGATCAATATAAATTGGAGAAATGATATGCTACATTAGGAATTGTGTGAGAACAATTATGAATCTTGTCTTTGATAGTACCCAAAGTAAATGATTTGTTTTATCATACTAACCCATCTCACAAAGTTTTGTTAAGTTTTGTGTGACTGAAGTTTGCAAGTTTTGGGTGAGATGTCGATATGAGGAGAATAAGGAGTGACAATACCCTAAGCTTGGGGATGCCCAAGGCAACCCAATGTAATATTCAAGGAAGATCCAAGAAACTAAGCTTGGGGATGCCCCGGAAGGCATCCCCTCTTTCGTCTCCAACATTATCGGTAACCTCACTTGGAGCTATGTTTTCATTTGTCACAGGATAAGAGTTTTGCTAGGAGCGTCATTTTATTTTGTTAGGATTTTCTTGATATTATTTATAATAAGTTTTTGCATCTTTTATTTCAATAAAAGTTTCAAGGATAGCCTTTACCATGCTTATTTTGCAAGTCTACATGTTGCTGTTTGAAAACAGAAAGTTTATCAATGTTGCAAAAATTCTCGAGAAAAGTCAGAATGTGATAAAATGTTGAAACTTTTTTGCAAAATAAGATATGATAAATTCCCTAAAATTTTGGTAGATTTTCATAACTTTTGGAGTTAGGGAAGTATTGATACTCTTGCATTCTTTACAAATTGTACTATTTTGGCAGATTGTTGTTATGTTTGCATATGTTTGCTTGTTTAACGATTCTATTTGAGGATAGGAGTATTAAATATGCATAGGAATTTATTATGCAATGTTGAATAATAATTTTAGTGATTTGCTACATTAGAGAATGATAAGGTTTTTGCATTGGTTTATACTAACTTATCTCACGAGTTCTTGTTAAGTTTTGTGTGGATGAAGCTTTTGAGATTTAGGAAAACCATGATATGAGAAGAATTAAGGAGACACAAAAGCTCAAGCTTGGGGATTCCCAAGGCACCCCAATATAATATTTCAAGAAGTCTCAAGCATCTAAGCTTGGGTATGCCCCGGTAGGCATCCCACCTTTCTTCATCAACAATTATCGGTTAGTATCGGTTGATCCTAAGTTTTTTCTTCTTCACATGAGATGTGCTATTCTTGAAATGTGATTTTATTTTGTTTACTTGTTGTTTTAATAAAATACTTAGATCTAAAAGTTTTTAAATAAAATATAGCCCCCAAAATAGTTGTCAGGGAGGCTAAGTAAGCGGCATTCACATCCTGTCAACAAAGCTCTTTTCTCGCACAATTGCTCTAGTGATTCACTTATATCTTTTTGAGCACGGTGTGCTTTTGTATTTTTGAAGAAATTATCTCTTGCTTAACTTAGATTAATTTGAGAGAAATATTTATTATGCTCATGATCTTCACTTTTATTTGTTTGAGCTTACCAAAAGCAACACATAAAATTAGTCCCAATATGATAGATATCCAAGGAGGATATAATAAAAACTTTCATGAAGATCATTGGACAAAATAAACTTGATTCTTTGTAATAGTTTTGAGACATGATGATGTGATATGTGAGTCATATTGATGAGTAATTGTGCTTTAGTAAGATATTGGTGTTAAGGTTTGTGATTCCTGAAGCATGCACGTATAGTCTCTCGTTATGCCGGGAAGTTGGAGCACAATTTATCCTTGATTGTCCTATCTTTGTGTGAAGGTCGGGGGCGCGGGTTAACTCCTACCAACCTCCCCCCTAGGAGCATGCGTAGTATTACTTTGCTTAGAGGGCTAATAAAATTTTGCAATAAGTATGTGAGTTCTTTATGACTAATGTGAGTCCATGGATTATACGCACTCTCACTCTTTCATAATTGCTAGCCTCTCTCGTGCCACACAATTTTCGCCGGGGCATAAACTTTATTAAACCTTCCTCAAAATAGCCACCATACCTACCTATTATGGCATTTCCATAGCCATTCCGAGATATATTGTCATGCACTTCCATCATATAGTTGCCTTGAGCATTCAATTTTCATCATATAGAGTCATACTATGTTATAGGTATCGAGTTGTAATTTTTATTTCTTTTGCGTTATAAGTAAATAGAAGTGTGATGATCATCATTATCCATTATTAGAGCATGTCCCAATGATGATAGGATGATGGGGACCATGATTCCCCCACAAGTCAGGATGAGACTCCGGACTAAAAGAAAAAAAAAGGAAAAAGAAAGAAAGAAAAAAAAGGAAAAAAAGGAAAAAAATGATGAATGAAAGAAAAAGAGAAGGGGCATGCAAATACCACACTTGTGCTTCAAAGTAGCACCATGTTTTTCATATGGAGAGTCTCTGATACGTCTCCAACGTATCTATAATTTTTTATTGTTCCATGCTATTATTTATGATGTTTTGGATGTTTAATGGGCATTGTCATACACTTTTATATTATTTTTGGGACTAACCTACTAACCCAAAGGCCCAGTCCAGATTGCTGTTTTTTTGCCTATTTCAGTGTTTTGTAGAAAAGGAATATCAAACGGAGTCCAAACGGAATGAAAGCTTCGGGAGAGATATTTTTGGAGGAAATCACGGACCGGAGACTTGAGAACCACGTAGTAGGGCACACGTGGCGCCCACGAGGGTGGGGGCGCGCCCCCTGCCTCGTGGGCCCAACGTTTGGCCCTCGGTGCCCTCCTTCCTCCTACATATACCTACGTACCCCGAAACCATCAGACGAACAGAGAAAACCCTAGTTCCACCGCCGTAACCTTCTGTTCCCGTGAGATCCCATCTTGGGACCTGTTCCAGAGCTCCACCGGAGGGGGGATCTACCATGGAGTGCTTCTACATCATCATCATCGCCTCACCATGAGTTGTGAGTAGTTTACCACAGACCTTCGGGTCCATAGCTAGTATCTAGATGGATTCTTCTCTCTCTTTGGATCTCAATACAAAGTTCTCCTCTGTCTTCGAGGAGATCTATTCGATGTAATCTCTTTTTGCGGTGTGTTTGTCGAGATCCGATGAATTGTGGGTTTATGATCAAGATTATCTATGAGAAATATTTGGTTCTTCCCTGAACTCTTTATGTATTATTATAATATCCTTGCAAGTCTCTTCGAATTGTTGGTTTGGTTTGGCCTACTAGATCTATAGTTCTTGCAATGGGAGAAGTGCTTGGCTTTGGGTTCAATCTTGCGGTGTCCTTTCCCAGTGACAGTAGGGGCAGCAAGGCACGTACTGTATTGTTGCCATCGAGGATAAAAAGATGGGGTTTATATCACTAAGTTTGAGTTTATCCCTCTACATCATGTCATCTTGCTTAAGGCGTTACTCTGTTCTTATGAACTCAATACACTAGATGCATGCTGGATAGCGGTCGATGTGTGGAGTAATAGTATTAGATGCAGAATCGTTTCGGTCTACTTGTCTCAGACGTGATGCCTATATATAATGATCATGCCTAGATAGTCTCATAATTATTCACTTTTCTATCAATTGCTCGATAGTAATTTGTTTACCCGCCGTAGAATATCGCTATCATGAGAGAAGCCACTAGAGAAAACTATGGCCCCCGGGTCTATTCTCAACATATCAATCTTCAATCTACTTTACTTTTCCGCTTTTACTTTCTGTTCTTATATCCAAAAATACTGAAAATATCAAACTATCATCTCTATCAGACCTCACTTTCGTAAGTGATCGTAAAGGGATTGACAACCCCTTACCGCGTTGGCTGCGAAGTTCTTATTTGTTTGTGCAGGTGCGAGGGACTCGCGCATGGTCTCCTACTGGATTGATACCTTGGTTCTCAAAAACTGAGGGAAATACTTACGCTACTGTGCTGCATCACCCTTTCCTCTTCGAGGGAATACAACACAAGCTCGAGAAGTAGCAAGAAAAATTTCTGGCGCCGTTGCCGGGGAGGCTTACGCAAAAGTCATATACCAAGTACCTATCACAAACCCTTATCCTTCGCATTACATTTATTTGCCTCTCGTTTTCCTCTCCCCCACTTCACCCTTGCCTTTTTATTTGCCCTTCTTCTGCCGTGTGTTTATCGTTCGCTTTGCCCTGTCATCATGGCTAGCCCCTTATCCGCTCCTTTGTCTCCTGAGTTTGAAGTTCTTCACTTCAAGCAAAAGCAAGGAGAAATTTAAAAGATACTTGGTTTAGGATGATGGAATCTTATCATAAATGCACCTTAGAGGTGAATTTTAGAATCTTGCTTTGCAATTTTTATGTTGGATTGAATATGTCTCATAGACAACTCTTGGATTGCGTTGCCAAAGTGAATTTTATCGAAGTTGATCCTAGTATTGCGCATGAAATTATAGAGGGAATAGTGGGAACACTACCTCCCCAAAAAGGGTCACACCCAACCCAGGAAGGGATGCAAGTTTATGAGAAAATTTGCGAAGTAACAAAAATACTGCAAAAGTCTCTTGAACCTCTTAAGAGTGTTAGTGGGAATCTCCACCGCATCAATATGTTGATTACCCTTTGTAATAAGCGGTTGAATTCTTTAGATCTAAAGATTTCCGAATATGAAGGGAAACGTAAAGAACCTCCCGGATTCGAGCTTGATCCCATTAAAAGGGTTAAGATCAAAGATGGCAATACCTAGATCTATCCATGTATCGTGCATAGCTAGGGGCGTAAAACGATAGCGCTTGTTGGGAGGCAAGCCAATTTTTTATTTTCTGATTTTGCTTCTGTTTAGGAATAAATATTGCATCTAGCTTCTGTTTAGATGTGGTTTTGTGTTCTGTTTAGTGTTTGTGCCAAGTAGAAGCTTTGGGAAGACTTGTGTAAAGTTTATATGATCTTGCTGTGAAAAACAGAATCGTTAGCACTCACTAGAATGGTCATCAGACTTTACTGGAGCATGCTATTTAGTTGATTCTTTTTGCAGATGATTAATACTTAAATTCCTCATGTTTACCAATTTAGTTTGAATTTTTTGGAGTTTCAAAAGTATGAAAACCTGCTGATTACTACAGACTGTTCTGTTTTTAACAGATTCTGTTTTTCGTGTGTTGTTTGCTTATTTCAATGCATCTATGAGTAGTATTGGGAAGTATGAACCATAGACAAGTTGGAATACAGTAGGTTTAACACCAATATAAACAAATAATGAATTCATTGCAGTACCTTTGAGTAGTGGTTTGCTTTCTTATGCTAACGGAGCTCACGAGATTTTTGTCTAAGTTTTGTGTTGTGAAGTTTTCAAGTTTTGAGTATTGCTTTGATGGACTATGGAACAAAGAGTAGCAAGAGCCTAAGCTTGGGGATACCCAAGGCACCCCAAGTAAAATTCAAGGACAACCAAAAGCCTAAGCTTGGGGATGCCCCGGGAAGGCATCCCCTCTTTCGTCTTCATCCATCGGTAACTATACTCGGAGCTATATTTTTATTCACCACATGATATGTGTTTTACTTGGAGTGTCTTGTATAATATGAGTCTTTGCTTGTTAGTTTGCCACAATTATCCTTGCTGGACACACCTATTTTAGAGAGTTAAATATGGCCTAGTAATTGATAGAACACTCTATGTGCTTCACTTATATCTTTTGAGTTGAATAGTTTTTGCTCTAGTGCTTCACTTATATCTTTTAGAGCACGGTGGTGATAATATTTTGAAGAAATTGTTGAACTCTCATGCTTCACTTATATCCATTTGAGAGTCTATTAAAACAGCATGGTAATGTTCTTAGGCTATAAAACTAGTCTTCATATGATAGACATCCAATATCAATGTAGTAAAAACTTTCACACTAAGTGCATTGAATAGGATGAGAAGTTGGATGCTTGATAATTGTTTTGAGATACGAGGATAGTGATATTAGAGTCATGCTATTGGAGTTATTATGAAATTGAGAAATGCTTATGTTAAGGTTAGTGATTCCCGTAGCATGCACGTATGGTGAACCTCTATGTGACGAAGTTGGAGCATGAGGTATTTGTAAAGTATCAACCTTTGTGTGGAGGTCGGGGGCGCGCGAAGGTTAACTCCTACCAACCTCCCCCCTAAGAGCATGTGTTGATTGCTTTGTTTTGATGACTCGTAGATTTTTGCAATAAGTATATGAGTTCTTTATGACTAATGTTGAGTCCATGGATTATACGCACTCTCACCCTTCCACCATTGCTAGCCTCTCTTTTATAGCGCAACTTTCGCCGGTACCATATACCCACTATATATCCTTCCTCAAAATAGCCACCATATATACTCCTCAAAACAGCCACCACACCTACCTATCATGGCATTTCCATAGCCATTCCGAGATATATTGCCATGCAACTTTCCACTGTTCCATTCATATGACACGCTTCATATTGTCATATTGCCATGCATGATCATGTAGTTGACATAGTATTTGTGGCAAGACCACCATGCATAATTTTTCATACATGTCACTCTTGATTCATTGCACATCCCGGTACACCACCGGAGGCATTCATATAGAGTCATACTTTGTTCCAGTATCGAGTTGTAATATCGAGTTGTAATGAAAGTGTGATGATCATCATTGTTAGATCATTGTCCCATGTGAGGAAAGGCTAAATCAATAAAGCCCCTCCAAAAAAGGAAAAAAAGGCCAAGGAAAGAAAAAAGAAAGGCCCAAAAAAGGAAAAAAAAGAAAAGAAAAAGGGACAATTGCTACTATCTTTTTCCACACTTGTGCTTCAAAGTACCATGTTCTTCATGATAGAGAGTCTCATGTTTAGTCACTTTCATATACTAGTGGGAATTTTTATTATAGAACTTGGCTTGTATATTCCAACGATGGGCTTCCTCAAATGCCCTAGGTCTTCGTGAGCAAGCAAGTTGGATGCGCACCCACTAGTTTCTTTTGTTGAGCTTTCATACATATTTAGCTCTAGTGCATCCGTTGCATGGCAATCCCTACTAGCTCACATTGATATCTATTGATGGTCATCTCCATAGCCTGTTGATACGCCTAGTCGATGTGAGACTATCTCCCTCCTTTTTGTCTTCTCCACAACCACCTCTATTCCACCCATAGTGCTATGTCCATGGCTCACTCTCATGTATTGCGTGAAAGTTGAAAGGTTTGAAAGAATAGAGTATGAAAAGAAGTGCTTGGCTGAAATCGGGGTTGTGCATGATATGAATATTTAGTGTGATAACGAGGGAGCATAGCCAAACTATATGATTTTGTAGGGATACAACTTTCTTTAGCCATAGTATTTTGAGATGACATGATTGCTTTGTTACTATGCTTGAAGTATTACTATTTCTTATGTCAATATAGACTTTTATCTTGAATCTTTCATATCTGAACATTCATGCCACAATTAAGAGAATTACATTGAAAAACTATGTTGATTAGCATTCCACATCAAAAATTCTGTTTTTATCATTTACCTACTCGAGGACGAGCAGGAATTAAGCTTGGGGATGCTTGATACGTCTCCAACGTATCTATAATTTTTTATTGTTCCATGCTATTATTTATGATGTTTTGGATGTTTAATGGGCTTTGTCATACACTTCTCTATTATTTTTGGGACTAACCTACTAACCCAAAGGCCCAGTCCAGATTGCTGTTTTTTTGCCTGTTTCAGGGTTTTGCAGAAAAGGAATATCAAACGGAGTCCAAATGGAATGAAACCTTCGGGAGAGATATTTTTGGAGAAAATCACGCACGGGAGACATGAGAACCACGGAGTAGGGAACACGTGGCACCCACGAGGGTGGGGGGCGCCCCCCCTATAGGGCGCGCCCCCTGCCTCGTGGGCACCATGTTTGGCCCCCGATGCCCTCCTTCCTCCTATATATACCTACGTACCCCGAAACCATCTGACGAACAGAGAAAACCCTAGTTCCACCGCCGTAACCTTCTATTCCTGTGAGATCCCATCTTGGGGCCTGTTCCGGAGCTCCACCGTAGGCGGGATCTACCACGGAGTGCTTCTACATCATCATCATCGCTTCAGCATGAGTTGTGAGTAGTTTACCACAGACCTTCGGGTCCATAGCTAGTATCTAGATGGCTTCTTCTCTCTCTTTGGATCTCAATACAAAGTTCTCCTTGGTCTTCGAAGAGATCTATTCGATGTAATCTCTTTTTGCGGTGTGTTTGTCAAGATCTGATGAATTGTGGGTTTATGATCAAGATTATCTATGAGAAATATTTGGTTCTTCTCTGAACTCTTTATGTATGATTATAATATCCTTGCAAGTCTCTTCGAATTATTGGTTTGGTTTGGCCTACTAGATCTATAGTTCTTGCAATGGGAGAAGTGCTTGGCTTTGGGTTCAATCTTGCGGTGTCCTTTCCCAGTGACAGTAGTGGCAGCAAGGCACGTACTGTATTGTTGTCATCGAGGATAAAAAGATGGGGTTTATATCACTAAGTTTGAGTTTATCCCTCTACATCATGTCATCTTGCTTAAGGCGTTACTCTATTCTTATGAACTCAATACACTAGATGCATGCTGGATAGCGGTCGATGTGTGGAGTATTAGTAGTAGATTCAGAATCCTCTCGGTCTACTTGTCTCGGACGTGATACCTATATATAATGATCATGCCTAGATAGTCTCATAATTATTCTCTTTTCTATCAATTGCTTGACAGTAATTTGTTTACCCGCCGTAGAATATCGCTATCATGAGAGAAGCCACTAGAGAACACTATGGCCCCGGGTCTATTTTCAACATATCAATCAACAATCTACTTTACTTTTCTGCTTTTACTTTCTGTTCTTATAACCAAAAATACCAAAAATATCAACTATCATCTCTATGAGATCTCACTTTCGTAAGTGACCGTAAAGGGATTGACAACCCCTTATCGCGTTGGCTGCGAAGTTTTTATTTGTTTGTGCAGGTGCGAGGGACTCGCGCGTGGTCTCCTACTGGATTGATACCTTGGTTCTCAAAAACTGAGGGAAATACTTACGCTACAGTGCTGCACCACCCTTTCCTCTTCGAGGGAATACAATGCAAGCTCGAGAAGTAGCAGTCTCGTATGTTGTCACTTTCATATACTAGTGAGAATTTTCTATAGTAGAGTTTGGTGCATACCCACTAAGTTTCATATTGAGCTTTCATACACTTATAGCTCTTAGTGCATCCATTGCATGGCAATCCCTACTCCTCACATTGATATCGATTGATGGACATCTCCATAGTCCATTAGTTTGCCTAGTTGATGTGAGACTTTCTTCCCTTATTTTGTCTACTACCACCACATTCTATTCCACCTATATTGCTATATCCATGGCTTGCGCTCATGTATTGCGTGAGAGTTGAAAATGCTGAAGCGCATTAAAAAGTATGAACCAATTATTTGGCTGACACCAGGGTAGTACATGATTTATACTTTGAGCTGGGAAGACAGAGCATGACAAGACTATATGATTTTGTAGGGATAACGTTCTTTAGCATTTGATATTCTGAAAGACATGGTTACTTGTTGATATGCTTAAGTATTTAAATCTCATGTCAATACTAGGTTGTTGCTTTAAACCATATAAAAGTCCAATTGTCCATACTATAAAGAAAAGAATATGATATGACATGTTAGGCAGCATTCCACATCAAAAATTCCGTTTTAATCATTTACCTACTCGAGGACGAGCAGTAATTAAGCTTGGGGATGCTAATACGTCTCCAACGTATCTATAATTTTTGATTGTTCCATGCTATTATATTATCATTCTTGGATGTTTTACAATAATCTTATAATCATTTTATATCATTTTTTGGGACTAACCTATTGACATAGTGCCAAGTGCCAGTTCATGTTTTTTGCATGTTTTTTACATCGCAGAAAATCAATACCAAACGAGTCCAAACACCGCGAAACATTTTGGAGATTTTTTATGGGCTAGAAGACACTCAACGGGCTGAAGCTGCACCTGGGGGGTGCCTCGAGGGGGGCACAACCCACTAGGGCGCGCCAGGCCCCCCACGGCGTGCCCAGGTGGGTTGTGCCCACCTCGGTGGCCTCCCGCACCCCCTCTTTACCCTATAAATTCCCAAATATTCCGAAACCCTTCGGGGTAGACCTAGATCAGAAGTTCTGCCGCCGCAAGGCTCCATAGTCCATGAGATCCAATCTAGAGCCCTTTCCAGCACACTGCCGGAGGGGGAAATTGATACGTCTCCAAAGTATCTACTTTTCCTCATGCTTTTCCTCCTGTTTTGGACTGTAATTTGCATGATTTGAATGAAACTAACCCCGGACTGATGTTGTTTTCAGCAGAACTACCATGGTGTTGTTTTTGTGCAGAAATAAAAGTTCTCGAAATGAAATGAAACTTTGCGAGGATTTTTAAGGAATAAGAGAGAATTACTGGAGCCAAGACCCACCAGAGAGGGGCCCCTGGGTGGGCACAACCCACCAGGGCGCCCCCCCTCTCCTCGCGCGCCCAGGGTGCGCCCCCCTATCCTCGCGCGCCCAGGTGGGTTGTACCCACCTGGTGGCCCCGCAGACGACAACCCTGACCCTATAAATTCATATTTTTTGAGAGAAAAATCGGGGAGAAAGAATTATCAGGATCCACTAGATGGAGCCGCCGTCACCTCCTGTTCTTCCTCGGGAGGCCAGATCTGGAGTCCGTTTGGGGCTCTCGAGAGGGGGTTCTTCGTTCTTCGTCATCACCAACCCTTCTCCATCACCAATTCCATGACGCCCCCCACCGGGAGTGAGTAATTCCTTCGTAGGCCCGATCCCTAGTATCCACTATGTTCTTAGATTGATGTTGCTATGACTTTGCTATGCTTAATGCTTGTCACTTTGGGCCCGGGTGCCATGAACTTAGATCTGAACCGTTTATGAATTCATCATTATATCCATGTTTTATATCCGATCTTGCAAGTTATAGTCACCTACTACGTGTTATGATCCGGCAGCCCCGGAGTGACAATAACGGAACCACTCCCGGTGATGACCGTAGTTTGAGGAGTTCATGTATTCACTAAGTGTTAATGCTTTGTTCCGGTTATCTATTAAAAGGATGCCTTAATATCCCTTAGTTTCCAATATGGACCCCACTGCCACGGGAGGGTAGGACAAAAGATGTCATGCAAGTTCTTTTAATAAAGCACGTATGACTATTGACAGAATACATGCCTACATTATATCGATGAACTGGAGCTAGTGCCGTATCGCCCTAGGTTATAATTGTCACATGATGAATACCATCCAACAAATCACCAATCCAATGCCTACGATTCTTTACATATTGATCTTGCTGCATTAATATTGCTATCATCACTGTTACACTTGCTACAAAACTACTGCTATCACTGTTACTGTTAGTATTGCTGCTGTCACTACTATCAAAACTATCAAACTACTTTCCTACTGATCACTTTGCTGTAGATAAGTAATCTCCAGGTGTGATTGAATTGACAACTCAGCTGCTAATACTTGCAAATATTCTTTGGCTCCCTGTCGGAGTAAATGACCACGAGTAGCCTCATTGGCCTCCCCTGGTATTTCAAAACATCGGGGCCGGCTGCGCCCCTCAAGCACCAGAAGCAAGGGGCCGCCTTCTAGAGGCAGGCTGGTCCAAGCGGTCGGCTGACAGAAGGCGGCAAGCTCTAAAGGGCGGTCACGAAGCGGGCCGACTCCTGGCAGGCGGCCTCCAGAGAGGCTGGCTCCCGACAGACGGCCCCCTGCGCCCTCAGAGTTTACACCCACCTAAACATGACAAGACAGGGCGTGGCTACAGTACAACCCACTACCCCCGAATCCAGGGTTAGGCGTGTCCACAGTGCAGCGCACAGGACGTACGTCCTTCACCCGGCACGAGACTGTAGCCATATAGGCCATGACATCATTGATGAGAGAAGAAGCCATGCTCCCACGACGTGTTGTCGGTACGGCCCCCGGGCGGCGGGCCCTACCTGCTAGCGAGACACTAGAAGGCCGCGAGCCCGGACCAGCTGGCCCAGAGAGAACCCGGCTCTTGGCCAGATGGCCCTCCCCTGCCTCGAAGATTGCGCGTCATTAACCTAAAGAGACAGGGAGTGGCTACAGTGAACGCCAACCAGGCGCCGGGACTGTAGCCACACCCTCCCCAGCAAAGCATGCGTCATCAGCGGCATCGCTACAGTTCCGAGCAGCCAGTGGGGCCCACCAGGCGGCGGGCCCGAGCTGTCGACGGAGAAGCCGATCACCAGAGACACTGACAACCGGGTCCTACGCCCGGCCTGATTACCATTGTACCCCTGGGGGTAGGCCTATATAAACCCCCATTACACCCATGCAAAGGGTTCAGACTATCCAAGAGATCATACACACACATAGAGAGAAGAGAGAGCTAGCCCTGCCCTTCTTCCTCCTCTCACCAAACAGCTCGAGGAGCACTTGTATTCACTTGTTGATTAGTGAACATGCGGAGACCCCATAGAGCAGGGCTAGGGGTGTTATCTCCTAGGAGAGCCCTGAACCTGGGTAAAGTTCGTCGGCGTTCATGTCTCAGCCTCATCCCGTTTCCAGGCACCGGTGATGTCTTACTAGCTCCCATAATGATTAGCCATCCTTTGGCATATGTCGCACCAACCACCCGGCATTTGGCGCCACCGTGGGGCTAGGTGCACCGTCGTCCAGAGACCTGCTCTGGACGGGAACCCTTTTCCTTCCTGACGAGCGCAGCCAGCCCGGCACGCCTGATGGCGTTTGCGCCGACGCACTCCATGGCGCGGAAGTCACCTGCTCAGCGAGCTGCCTCGCTGATCTCATCGGCGAGATTAGCCATACCAACGAACCCGCGCCCGATGACGGCGCGGTCAGCTCCGAGAGCTGCTTCGTCGACCTCCTTGGCAAGCTCAACAGCGCCAACGAGTTGGTCTCCGACCTGGAATCGGTCGGCTCCACCGACCTGATGCTTGTCGACCCCGACACGGGGTGTCTCGACGCCTTCCCCACCAATGTGGTGGTCATCGTCGACCCGCTCCCTCGCGCGGACAACAATGGCAGCACTGTCACGGAGGTGCTCCTCATCAGCCACGGCGAGATGTCCGACGCCGTCGCCCACGACCTGCTGCAAGCAACGCTACAGGACTTGGCCGCACCCATCGCAGCAGATGCCGGTGCCGAGACCCTAGAGACTTGCCATGTCGCGCTTGTCGAAAGCGCCAACAAGATGGCTGCCATGAGACGCCTTGCCGAGGCCTACCAGCGCGAGATCGACCGTGCCATCGGTGGCACTCCGGCTGCTGAAGAGCCCAGTCGCTTGGGGGTGGTTCAACGACGCGGGGTCGCCGTCGCTAGCATGTTTGGGGCGGACCGCCCTGTCTATGCCACGCCTGCGGAAAACCTGCGAGCCGCCTAGGCGGCAGCAGACGAGCTAGACCACCTGGAAGGTGACGAGCACTGCTACATGACGAAGCGCGTTCAGCAGCTCATCGATACGGCTGTCGTGCAGCAAGAAGCCGGCCGCCACTTGGTGGAGCCTGGCCAGCAGGCTGAAAATCTCCCTCCTCACCGAGAGCGCGACGTGACCTCCCGGACGCCGACTAGCGATGCCCGTGGTTCAAGAGATCCTGAGCCGGCTGCGAGCCGCGGCCGGATGCACATCACCATCGAGCGCGACCAAGACGGCCGCCCACGAGTAGTGGAATGACGGTACGACTATCAGCCTCCCCCACGTAGGGAGAGGCACGTCTCCCGCATGTTGAGCACCCGACGCTCAGTGGCCGGCTAGGTCACCGAGAAGGAATCGGAGAAAATGACGCTCGCCATCGGATCGACCGCCTGGCATGATCCCTGGCACTGGAAGAAGAAGATGTGATCGACTCACCTTGTTTTGGCCCTCGCATTCGCGACGAGCCCTTCCCTAAAGGGTTCTTGCTCCCATGAGATATACCTAAATACAATGGCTCCGTGAAGCCGAAAGATTGGCTTGTCGACTACTCCACCACCGTCGGCATAGCGAATGGCAACAAGAGCGTTGCTGTAAAGTACATCTCGCTCATGCTCTAGGGCACGACGCGGACTTGGCTCAACAACCTGAAGCCTTACAGTGTCAATAGCTGGGTAGATTTCACCGAAGTCTTCATCCACAACTTCACTAGCACCTACAAGTGGCCGCCCAAGCCTCGCAAGCTCTCTCTGTGCGTCCAAGGTCCGACCGAGTCCACCCGCGACTACTTGACACGATGGGCCGAGCTGCGCAACTCCTGCGAAGGGGTGCACGAGGTGGAGGCCATAGAGTATTTCACGGCTGGGTGCATAGAAAGCACTCTACTCAAGCACCGACTCCTTTGTGACGAGCCGGCTACACTCGACGAGCTGCTGATCACCGCAGACAAGTACGCCATTGCCGATTCCTCCATGAAGTCAGAGCTCCAAGTGGACGCGTCCGGGAAAGTGCTCCCTCCGGCTCCCAAGACACCGGTTGGCGATTCCAGTCGACGCCAGCAGCAGAGCGACCACAAGCGCAAGGCGTCGATGTCGTCTTCCACTAGCCGACAGGTGGCGACAGTTGAGAACTAGCAGCCAGAAGGGCAGCTTTTACCCAAGCGTCCAAAAGGCGGCAAGCCAGCTTGGCAGACGGCCTTCTCCTATGAACAGACCCTCGATGCTCCCTGCAAATTCCATAGCGGCGCGAAGCCGTCTAATCACACCACCAGGAAGTGCCACTGGCTCACTCAAATCTCCAAGGGCGAAGGACTGCTACCACCGCCGCCTGCTGGTCAGCCGGCTCCGCCTCCCCGACAGCCAGTGGCTCATCCAGCAGTCAGCACTATCCAAGATGAGTTCCCAGAAGAGCTCAACGCCTATGTTGTCTTCACCAGTGTGGTTGATGATAAGCGCAGCCGGCGACAACAGCACCAGGAAGTCAATGCCGTCACATCATATGCCCCAGAGTTCATGCACTGGCCAGAGAAGCTAATCCAGTGGAGCCGAGCCGACCACCCAGAGGTGATGCCTTCCCCATGCTCTTATGCCTTGGTGTTGGATGCCACCTTTGCAACAGATAGGCGAGCTGCTCGTTTTTCCCGAGTCCTGATAGATGGCGGTAGCAGCATCAATATCCTTTATCGTGATACCATGGAGAAGTTGAACATCAAGGAAAGGCAGCTCCAGCCCAGTCGAACTTTCTTCCACGGCATTGTGCCCGGCCTCTCCTTCCCACTAATCGGCAAGATCAAAATGGATGTCCTATTCGGAGACAAAGATCATTTCCGCCATGAAGCAATCTGGTTTGAGGTGGTTGATCTAGAAAGCCCTTATCATGCACTACTTGGCCGACCTGCTCTAGCCAAGTTCATGGCAGTTCCGCACTATGCTTACCTCAAGATGAAGATGCCGGGAACCAGGGGCATTATCACCATAACTGGGGACTACAAGAAGTTGGCTGCTTGTGCCGCGGCCAGCAGCCGGCTGGCCGAGTCCCTGATGGTCGCTGCTAAGAAGAAGTTCCTAGACCGGGTAGTGGCCATGGCTGGCAAGCAGCCGGACCTGTCACCAGAGTCCAAAGAGTCAGAGACCCAGGGCTCCTTCCAGCCGGCTAAAGAAACCAAAAAGATACCCTTGGACCCAAACCATCCAGAGAGATTTGCTGCCATAGGGTCAAACCTCGACAGCAAATAGGAAAGCAAGCTCGTCGATTTCCTCCGTGAGAATCGGGACATCTTTGCATGGTCGCCCAAGGACATGCCGGGTGTTCCAACGGATTTCACCGAGCACAAGCTATATGTCACATCAGACGCCAAACCAGTTAAGTAGCCTCTGCGCCGCCTGTCAGAAGAGAAGAGAAGGATTGTTGGTGAAGAAATAGCCCGGCTCCTAGCAGCCGGCTTCATTATGGAAGTATTCTTTCCAGAGTGGCTTGCCAGTCCAGTACTTGTACTGAAGAAAAACAACAAGTGGCGAATGTGTATCGATTATACCAGCCTCAACAAAGCCTGCCCCAAGGATCCGCTTGCCTTGCCGCGGATTGACCAAGTAATAGACTCAACAGCCGGATGCGAGCTCCTGAGTTTTTTGGATGCCTATTCGGGATACCACCAGATCAAGCTGGACCCGGCTGACCGCCTGAAGACCACCTTCATCACACCATTTGGAGCCTTCTGCTACCTAACCATGACATTCGGCTTGAGAAATGCCGGTGCCACGTTTCAGCATTGCATGCAGAAGTGCCTCCTCAAGCAACTCGGCAGAAACACTCACGTCTATGTGGATGATGTTGTGGTGAAGACGGAGAAGCGTGACACCCTCTTGGAAGATCTCAAGGAAACTTTTGATAATCAGCGCCACTTTCAGATCAAGCTCAACCCAGAGAAGTGTGTCTTTGGAGTACCAGCCAGCTAGCTCCTTGGCTTCCTGGTCTCAGAGCGCGGCCTTGAGTGCAACCCTGTGAAGGTCAAGGCCATCGAGAGGATGGAGAGGCCCACCCGACTGCGGGATGTCCAGAAGTTCACCGGCTGCTTGGCATCCCTCAGCCGTTTCATAGCCATTTCATCAGTCGGCTGGGCGAGAAGACTCTTCCCCTGTACCAGCTCATGAAGAAAACCACTCACTTTGAGTGGAACGACAAGGCAGACGAGGCTTTCCTCCAACTGAAGAAGATGTTGACCACACCGCCTGTCCTGGTGGCTCTGACTGCTAAGGAGCCCATGCTCCTTTACATTTCCGCGACCATCCGATTGGTCAGCGCGGTCATTGTGGTACAGCGCTCAGAAGACGGCAAGGCACAGCCGGACCAAAGGCATGTGTATTATTTAAGTGAGGTGATGTCGGCCTCGAACCAGAACTACCCACACTACCAGAAGATGTGCTACGGCGTGTATTTCGCTGCCAAGAAGCTCAAGCCGTACTTTCAAGATCACCCCATCATGGTCGTCTGCATTGCCCCAATTGCCGAGATCATAGGCAGGAGAGACGCATCAGGCCGGGTGGCCAAGTGGGCCATCGAGCTGGCTCCCTACGCCATCTTCTACCAGCCTCGCACCGCCATCAAATCTCAAGCGTTGGCCGACTTCCGTGTCAACTGGGCCGAGACCCAGTACTTGCCACATGCGCCAGATTCCACCCATTGGCGGATGCACTTTGATGGCTCGAAGATGCACACCGGCTTGGGAGCCGACATCGCCCTCACCTCTCCTAAGGGCGACAAGCTCAGATATACGTTGCAAATTCACTTTGCCTCCTCCAACAATGTGGCCGAGTACGAGGCACTAGTACACGGACTCTGACTGGCCAAAGAGCTCGGCATCCGCCTGGTCCTGTGCTATGGCGACTCGGATTTGGTGGTCCAACCGTCATCTGGTGACTGGGATGCCAAGGATGCAAACATGGCAAGCTACCGCTTCCTCGTCCAGCAACTCAGTGGATACTTTGAAGGGTGCGAGTTCTTCATGTGCCACGGGCCGACTACGAGCAAGCAGATGCCCTGGCACGGATCAGCTCCACCCGACAATCTATACCAGCCGGCGTCTCCCTTGAGCACCTCCTCAAGCCGTCTATCAAACCTTTGCCAGAATCTGAGTCCATCTTCGTGTCGGATGCACCCGGAGAAGTTGGATCTGACTCGGGGCTGCAGCAGTCGGCCCGAGGACCTCTGCAGGCGGCTCGGGGGCTGCAGCAGTCGCACCTCGCCCGGGGACTTTGGAACCCAGCCCGAGGACTGTAGTAGTCGGCCCGGGGACTTCAGCAGGTGGCCCCGGGACTGCAGCAGTCTACCTGGTGACTTCAACGGCACAGCAAGCGGCAGCCGAGTCCACCCCGCCACCTCGCAACCCAGCCACCCTAGTAACAGTGGCCGTGGTGATGATAGATGAAGTCCAAGCTCCATCATGGGCACATCCCATCCTCAACTTCCTAGTGAACAGAGAGTTGCCGATTGATGAGATCTCGGCCCAGCAAGTATAGCGCCGGGCAGGAGCCTACACAATAGTAAACAGAGAGCTTGTCAGATGCAGCGTGACTGTAGTCTTCCTGCGCTGCATAGAGCCAGAAAAGGGCAAGGCAATCCTCAAAAATATCCACCAAGGCGAGTGCGGCCACCACGCGGCTTCCAGATCCCTTGTCGCCAAAGCCTTCCGGCATGGTTTCTTCCGGCCGTCTGCTTTGGAAGACGCCAAAGATTTGGTCAAACACTGCAAGGGATGTTAGAAATTCAGCTCCAAGGAACACCTGCCGGCTTCTGCACTCAAAATCATCCCCCTCACTTGGCCCTTCACCGTATGGGGGCTGGATATGGTGGGCCCATTCAAGACAGCATGCAGCGACATGACCCATCAGCTCGTCGATGTGGACAAGTTCACCAAGTGGATCGAAGTAAGGCTAATCAAGAAGCTGAATGGGCCGACTGTCGTGACCTTCATCACAGATATCACCGTCCGGTACGACATACCACACAGTATCATCACCGACAATGGCACCAACTTTGCCAAAAGCACTCTGGCCCGTTTTTGCGCGACACAAGGCATCGGACTGGACTTAGCGTCCGTTGCCCATCCACAGTCAAATGGCCAAGTCGAGCGAGCTAACGGCATCATCCTCTCCGGCATCAAGCCCCGACTGGTCGAGCCACCAGTGCGTTCGGCCGGCTGCTGGATCGACGAGCTGCCGGCTGTCCTCTGGAACCTCCGCACGACTCCAAACAAGTCAACTGGATTCACCCCTTTCTTCCTCGTGTGCGGGGCCGAGGCCGTCATCCCAACTGACATTGAGTTCGACACACCTCGCGTCACAATGTACACGGAGGCGGAAGCAACGGAGGCGCGCGAAGACGGCATCGATCTGCTGGAAGAAGGCCGGCTGTTAGCACTCAGCCGGTCTGCCATCTATCAGCAGAGTCTATATCACTACCATAGTCAGAAGGTCAAACCAAGATCTTTCCAAGAAGGGGACCTTGTGCTCCGACTGATCCAGTGAACAGCCGGCTAGCACAAGCTCTCGGCCCCTTGGGAAGGCCCCTTCATCATCACCAAAGCATTGGGCAATGACTCCTACTATCTAATCGATGCCCAAAAGCCCAGGGCATGCAAGAGAGACGACTCCGGTAAGGAAACATAGCGCCCATGGAATGCAAACCTCCTCCGGAGATTTTACAGTTGAATGCAGTATGTATCACGCTACCTTTTGTACTAAGCACAATGACATCAGGTCCCTCGAGGAGCACTCGGGGGGCTTCCCTTTTTATCTATATGATAAGCTTTTTCTCCCTACAAATGTATTATTCCATTCTTCTGCCTAGCATCGGGTTCGACCAGTCGGCCCGAGGGCTTGCCGCCTTATACTATGTCAGTGCTACATATAGTCGGACAAGTAATGTGCCGACATCTAAGCCCTCTCCTGCCACAAGCCACAGCTCGCAGAGCGACTGTCCGGCTGGCAAGAGCTAAAGGCAAGAAATGATGCCCACATGAAAAATGGCTAAGGAACAAAGCACTTACATAGGCTAAGACGACCCCTCGCCTTGCCGACCGGCTGCTGAGCAGCCAGCCGGCCGGTCTTACTTAGCTTGCTACGTTCTAAAGAGGCAAAGTACTTGTCTCCCCAAGGTGACCGAGCACTTGACCAGGCCACAGTCCGCAGAGCGGCTGCCTGGCTGACAAGGCGGCCACTAAGGGAAGACGGCAAAGGAAAAACAACCAAAGAAGAACATAAGAGCAAGACAAGTCGGAACCCGGCAAAGCACAGCTCGTGCGAAATTCACTTTACATAACAAAAGGCCCATTGGCCGGCATTCAACATAGTTTGAATACACCAGCGGGTGGAACCGCGCAAGTTGAACAGTTGATTCAAAAAGAAAGACAGGAAAATCTAAGGTAAAACTGGCCGCATAGGCTAGAGGAGCAGCAGGCGGGTCCGGCAGGCTAGTGGAGTCGGTGGCTCCGGTTGGTGGAGTGGCTAGCTGACGATTCTCGGCTTGGCTGTCTTCAGCAGCACCCGACAAACTCGCACGCGGCCCACTGCTCGAGACACGGTTGAGTTGATGCTGGCCGTCTGCTCCGTCTTCCCGCACATCGTCTTCACCATCCTCGAACTCCTCATCCTTGCATTCATCGCTGGAGGCGATCTCCTCCATCGAGTCCTTGCCGTCCTTCGGGTTCAGCCCGAACCAATTCGGCGGCACTTCAGCACCCTCCTCGTCCAGCTCGGGGATGAAGAAGGCGCTCTCGGTGTACTCAGCGATTGCTGTCGCGCACTGAGTAAGCTCGCGCCACACTAGCATCAGCTCGACGTTGGCCTCTTGGTGGAACATGGCCAACTGGGCTAAATCTAGCCCAGGATACCACGCCTTGGCAAACTCCAAGGTGCGCCATGCGCCTGCCCAAGCTGAGGAGGCCTTCCACGCCTCAAACCGATCGACTACCACTTCCAGCCAGTCGGCAGTCCGCCTGGGGGTGCATGGGGCCAGAAAGCCTGGCCAGAGGGCGGAGACCACCTGGACCCCAACACGCTACACGCCACGGAGCATCCGATGGGCCAGCTGGAGATGAGCCTGGATGGTGAAGAGCTGCTCAGCAAGAGTTTGAGGAGCGTTGCGCAATCTCCTTTCCAGCCTGCCTTTGCTCATCATGGCGGGCCTTGATGGCCAAGAAGGCGGAGATGGCATAACCGGGGAAGAAGTCTGCACAGGCAGAGGAAAGAAATTGGAATCAAAAGTCGGCTCCTATAATGAAGGGCCGCAGAGAGAAGGACAAGACAACTCACCGTTGATCATATCTTCGATCACGCCATAGCCCTCGTTCAGTGCGCCCTCCATCTCGGCCCAGCCCAGGCGTTCAGTCTCGAACTCGGCCAGGAGGCGGGCCTCACTGTCCTTGGCCGCCTGGAGCTCCGCCTTATGTCGGTCTGCCTGGTCCTTCAACTCCTTGACCAGGCGGTCACGCTCCTCGGCCGCCTTGCCGCACTTCGCCTCCTTGGTGCGCAGCGCGGTCTGGGCTTCACCCAAGCTCTGCTGTAGGGTGGCATTGGATCTTGCAAGGACAAGAAGGATAAAGACAAGTCAGCAATCAACGAAGAAGAGTAGTTGCCGGAAGATCCGACCCGACTGCTCAGCAGTCGGCCCGAATCTCGAGGGCTAGACCCAGCGGGTGCGCTGGTGCGCCCCTGCGAGAGAAATAAGATAGAAGATGGAGTGCTTACTCCGGCTTTCGGCCAAGTCGGAAGTCCGCTTGGCCAGCACCCATTCCTGAGAGTTGAAGGCGGCTGCGCGGATGTTGTGGTAATCCTGCATAAAAGATAGCAGAAGGGAAGAAGGAATTAGCACCCAGAGTTTACCTTTGAGTTCCGAACCGCCTACTCAGCAGCCGGCCCAGAACTCGGGGGCTACACCCAGCAGGTGTGCTGATGTGCCCCCGCAGAAGATTACAAGGAACAAAAAATCAAATGCAAGAAGCTTACCTGGACAGCCGTCCGCGACGCCTGGAACGCCTTTGTATAGTCCTGGAGGGCGGCACCTTGGGCCTGAAGCAGGGTCTGCACCTCACGTGCAGCCATGTTCAGGACTCCCGTCCTGCCCCCAGATGTCCACTCTGGTGGGGCGCCGCTGGATGCCTCTGCCTCAGGGGCCGATGAGCCCGCGGCCCCGATCTCCTGCCGGCGTGGCGCTGAAGCCGTCTTCGCCACGCGATGACGCCCTGGAGTATAGCCCCAGGGGACGTCCTGACCGCCAACTCGCCACCGACTGGCGGCACTTGTGGCGTTTCGGGCCGATTGGCCTGAGCGCCAGCAGCTGGCGCTTGTGGGGGCACCTCCGTCCTAAAGATGGCGGTGTCACCCTCTTCTCGCCCCCTAGTCGGCTGGTTTTCGCCGGCTCCTACAGTCGGCGCCTGGACTTCTGGCCTGGCGGTGCAGAACGCAGAGGGATGACGTGTTGCGGGGCCTGGCCGTGTGCGGCCTCCTCCGCCGGCGCCCTGGTGACGGCGCCCACATGAGCCTTGGATGTGGCGTCAGCTCGGGCTCTGGCCACCGCGTCCGCCTCCTCCTGTGTCGCATTGGCCGCTTCTGCCTTCTCCTTCTCCGCCCTCTCCCGCTCCTCGTGCGCCTCTCATGCGTTCCGCTTCGTTACTGCCTGGAGCTTGGCTCGCGGGTCTATGCGGCGGGTGTTGGCGGAGCCCTTCGCGGCCCCGATCACGGACGCGGAGTCAGACCGCTTGAGGGAAAGTGGAGCCCTGATGAAGCAAAAAAGCAAAAAATCAGAAAGAATGTGCAAAGAAGAAAAGAGGGAAACTCAAGAAACAGCGAGCACTTACGCTCACACCATCGGCGGTTGCTTCAGGACTTTCTGAAGCCGGTCCACCTTTGTGGCTGCCTCCTCCCGCCTGGTCACGGCAGCTGGGATCTTGGGCTTTTTCGGCCCACTGCCGAGTAGCAGCGAGTTGGCTCGGCGCTTCGTTGCGCCGCCTGGTGCAGTCAGCGCGGCTAAGGAGCTCGTGTTGGAAATATGCCCTAGAGGCAATAATAAAATGGTTATTATTATATTTCCTTGTTCATAGTAATTGTCTATTGTTCATGCTTTAATTGTATTATCCGGAAACAGTAATGCATGTGTGAATATATAGACCACAACATGTCCCTCGTAAGCCTCTAGTTGACTAGCTCGTTGATCAATAGATGGTTACGGTTTCCTGACCATGGACATTGGATGTCATTGATAACGGGATCACATCATTTGGAGAATGATGTGATGGACAAGACCCAATCCTAAGCATAGCACAAGATCGTGTAGTTCGTATGCTAAAGCTTTTCCAATGTCAAGTATCCTGTCCTTAGACCATGAGGTTGTGCAACTCTGGGATACCGTAGCAATACTTTGGGTGTGCCAAACGTCACAACATAACTGGGTGGCTATAAAGGTACGCTACGGGTATCTCTTAAAGCATTTGTTGGGTTGGCACGAACCGAGACTGGGATTTGTCACTCCGTATGACGGAGAGGTATCTCTGGGCCCACTCGGTAAGACATCATCGTAATGAGCTCAATGTGACTAAGGGGTTGGTCACGGGATGATGTGTTACGGAACGAGTAAATAGACTTGCCGTAACGAGATTGAACAAGGTATCGGTATACCGACGATCGAATCTCGGGCAAGTACTATACCGATAGACAAAGGGAATCATATACGGGATTGATTGAATCCTTGATATCGCGGTTCATCCGATGAGATCATCGTGGAACATGTGGGTGCCAACATGGGTATCCAGATCCCACTGTTGGTTATTGGCCGGAGAGATGGCTCGGTCATGTCTGGATGGTTCCCGAACCCGTAGGGTCTACACACTTAAGGTTCGATGACACTAGGGTTATAGGGAATAGATGTACGTGGTTACCGAATGTTGTTCTGAGTCCCGGATGAGATCCCGGAGTCACGAGGAGTTCCGGAATGGTCCGGAGGTAAAGATTTATATATGGGAAGTCATCATACGGTCACCGGAATAATTCAAGGGGGTGCCGGTATTATACCGGGACTACCGAAGGGGTTCGAGGGTCCACCTGCCCCGAAGGGCCCTATGGGCTGTATGTGGAGACGGACCAGCCCCTAAGTGGGCTAGGCACCTCCCCCTAGGGCCCATGCGCCTAGGGTTTGGGGGGAAACCCTAAGGGGGCGCCCCCTTGCCTTGGGGGCAAGCTACCCCCTCTGGCCGCCGCCCCCTCCTCAGATTGGATCTGAGGGGGGCGGCCCCCCTCTCCCTTGCCCCTATATATATGTGGGGGTGAGAGGGCAGCCGCACCCAAGTACTGGTGCAGCCCTCCCCCTCTCCCAAGTCCTCCTCCTCTCCCGCGGTGCTTGGCGAAGCCCTGCAGGATTGCCACGCTCCTCCATCACTACCACGCCGTCGTGCTGCTGTTGGACGGAGTCTTCCCCAACCTCTCCCTCTCTCCTTGCTGGATCAAGATGCGGGAGACGTCACCGGGCTGCACGTGTGTTGAACGCAGAGGCACCGTTGTTCGGTGCTTAGATCGGATTCGGCCGCGGTCTGAATCGCTTCGTGTACGACTCCACCGATCACGTTCTTGCAACGCTTCCGCATCGCGATCTAGAAAGGTATGAAGATGCACTCCCTCTCGTTGCTAGTAATCTCCATAGATAGATCTTGGTGATGCGTAGGAATTTTTTTGATTTTCTGCAACGATCCCCAACAGCTCGCTCCCTCCTTTACGGTGACCAGAGGGCGGCGCGGCTCAGTCTCCTCCTCATCATTGTCCGGCCAGTCGTCAAGGCCTCCTCCTCCGGAGCCGCCTGCCCCGCCGCCACCACATGCGGTGTCGTCTTCCTCCAGGGCGGCCGCCCCCAAGTTGGGGTCCTCCACGTCACTCACTGCTCGGTCCGGCAGGTACTCCCGGTCTTCCTCCAGGGTGTCGGCTGCCGACTGGGACGTGAAGATCTGCAATGTGACCAACTGATCAGGCGGCAAAGCAAAACTCGGCAGATAAAGAGAAGGAAAGGTAGATAGCTCACCGCGGGCGGCGGGTGTGCGCGAGAGTACGACGCCTTGCCGAACTGCCAGTCCGACTCTGAGAGCTTGCAGTTGGAGATGTGGTTCACCAACCGGGCCACCTCAGCACCCGGCAACTCCTTGGTGCTCAGACGACACGGATCACGATGCCTGCTCATCTGGCCTATCAGATGAGGACAACCTTGAAGAGAGAGCACCCAGCGCACAACGAAGGCGGTCAGCAGATCCGCGCCTGTGAGGCCCTACGACTCTACCATCACCTTGAGTCGGGCTACGGTGGCTGTGGAGGCGGCCGACAGCGTCCTCGGCTTGAAGGCCCAGTTGGAGCGAGGTTCAGCCGGCGGGCCGGCTGTATAGGCCGGCAGGTTGACGAAGTCCGCCGTCGGATGGATGTTCTTGACTTAAAAATAAGATTTATTTCCATAGCTTGACCGATTTTGTCAAGCGTATGGCAAGGAAACCGTTTCTAGTATCCGGGTGTCACACCGCGACAAAGGCCCCCGCACTGCGCCGGCTCCCCCTTGATGGCGGTGCCGAGTTTCGAGTAGAAGAACTCCCCCCAGATCTCGAGGGTGGGGAGGATGCCGAGGTAGCCTTCACAGAGAATGACAAAGGCGGACAGCAGCACCACCGTGTTTGTCGTGAGGTGGTGCGGCTGGAGCCGGTAGAACTGGAGGAAGGAACGAAAGAAGCTACTGGCCGACAGGCCAAAGCCTCGGAAGAAGTGTTGCCGGAACACGACGCGTTCGCCGTCCTCCGGCGCCGGCAAGATTTCCGTCGCGGGCGGAACACGCACCTGGACGAAACTGTCGCCGGGCAGCCGCGTTGTCTGACGGAGGAACTCGAGATGGTCGTCGTGGATGTGGGAGCCATCCCATGCGCCGGCATTCGCCTTGTCTTGCGCCATGAGGGCTCGAGGCCTGCGGCGGAGCGACGACTCTGTGAAGCAGATGGGCTCGGCAGCAACGAGGGGCGACGGCACTCCGGCGAGACGCGATGGTGCGGACGTTGCAAGAAGAAAATGGCAAGGGGAGAAGAGGGCGTGTGTGCGTCTGTCGCACCCCTCCTCCCCCTACTTATAGCCCTAGACGGCGAAGCCGAGGGGGTGGGCGTGGGGTCATGGGATTAACTGTGCCCACGACCCCATTACCCTGCGATAACCGCGCGGTAACAGCGCGCATTCAACTACGCCACGGAATCCCGACCTCCCGCCTCGGCCGCAGCGGATCCACGCGTGTGCCGAGGCCCGGTAGTGGTGGGCTCCAGCCTGAGGCCTTGTCCCATCATGCGCGTGGGCTGGCAGGTAGGCTAGGCTAGCTACCGCCGCGTGGCATGCGGGTAGCGGGCGATGGGCCTAGCGTCAGGCTCGCAAAGATACTGGCTCCCGCCACAACGTTCAAAAATCACCAGGCGCCCCACCTGGCCCCGGCCGACTCCTAGCTGTCGGCACCCTAGAAGACGGAGGAAGCAAGATTATCATACACTCGGGGTAGGAAGCTGTCGAGGCTCCTCGCCCATTTCACCGCGGCGCCCCGCCAGCTTCGGGGAATACTGTCGGAGTAAATGACCACGGGTAGCCTCATCGGCCTCCCCTGGTATTTCAAAACATCGGGGCCGGCTGCGCCCCTCAAGCACCAAAAGCAAGGGGCCGCCTTCTAGAGGCCGGCTGGTCCAAGCGGCCGACTGACAGAAGGCGGCAAGCTCTAAAGGGCGGCCACAAAGCGGGCCGACTCCCATCAGTCGGCCTCCAGAGAGGCCGGCTCCCGACAGGCGGCCCCCTGCGCCCTCAGAGTTTGCACCCACCTAAACATGACAAGACGGGGCGTAGCTACAGTACAACCCACTACCCTCGAATCCAGGGTAAGGCGTGTCCATAGTGCAGCGCACAGGACGTATGTCCTTCACCCGGCACGACATTGTAGCCATACAGCCTGTGACATCATCGATGACAGAAGAAGCCATGCTCCCGTGACGTGATGTCGGTACGGCCCACAGGAGGTGGGCCCTACCTGCCAGCAAGACACTAGAAGGCCGCGAGCCCAGACTAGTTGTCCCAGAGAAAAGTCAGCTCTTGGCCAGACGACCCTCCCCTGCCTCGAAGATTGCGCACCATTAACCTGAAGAGATAGGAAGTGGCTACAGTGAACGCCCACCAGGCGGCGGGACTGTAGCCACGCCCTCCCCGGCAAAGCATGTGTCATCAGCGGCATCGCTACAGTTTCGAGCAGCCGGTGGGGGCACCAGGCGGCGGGCCCCAGCTGCCGGCAGAGAAGCCGGCCACCAGAGACACTGACAGCCGGGTCCTACGCCCGGCCCGATTACCATTGTACCCCTTGGGGGTAGGCCTATATAAACCCCCCAGTACACCCATGGAAAGGGTTCAGGCTCTCCAAGAGATCATACACACACGTAGAGAGAAGAGAGAGGTAGCCCTGCTCTTCTTCCTCCTCTCACCAAACAGCTCGAGGAGCACTTGTATTCACTTGTTGATTAGCGAACATGCAGAGACCCCGCAGAGCAGGACAAGGGATGTTATCTCCTAGGAGAGCCCCGAACCTGGGTAAAGTTCACCGGCGTTCATGTCTCCGCCTCATCCCGTTTCCAGGCACCGGCGATGTCTTACTAGCTCTCACAATGATTAGCCATCCTTTATATGTCGCACCAACCACCCGACACTCCCCATGTGTCGAATCTATAAATTTGGGTTGAATACTCTACCCTCAAAAACTGTTGCGATCCCCTATACTTGTGGGTTATCAAGACCTTTTTCTGGCACCGTTGCCGGGGAGCATAGCCATATTTGTTGAGTCCCTTGGGATCATTATCATATTATCACTATGAAGAATCTGAAGGACCCAAAGAATAAGATATTTCCCTCTAAGACGAGGGGAGGTAAGGAAATGCCATCCAGTTCTGCTTTAGATTCACCTTCTGATATGAGTAAACTTGCAACACCACCACATGCTATCAATTCTAATATACCGCAAGTTATTGATGATGCTACTTCTGCTATGAATGATACTTATGATGATGCTAGTACCTTGCATAATGATGATGTGCCACTTGGTGAATTTCTTGATGATCAAATTGCTAGAGTAATACAACATGATGTTGTTGAATCTGATGATGAGCTTGAAACTAAAACTCCTGAAATACATGCTAGAACTAGCCTACCTAGATATGAATTTCCTAAGGTACCGAAAGGTTACGTTATGAGTGAAGAAGCAACTAGAGATATTCTTTCTTGTAATGATAGAGATGATCTAGAGAAATTACTACACAAGTATAAAGAAAAATCTCTGAATGCTAGAATGAAATGTGATCCTAAGTTTGCTACTTCACCTATCTCTATTGATGATAAGGATTATGAATTCTCTGTCGACCCATAGTTAATCACTTTAGTTGAATCTGGTCCTTTCCATGGTTATGAAACTGAAACTGTTGTGGCACATCTCACTAAGATAAATGACATAGCCACCCTTTTTACTCATGACGAGAAAACTCGCTACAACTTTCTTCTCAAATTATTTTCGTTCTCATTAAAGGGTGATGGTAAAGCTTGGTACCATACGCTTACTCCTGGTTGTGTGCATAGTCCCCAGGATATGATTTATTACTTCTCTGAAAAATATTTTCCTGCTCATATGAAACAAGCTGCCTTACAGGAAATATTTAACTTTGTGCAAACTAAAGAAGAGAGTCTCACACAAGCTTGGGGGAGGCTTTGCGAGTTACTTAATGCTTTGCCTGACAATCCTCTTAAGAAAAGTGAAATACTTGATATCTTCTATAATGGACTAACCGATGCTTCTAGGGACTTCCTAGATAGTTGTGCTGGTTGTGTTTTCAGGGAACGAACTATTTCTCAAGCTGAAGAATTATTGAATAACATATTGAAAAATTATGATGATTGGACTATTCCTGAACCACCGGCTAAACCCACTCCGAAGAAGAGGGGTAAATTATATCTCAGTCCTAAAGATATGCAACAGGCAAAAAAATCTATGAAGGAAAAAGGTATTAAAGCTGGGGATGTTAATAATTTACCTCCTATTGAAGAAATACATGGGCTTAATGCACCACCACTACCTGAGGTGGTAGAGGTAAATTCTCTTATGAAGTTCAGTGATAATGATAATCCTCACAATATGCATCCTAGCCAATGCCTTTATGAGTTTGAAAACTACATTAGAAAACAAGATCACTTCAATGCAAATGTTATGAAACAATTGAAACATAATTCTGATATGATTGCTCGCTTGAGTGACTTGTTATTTAGAATTTCAAATGATGTTAGAGGTGTTGGAAAACATGCTTCTATGGTTCAAACCCAGTTAGAACAAGTTGCTAAATCTCAAAGAGAATTACTTGATAAAATGAATCATAATATGCATGACTTTGCTGTTAGAGTTGCAACTAGAGGAGGTAAAATGACTCAGGAACCACTTTATCCCGAGGGACACACAAAAAGAATTGAACAGGATTCACAAAGAAATAACACTACTGCACCTAGTCCTTCTAAGAAGAAAAAGAAAAAGGAAAATGATAGGACTATGCATGCCACTAGTGAACCTGAAGTAGAAAAACCTCCTGACAATGATAATGATATTTCTATCACTGATGCTGAAACTCAATCTGGTAATGAACACTCACCTAGTGATAATGAAAAAGATAATGCTGATGTTCATGAAGATGCTCAACCAAATGAAAAAGAACCAGATAATGATGTTGAGATAGAACCACCTATTGATCTTGATAACCCACAACCTAAGAATAAAAGATATGATAAAAGAGACTTCATTGCTAGAAAACACGGTAAAGAAAGAGAACTGTGGGTTCAAAAACCTATGCCTTTTCCACCCAAGTCAACTAAAAAGAATGATGATGAAGAATTTGAATGCTTTGCTGAAATGTTGCAGCCGGTCTATTTGCGTACTCGCTTGACTGACATCTTAAAACGCCTCCTTATGCAAAGTATATGAAAGACATCATCACTAATAAGAGAAAAATACCGGAAGCTGAAATCTCCACTATGCTTGCTAATTATACTTTCAAAGATGGAGTACCTAAAAAACTTGGAAATACGGGTATACCAACTATACCTTCCTCTATAAAAAAGAACTATGTGAAAACTGCTTTGTGTGATTTAAGAGATGGTGTTAGTGTTATGCCTTTCTCTTTATATAAAAGACTTGACTTAAATAAACTCACACCTACTGAAATTTCTTTGCAAATGGCTGACAAGTCAACTGCCATACCTATCGGTACTTGTGAGGATGTGCCCATTGTTGTTGCTAATGTTACTATCTTGACTGACTTTGTTATACTTGAGATGCCCGAGGACGACAATTGTAACATCCCAAATTTTCAATTTGGAATGTTATACATAGATCATATTGCATTTCATGTTTTTGCATTTTGTTTGTGGCGTTTCTCGAAATTCTAAGCAACTCAAGGACCTACGGAGAGAGTTGGGAATTCTACCGTTTTCGTATTTGAGTTCGCTCAAATACCGGTACGAGGACAATGTGATTCTGATTATTTTTCTCTCCTAAAAATATTTCTAAATACAAAATACAAGCAGAGATAATATGACTTCTCCAAAATAACAGAAATATTGGAGGAAAAATATTAAAATCACTTTTGGTATTTTTCTGGATTTATTTGCGGATTTATTTGCATAGGAAAAATACCCGTTTTTCAAAATTGCATTTAGGTCCGGGAAAAATGTTCACTTTGTCCTAAATATTATTAGAGGACGGTGAAAATTTATTTCGGGAATTTTGGAGTTGGTTTAGTATTTCTTTCGTTAGTTTTCTGCGCCGGGACTCTATTTAAAAAAATAGGAAACCGACGTGGAGTCTTACTAGCCCAGGCCTCTGGGCTTTATAAGTCGCCCGAGCCGGCCCAAACCGCCGCCGCTGCCGCTGCCGCCCGCGACTTCCGCCGCCGCCCGCTGCTGCCCCGCCGCCCCGCCGCCGCGACTGCCGCCGCCGCCGTCGCACCACCCCGTCGCCCCGTCGCTCGACGCCGGACCGTCGGACCGCCGCTGCCGTCTCGCCGGAGTTCGCGAGGTAGATGCCGTTTTTTAGTAAGAAGCGCTCGGTTTAAAAAAAAACTGTAGATCTGTTTTATTAGATTAGATCGGATCGGTTTTTGTCGGTTTAGTTATTTAGCGGACGTTCGTCCGTACGCTCGTTTTAACGAACAATTTTCGTTAGTTAGCCGCAGACAGCGAACGTTCGTTCGTTAGCCTGTTCGTCCATTTTTCTTTTCGGGGTATTTATCCGCGATTATTCCGATCGCGATTTCTGCCCTGATCTTGTTTCGCGTTTTTCTTTTCGCTCGAGAGTCGGAATCAGGTGATTCAAAATCCCAGATCTTCGTCTCGATGCCCTCTTTATGTTTAATCAACTTGAACAAGATTTTGGTGTAGCGACCAAACCTCAAACAGTCTGATCTCCATGCATCAGTGTCATCCCTGGATCAGTAATGCTGACACGCACGGTACTTGAAGGATTTATAACAGAGTGGCAATCACACACTTATTACATCGATAGTCCAACGATGAATTTATTACAAATAATATGGCTGAAGGCCATCTAACATGATAACAGCGGAAGGCTTGGAAGATAAGTGAGTCCATCAACTCCAGCGGCATCACTGAGTATAGAACCACAACCTAAAAAGGGGCATCTTACTCGTCGTCTGAAAAGTCTGCAACATGAAACGTTGCAGCCCGAAAAACGGGTCAGCACATGGAATATGTTGGCAAGGTAACACAAGAGATGCAATGAAAGTAAAACTATACTATATGCAATATTTGGCTGGTGGAAAGCTCTATGGTTAAGTTTTTGTGTAAAGCCAATTTTTCCCTACTTCAAAGGAATATATTTTATTTAACTATCATGGTAGTTGAAACATCGTTGAGAAGATAGACATCCTCTCAACCCCAATTAAAAGTAATCATTAAACCCAACAAAATTAAATTAGAGTAACATGTTGAGATGCACATGATAATCCAAATACCAGATACTCAAGATGTCCATAACCGGGGACACGGCTAATCATGATCAGTTTGTACACTCTGCAGAGGTTTGTGCACTTTCCCCACAAGACTCGATCGCCTCCGTTTGGTTTCTCGCACTGCATGGTGTTTGAGAAACGGATGACCGAGACACAGTCTTTCCGAAGAGGTCCCCTTAACCAGATAGATAGGCCGGTACACCTACAAAACCCAACTACATCTGCTAGCCCATCATGGAAAGGTTTCCCACAACTTACTCAACTATGCCAGAGCCCATATTGGCATGTGGCTGCACACGGAAATATCTAGTATGAAAAATCTCATGATCCCTTTGAGCCTGGGTGGCGGTCCAAAAGAAAAACAGGCAATCCTAGAATACCCAGATGTGTATTAAAGTTGCCACCTTAAGTTGAACCATTAATTAACAACTCACATCTGTCATGGATTTCACTCAAACCCAACCACGTCTACGAGCATAGCATGTCCTAACAGCAAACGTAGAAGTAACTCCCAAGGGTTTGAATGTAATGCATGTAATAGGTACTACCTCAACTACTTCCCAATCCCACAAGTTCATTAATCCTACTCATGCAATGTGTGAGGGCTTGACTAATGCAATGAAAACTGGGTAATTGGAAAGCATGATCAAAGTGTTACTTGCCTTGCTGATGATCCGCAAAACCTAGAGACTCAAAGTAGCAAGCGGCGCACTCCGGGTACTCTACCGTAATTAAACAAACAAGCATACAATAGGTACTTAACTAATGCACGGGTAAAACTCAAATAAGAGATCTAACCAGAAAGTTCAACTTAAGAACTCCGATTTGCAAAAAGAATCAACTCGAAAGAAGCAACGAAATTCAAACTGCAAAAGAAACGAGCTCCAAATTACTAGTTGGCCTAATGTCAAATTTTACAGTAGCCAAAACTTTGTTCAAGTTGATCTAACGTAAAGAGGGCTTCGAGATGAAGATCTGGGATTTTGAATCACCTGATTCCGACTCTCGAGCAAAAAGAAAAACGAAAAAACAAGATCAGGGCAGAAATCGCGATCGGAAAAACCGCGGATAAATACCCCGAAAAAGAAAAACGACGAACAGGCTAACGAACGAACGTTCGCTGTCTGCGGTTTAACTAACGAGAACCGTTCGTTAAAACGAACGTACGGACGAACGTCCGCTATTTAACTAAACCGGCGAAAAAAAAACCGAACCGATCTATCAAAAAAAACAGATCTACGTTTTCCTAAACGAACCAATCTAAAAACCAAAAAAAAAACTACCTCACTCCGGCGAACTTCCGGCGAGGGGCGGCGGCGGCGGCGGGGCGGCAGCGGCGGACGGCGGCGGCGCGGCGGGTGGCGGCGTGGCGGCGGGCGACGGCGGGCGCGGCGGGTGGTGGCGGCGGGGCAGCGGCGGGGCGCGGCTAGGGTTCGGGCGCTAGGGCGAGGCGGGCTAGCGGCGTCTCGGGCCGGTCTGGGTGGCTTATAAAGCCCAGGAGTCCTGGGCGTATAAGACTCCTAGTCGGTTTCTTTTTTTTTTAAATAGAGTCCCGGCGCAGTAAAACTAACGAAAGAAATACCAAACGGACTCCAAAATTCCCGAAATAAATTTTCGCCGTCCTCTAATAATATTTAGGACAAAGTGGACATTTTTCCCGGACCTAAATGCAATTTTGAAAAACGCGTATTTTTCCTATGCAAATAAATCCGAAAATAAATCCAGAAAAATACCAAAAGTGATTTTAATATTTTTTCTCCAATATTTCTGTTATTTTGGAGAAGTCATATTATCTCCGCTCATATATTTTATTTAGAAATATTTTTAGGAGAGAAAAATAATTAGAATCACACTGTCCTCGTACCGGTATTCGAGCGAACTCAAATACGAAAACAGTAAAATTCCCAACTCTCTCCGTAGGTCCTTGAGTTGCTTAGGATTTCGAGGAACTCCACGAACAAAAATGCAAAAACATAAAATGCAAATATGATCTATGTATAACATTCCAAATTGAAAATTTGGGATGTTACAAACCTACCCCCCTTAGAATGAATCTCGCCCTCGAGATTCGACTTGGCTAGAGAACAGGTGTGGGTGGTCCTTGCGTAGATCATCTTCTCGCTCCCAGGTGGCTTCTTCCTCGGTGTGGTGACTCCACTGAACTTTGCAAAACTTGATAACCTTGCTGCGAGTAACTCTGCTCGAAAATTCAAGAATCCTAACCGGCTTCTCCTCGTAAGTCAGATCACTGTCTAACTGAATTGCTTCCAGGGGTACTGTGTCTCTAAGTGGTATGTCGACCATCTCTGCGTGGCACTTCTTCACTCGAGAAACGTGAAACACGTCGTGCACTCCTGACAAACCTTCGGGCAATTCCAACTTATAGGCAACCTCTCCCATGCGTTCCAAAACACGGTAAGGTCCCAGAAATCTCGGGGCTAACTTCCCTTTAACTCCGAAACGTTTAACTCCTCGCAGAGGCGATACTCTCAAGTATGCTCTGTCTCCGACCTCATAGGTTATCTCTTTGCGCTTCGAGTCTGCATAACTCTTCTGCCTGGACTCAGCTACCTTCAGTCTATCACGAATCAACTTCACCTTCTCCTCAGACTCTTTGATTAAGTCTGGTCCAAACAACTGTCGATCTCCAACTTCGTCCCATGACAACGGTGTTCGGCATCTCCTTCCATACAATGCCTCGAACGGTGCCATCTTCAAACTGGCCTAGTAACTGTTGTTGTATGAGAACTCCGCGTAGGGCAAGTTGTCATCCCAACTAGATCTATAATCTAATGCATAGGCTCTTAGCATATCTTCGAGAATCTGATTGACTCTCTCCGTCTGTCCATCAGTCTGCGGGTGAAATGCTGTGCTAAACTCTAGTCTGGTTCCCAAGGTTTCATGTAATTGATTCCAGAACTTTGAGGTAAACTGGGTTCCTCTATCAGATACAATACTCCTCGGAACTCCGTGCAGACATACAATTTTGGTCATGTATATCTTAGCCAACTTCGCACTGGTATATGTGGTTTTCACAGGAATAAAGTGGGCTACCTTTGTCAATAGGTCTACTACTACCCAGATTGAATCATATCCTACTTTGGTCCTGGGCAATCCGGTGATAAAATCCATACCAAGCTTCTCCCACTTCCATTCGGGTATTGGCATAGGTTGTAACAATCCTGCTGGCTTCTGATGTTCTGCATTTACTCTCTGACACACATCACAAACTGCTACATACTCCGCAATATCCTTCTTCATACCGGTCCACCATAAAATATCCGTCAAATCCAAATACATCTTAGTATTTCCTCGGTGAATCGAGTATGGTGAATCATGGGTGAAAGAACATGCGGTGCCCCCATGTTTGGTTTTGGTAATTGATGACAATCTCTATGGACTAATGGTTTCCTTGAGTTATATTTGAAGGGTTTGTCCATAGGCTTTTCTTGGAGTTCATTTGTTGGTTTCAAGGAGAGTTTGTGATGACCAAGGTGCTATTAAGGAATTATCCAAAGATTTGTCTTGTGAGTGTTGAGCTTATTGCAAGCATGTCTTGAAGAAGAAGAGTGTGTTATCATTCATGTTTACCTTCAAGACATCATCCAAATGAAGAGTTGAAAAGATTCAAGGTTGATCAAGACTAAGTGAAGGAGTGAATCAAGTTGATCAACACACAAAGCGTAGAAGATGTACCGAGAGGGATCAAGCAATCCTATGGTATGGTAAGCATTGTCAATCACGCTTTGTGTACTAACCCATGGTCTTCGTGAGAGTTCTTTGTGGGGTTAGGTTGCGGTGTGCAAGTTCAAGTGGAGCATCACGAAGAGATCAAGTGCTTGAAGCTTGCCGTCCATTGTGGTGACAATGGACTTGTGAAGATATGCCGAAGAGTGGCTCACCCATAGTGGAGTATGGGGGAGCAATCTACTTGTCTTCACCGAGACAACGCAATCAAGAAAGGTGGTCCAACTTGAGGAAGTCAAGATCGTCTACATCTAGCTCAAGTGGACTTTATGCAAAACAAAGGTTTGCCCTTGATAGGTTTTCTATTTTACCGGTCTCGTGGTGGTAGTTGGGAGACCGGGTTATAGGATCGTTTGCCGTACTATCAAGGGGGGCTCTCAAGTTGGTAGCCTGATCGTATCGTTAGTAGAGAGCTCAAACCATTGCATCCTTGCATCATGTTTCTTGGTTCTTGTTTGGTTCTCTTTGTGAGTCTTAGAACTTATGGTCATCTTGATGACAAACTTGAGTTCACCGAAAACGGAGTTCACATGTGTCTTCTATGATGTTTTCGGTGTTGGGTGTTTTACCGGTCTTATCCGAGGAAGGGTTCTCACCATTTTCTTATGGGCCTTTTCTAATTTGCTTCTTATTGGTTTTCTATCAAGATTTTGTTAGCCCTTGTCGCTAGCTTTCCAACAAACTTGGTTTCATCGAATTCGGAGTCCGTATGCAAAAGTTATTGTCGTTTTGGTGTACTGAAAAGGCTGCAGCGGTACTACCGCGGGTAGGAGCGGAAGTAATTTTTTACTACCGTTTTCGGAAGCGGTACTACCGCTTTCGGGAGCGGTACTGCTGCTTGGAGCAGTACTACCGCAGCTACTTCCATGGCTACTTCCGCTCGGGACCAAAAACTCGTCACAAGTCCAGCGGTGGTAGGCACATATGTAATTTTTTAGTACCGCTCGCAAGCAGTAGTACCGCTACCCTTAGCAGTACTACCGCTACCCCTAGCGGTAGTACCGTGAGGTCAAGCGGTACTACCGCTCCGACGGTTTTTCTGGCCTTTTTGCCTCCTCGCTGTTGTTTTTCTAAGGGGTACTAATGCCCTAGCGGTAGTACCGCTCCTGGAGCGGTAGTACCGCTTTGTGCGGGCTGTGAGCATAACGGTTGGATTTTTCCCCACCTATAAAAGGGGCTCTTCTTCCCCAATGAACCTTATCCTTTGAGCTCGTGTTCTTCCCCCATTGTTGACCTTCTTAGAGCTTGCTATCTCTCAATCCCTCCATGGATTCTTGCTAGTTTTGGGGGGAAAAGAGAGAGGAGATCTAGATCCACATTTCCACCAATCACTTTCTCCTCTAGGTGAGGGGAACCCCTTGGATCTTGATCTTGGAGTTCTTGGTGTTCTCCTTCTTGTTCTTCCTCTCATTTCCCTCCCTAGCATTAGTTGCTTTGGTGGGATTTGGGAAAGAAGGACTTGGGCACTCCGTGTGCCCTTGCCATTGCATTTGGTGCATCGGTTTGAGTTCTCCACGGTGATACGTGGAAGTGAAGTTGAGAAGCTTATTACTCTTGGGTGCTTGGTACCCTTGAGCTTGTTCCTCTTGGGTGCTTGGGCGCCCTAGACGGTTGTGGTCACCTCGAAGCCATATTCCATTGTGGTGAAGCTTCGTGGTGTCGTTGGGGAGATAGCCCCGACCTTGGTGTTCGGAGCTCAATCATTATGGTGTAAAGCTCCGGGCAAGCGTCGGGGTCTCCAATTAGGTTGTGGAGATCGCCCCGAGCAATTTGATGGGTTCCGGTGACCGCCCCCAAGGGTTGCCAAAGTGTACGGGTTCGGTGACCGCCCTCAAGGGTCCCTTAGTGGAATCACGGCATCTTGCATTGTGCGAGGGCGTGAGGAGATTACGGTGGCCCTAGTGGCTTCTTGGGGAGCATTGTGCCTCCACACCGCTCCAAACGGAGATTAGCATCCGCAAGGGTGTGAACTTCGGGATACATCGTCGTCTCCGCGTGCCTCGGTTATCTCTTACCCGAGCCCTTTACTTATGCACTATACTTTGTGATAGATATATTGTTTCTTGTCATATATCTTGCTATCACCTAGTTGTTTATCTTGCTCAGCATAAGTTGTTGGTGCACATAGGTGAGCCTAGTTGTTGTAGGTTTTGTGCTTGACAAATTAACCGCTAGGTTTATTCCGCATTTGTTCAAGCCTAAACCGTAATTATTTTAAAGCGCCTATTCACCCCCCCTCTAGGCGACATCCACGATCTTTCAATTGGTATCAGAGCCTCGTCTCTCTTTATAGGGCTTTACCGCCTAGAGAGTAAGGATGTCGACTAGGGGTTTAGGTTTCTCTGACACTCTTAGTTTCAATGGCACAAATTTTGATGTTTGGGTAATTCGCATGCTTAATCTCTTTAGGGTCATGGACCCAAATTTAGAGCGAATTGTAGATATGGGGTTTTCTCCTCCAAAGGATGCACAAAGATTATCTTTAGAGGATGAGAAAAACTCTAATCTCAATGTTCAAGCTTCTAATGTCCTTTTTGATGCTTTGAACAATGTAGTTATATTTCAACTCATGCCGTTCCGGGATGCTCATGAGTTGTGGACAAAGCTTCAAGATAAATATGGTGTGTCCAAGAACTGTAGGAATGATTGTTCTCCCTCCACCTCCGGCCGTGTTGTCTTCTCAACTTCTTCTACTTCACCTACATGTGGTTTGCCACAAGGTAATGATATGGTGAGTAGTGTTGGTCATTGCAATGATGATAGTATGCTTATTGTGGATGATCCTTCATCACTATCTTACTGCAATGCATCTTCTTTGGACTTTAACACTTCGAGCACCCTACATGTTTCACATGCCTGTGTTGATAGTCCTTGCATATCATGTAGAAATTGCTTAACTAAAACTCATGATGATATGCTTGCTATGTCTTGTTGCCATGATAAAAATGCATCTATTTCCTCGAATTATTGTGCTAACAATGTAGAGGAAACCCAACACCCCATGGAACTAGATGTAGTCTTGAATGGTGCTTTAAGGGATCCTACATCATCATCTATTGCGTTTTGCCTTATGGCTAAGGCTTCAAAGGTATCTCCCACTTTGAACCCCAATATATCTTGTCATGATAGTGATGATGAGAATGATGATGATGTAGAAAATGATGAAGAGAATGACAATGTTGCCTCCTTAAAAATTAAGGGGGAAATGATTTTTAAAGCTCTTCATAAGAACAAAATTACTCGTTCCAACTTCATGGAAATCATGTCTATTGCCATTGAGGGCAAGAAATATATAGAGGAGTTGGAATCTCATCTAGAGGAGCATGAGGTTACCATTGAGAAAATGGAAGATCATGAGCGTGATTACGCTAATGAGATCGCCGACCTCTCGCAAGCTCTTGAATTTGAACAAACCACCAAGGAATCTCTTGAGGAGACTTTTGCTCTAGAACTATCTAGAATAAAGGAATCCCGTGATAGAGCTCTCGAGGTGGCTAATGATTTTGAAACTAAAAATGAGAAGCTTGAAGTTGCACATGCTAAACTCCTTGAGGATTTTGATCACCTCAAAAATGGCTCAAGGGTCATTAAGAGTGAGCTCATCAAACTCACCGAGTCTCATGCTCAACTTAAAGCTTCATATTCTAAAGAGCTTGCCAAGTTGCCTTCTCCTCTTGCTATTATTGATGATGCTTGTGCTACTAACTCTATTTCTAGTGAAGCATCCATTTTGAAGGAGAATGTTGAGCTAAGGGCTCGACTTGAGTTGCTATCTAGCAATTATGGGAGATTGGAAGAAAGTCATGTAAAGCTCACAAGCTCTCATGATGATCTTCTAGTATCCCATAATGTGCTAAAGATAGCTCATGATGCCATGATCATCAAGGTAACATCTAGTGAGTCTCATGTGGTCGCTAGCACTACTTCTAGTCAAAATGCTATATTGCCATGTGCTAGTCCTCGTAATTCATCTATGCATAACATTGGTACATCTTGTGATGAATTGCTTTCCTTGCCTTGTTGCTCTAACAATGAAGCCTATACTTGCTCTAGTACTTGTGTTGATACTAACCATGTAGAGGAAATCAAAGAGCTCATGGCCCAAGTCTCTTCCTTGAAGAAAGACTTGGAAAAGTGTCATGAAGGGAAGTCCACACTCAACAATATCTTGAGTGTGCAAAAATCCCCCAATGACAAAGGTGGACTTGGATTCAACTCCAACAAGAAGAAGAATTCCAAGAGCAACAAGAAGAAGGGCCAAGAACAACTCAAGAATTCGGCCAAGATTATTTGCTTCAAGTGCAAAATTGAAGGGCATCATGTTAGATCTTGCCCATTGAAGAAGAAGGTCATTAGTGACAAGCAACAAGGGAAGAGGCCACAAGTTCAATCTCGTGCTCAACCGCAAGTTGGAGAAAGGCCGCTTCCCAAGAAGACTCATGGTAATGCTTCTCATTTTGAGAAATCAAATGAGAAGAAAGTAAAGAGTAGATGTTGCTACCTATGCCGTGAGAAGGGTCACCTTGCTTCTTCATGCACTAGTGGTAACTTATCCAACCCAATTATTATTGATGATGTCTATTTTCTTGGGAAGGATAATGTTGGCAATGTGTTTGCCAAGTTTTTTGGTACTCAAAGTGGTGTCAAGAAAAGAACCATTTGGGTGGCCAAGCCTATTGTGACTAACCTCTTAGGACCCAACTTGGTTGGGGACCAACAAGCTAAAACTTGATCAATAGGCATTGTTCGAGGGCATTGGAGACTTGGTACATTATGAATAATTAAGGGGTCTTCATCATTCATATTGTCTCAAGCCAAGTCATTCGGATGATCAAGTTTCTATCTTATATCCAATGTTCCTCCTTGCGGTAACTCGTGCTTAAATTGTTTACATTGAAAGTTACTTGCCCCTTTGCATGTTTTGGTTTTGTTCCTTGCATGTGTTTGTATATGATGTGCGTCCAATTTGTATATCTTAAGAAATGAAGTATGTGTATATTGGTTTGCACATCATGTATGTGTGTGTCGTGCATTGAGCCTGTGTGCTTCTTGCTTTTATCTTAGTTGGCTCTTGTGAGAGATTAATGGAACATCCCATTTTGGGGGGGGGGGTGATGTGCTTTGTGCACCTCACAATCCTATAAATGTGTGTACATGAGGAATACAATCTAGTATTGATATTACAAGATTATCTAGTCTCTATGTGGTATGTCTTCTCATGAGAAAGTCAAATTCTAAATGTTCCATTAATTATCTCTTGTTGGTTCTCTTTTGCATCTTGGTAAGTTTTTCATTGGTATCACATTATGGGGGAGTAATATTCTATGTGCATATTACAAGCCTAGAAAATGTGTAAATTTGAGATATTGTCACCTAGAGTTGATAGTATAAATTATGTTGTTCCTAGGTGGCATGTTAGCTTTACAAGTTGCATTTTGCTTGTGTTTGGTGTGAAGATGATGTTGGATATCATTGCTATCTATCACCGGGAATTATTTCCAAATACCTCTTGTCTTTGACAATTGGTAATCATTTATGTGGTGGAAATTATTGATCATCTTTACATTGTCTTTTGGTCTTATTTGTCTTATCTCTTGCCAAGTTTGTGTCAACTCCCATTTCCTTCCATGCCACTTCTGGATCTCGTGTTTTATTGTTTTTGTCGAGTGTTTTCTAGATATAGTGAAAGTGGTGATCCCACCCTGTGCATTTTGTACTCAAATCCAAAATCTCTCTAAATGCACAATTCGTGGGGGAGCTATCCTATTTTCGATAGAACACTCATCTTGTGATCCATATCAAGTGTGTGTTGATGGAAGGCAAGCCGTTTCTTTTTGGTACTTGTGCCATCATGAAACTTTGTAGATGGGTTTGTTTGTTTGGAACCATCCTCTCTTTTGGGAGTCTGATATCTTTCCTTTTGCGTGTATCAATGGATATCTCATTCCTTGATCTATCTTCTAATAGATATCTTCCAAGTGATGATTTTTCCATTTGGTATCCTATTTTCACTTGGTATTTCCTTTTATTTTGTTTCGTTTCTTGAAAGTCTTGAGCATGCATATTTACTTCATGTATTTTCTTTGGCATGCTTTCTTTCTTTAACCCAATATATAAGGGAAACTCCACCTAGTATCAATTTGGATGAGATGTGCATGAAATTCATTTTCATATATAAATGCACATATGTTTGTGGAGTTTTTCCTATGTATTGGTGTTTCTAACTCTTTGGTCCCAATGAGTTTGGGTACCATTTTGTTTGTATTGGTGTTCTAGGAAGAATTGGAGATGCATTGGATGCTCGACTCATTCAAAAGGAAGGTGGTGTCACCATGTGCTTATTGGAGTCAAATTAGGATGATCAATGAACTACTATCTACCTTCATTTGGTATCTACTACATCCTTCCAATGGTATCTCGGTAACAAGTATCATCATCTACTTCATGCACACATTTCTTGCACCAACCTTGCGTAGGTTGCATTATGGCATGTTAGTCATTCCTTCTTGTGATATTTGTTTCCTTTCTCAAAGCATCCCAACAATGATGCCTTGTTGCTAGTTGTGATGTCTTTGATGTTTGCTTGGTTGGAATTCATGTTTATTCAATAAGACCTTATCTAGCCATGTGCTATGCGTTCACGCAAAATATCTTATTGGTATAATTATGACTTCCTTGTGGATATCTTATTACTTCCTTTTTGTAACTATTTCGAGTGTACATTCTTCTTTGTGGATTGATATCATCATGATTTTCATCTACCTAGAATCTTATACACTTGAGAGAAATTACATATCTAGAAGATATCCTTTCTTTCACGACCACCTTGTCTTTCTTGTATCATTTCTTTGGTGGCTCCGTGAAAGCCTTTGCCTTGAGTGCAGATCTTATATCGTTGCATCTTGATGCACTCTTTTGTGGTGAAGATCATTTTTTTTTCTTGCTTGTCTTGACGAGGCTTTTGCCATTTCTATTGGTTTCCCTCCTCATGACAAAGCTATCCTTTTTATATCTTCACCACAAGTTGTCACAAGCATAGGTTACTTATATGATTAGTAGTGAGCTTGTGAACCCATTTGCTGTTGTGTGTGGGAATGATAGCCTTGCACTGTGTATCTCATTCACTCAAGAGTATATTGATGCTTAATGTTCATCCATACATTAATCTTCTCAAGTGCTTTGCCATGACTCACACACATCTTTTTGGTTGAGCCTACTCTTAAGTTGACTCCTTTATATATTGCTCAACCAGTTGTTTGTTGCAAGTGCTAGCCTTTGTTTCCTTCATGTTCACTTGCACTTGGTGTGAGTGTCTATTGATCTTGGGGGAGTGATGATCCTATTTTGTGCACTTGGTATCCTAATGAAAATATTCGAAGGAGTGCATAAATTATGGGGAGCTTCACTAGTGTCTTTAGAACACTCGGTTGCTATGTCATGAGTTCTATTGATCTTGGGGGAGCGACGATCCTATGTTGTGCTCGTTGTATCCAAATACAAAATTAAATTGTGCACAAATCATGGGGAGCTTCTCTAGTTTCTCTAGAACACTCCTTTGCTCTTATCATAATATCTTTTAATCATTTGGCATGTAGGATCATTGGTCTAGTTGGGTCAATTGGTATCTTTTGATAGCTTAATTCAATTGGTATCCTCTGATTGCTTGATTGCGTGTTTTTCTCCCTTTGTTATGCCTTTGTGGCATATCATTCTTTTGCAATCTTTGGGCCTCAATATAGTTTGTCTTCCTCCAAGTATTTACAGTTGGATATATGTATTGCATTCCACTCTCTATTTTGAGGAATACATAATTTATGGAGGAACACAATTTATATTGACCTTCTAAGTTTTTCGCCCATTTTGGCAATCGATGCCAATGGGGGAGAAGTTTTAGAGAGTTTAGTTTTGTGAGGAAGTTTAGAGAGTTGTCTCTTTGCTCTTCTTGCTTTGGTTTTGTTCCTAAGCTTTTACATCTCATGCGCATACATTATTGTTGCATGGTATGGTGATGCATAATTCTTTATATAAACTCTCTTGAAAGTGATTGTCATCAATTACCAAAATGGGGGAGATTGAAAGAACATGCGGTGCCCCCATGTTTGGTTTTGGTAATTGATGACAATCTCTATGGACTAATGGTTTCCTTGAGTTATATTTGAAGGGTTTGTCCATAGGCTTTTCTTGGAGTTCATTTGTTGGTTTCAAGGAGAGTTTGTGATGACCAAGGTGCTATTAAGGAATTATCCAAAGATTTGTCTTGTGAGTATTGAGCTTATTGCAAGCATGTCTTGAAGAAGAAGAGTGTGTTATCATTCATGTTTACCTTCAAGACATCATCCAAATGAAGAGTTGGAAAGATTCAAGGTTGATCAAGACTAAGTGAAGGAGTGAATCAAGTTGATCAACACACAAAGCGTAGAAGATGTACCGAGAGGGATCAAGCAATCCTATGGTATGGTAAGCATTGTCAATCACGCTTTGTGTACTAACCCATGGTCTTCGTGAGAGTTCTTTGTGGGGTTAGGTTGCGGTGTGCAAGTTCAAGTGGAGCATCACGAAGAGATCAAGTGCTTGAAGCTTGCCGTCCATTGTGGTGACAATGGACTTGTGAAGATATGCCGAAGAGTGGCTCACCCATAGTGGAGTATGGGGGAGCAATCTACTTGTCTTCACCGAGACAACGCAATCAAGAAAGGTGGTCCAACTTGAGGAAGTCAAGATCGTCTACATCTAGCTCAAGTGGACTTTGTGCAAAGCAAAGGTTTGCCCTTGATAGGTTTTCTATTTTACCGGTCTCGTGGTGGTAGTTGGGAGACCGGGTTATAGGATCGTTTGCCGTACTATCAAGGGGGGCTCTCAAGTTGGTAGCTTGATCGTATCGTTAGTAGAGAGCTCAAACCATTGCATCCTTGCATCATGTTTCTTGGTTCTTGTTTGGTTCTCTTTGTGAGTCTTAGAACTTCTGGTCATCTTTATGACAAGCTTGAGTTCATCGAAAACGGAGTTCACATGTGTCTTCTATGATGTTTTCGGTGTTGGGTGTTTTACCGGTCTTATCCGAGGAAGGGTTCTCACCATTTTTTTATGGGACTTTTCTAATTTGCTTCTTATTGGTTTTTCTATCAAGATTGTGTTAGCCCTTGTCGCTAGCTTTCCAACAAACTTGGTTTCATCGAATTCGGAGTCCGTATGCAATAGTTATTGTCGTTTTGGTGTACTGAAAAGGCTGCAGCGGTACTACCGCGGGTAGGAGCGGAAGTAATTTTTTACTACCGCTTTCGGAAGCGGTACTACCGCTTTCGGGAGCGGTACTACCGCTTGGAGTAGTACTACCGCGGCTACTTCCGTGGCTACTTTCGCTCGGGACCAAAAACTCGTCACAAGTCCAGCGGTGGTAGGCACGGATGTAATTTTTTAGTACCGCTCGCAAGCAGTAGTACCGCTACCCTTAGCAGTACTACCGCTACCCCTAGCGGTAGTACCGTGAGGTCAAGCGATACTATCGCTCCGACGGTTTTTCTGGCCTTTTTGCCTCCTCGCTGTTGTTTTTCTAAGGGGTACTAATGCCCTAGCGGTAGTACCGCTCCTGGAGCGGTAGTACCGCTTTGAGCGGGCTGTGAGCATAACGGTTGGATTTTTCCCCACCTATAAAAGGGGCTCTTCTTCCCCAATGAACCTTATCCTTTGAGCTCGTGTTCTTCCCCCATTGTTGACCTTCTTAGAGCTTGCTATCTCTCAATCCCACCATGGATTCTTGCTAGTTTTTTGGGGGAAAAGAGAGAGGAGATCTAGATCCACATTTCCACCAATCACTTTCTCCTCTAGGTGAGGGGAACCCCTTGGATCTTGATCTTGGAGTTCTTGGTGTTCTCCTTCTTGTTCTTCCTCTCATTTCCCTCCCTAGCATTAGTTGCTTTGGTGGGATTTGGGAGAGAAGGACTTGGGAACTCCGTGTGCCCTTGCCATTGCATTTGGTGCATCGGTTTGAGTTCTCCACGGTGATACGTGGAAGTGAAGTTGAGAAGCTTATTACTCTTGGGTGCTTGGTACCCTTGAGCTTGTTCCTCTTGGGTGCTTGGGCGCCCTAGACGGTTGTGGTCACCTCGAAGCCATATTCCATTGTGGTGAAGCTTCGTGGTGTCGTTGGGGAGATAGCCCCAACCTTGGTGTTCGGAGCTCAATCATTGTGGTGTAAAGCTACGGGCAAGCGTCGGGGTCTCCAATTAGGTTGTGGAGATCGCCCCGAGCAATTTGACGGGTTCCGGTGACCGCCCCCAAGGGTTGCCAAAGTGTACGGGTTCGGTGACCGCCCCCAAGGGTTGCCATTTGTACGGGTTCGGTGACCGCCCTCAAGGGTCCCTTAGTGGAATCACGGCATCTTGCATTGTGCGAGGGCGTGAGGAGATTACGGTGGCCCTAGTGGCTTCTTAGGGAGCATTGTGCCTCCACACCGCTCCAAACGGAGATTAGCATCCGCAAGGGTGTGAACTTCGGGATACATCGTCGTCTCCGCGTGCCTCGGTTATCTCTTACCCGAGCCCTTTACTTATGCACTATACTTTGTGATAGATATATTGTTTCTTGTCATATATCTTGCTATCACCTAGTTGTTTATCTTGCTTAGCATAAGTTGTTGGTGCACATAGGTGAGCCTAGTTGTTGTAGGTTTTGTGCTTGACAAATTAACCGCTAGGTTTATTCCGCATTTGTTCAAGCCTAAACCGTAATTATTTTAAAGCGCCTATTCACCCCCCTCTAGGCGACATCCACGATCTTTCAATGGGCCTCCTGTAAAATCAACTTCCTAATCTCCGGGTCATTGGGCACATAGATTCGATCCTCAAACCATAGGGTGTCGTGTTCATCCTCACGAAAACCTTTAGCTTTTCCTTCGCTCATCCTCTCCTTTATAGCGACAACCTCCTTGTCAGCTTTCTGAGCTTCTCTGATTTTATCCATCAGGGTAGACTGGATTTCTAGTGCTGCTACATAGCCTCTCGGAACTATCTCCATACGTAGTTCTCGTAGGTCCTCGGCTAACTCCTTTGGAAACTCCTCCATCATTAGGATATTAACATGAATCTTACGGCTTAGCGCATCAGCTACTACGTTAGCCTTTCCGGGATGATAATGCAGTCTCATGTCATAATCCTTAATGAGTTCCAGCCATCTCCTTTGCCTAAGATTCAGCTCCTTCTGAGTGAATATATACTTCAAACTCTTATGATTTGTATATACTTCACAATGGTTTCCAATGAGAAAATGTCTCCACGTCTTCAATGCATGCACTACGGCTGCTAATTCCAAATCGTGGGTGGCATAGTTCATCTCATGAGGTTTTAGTTGTCGTGAAGCATACGAAACAACTCTTCCTTCCTACATAAGAACTGCTCCAAGTCCTCGACGTGAAACGTCGCAGTACACCTCATAATCCTTATGTTGATCCGGCAAAATCAACACAGGGGATGAGACCAACCTTTTCTTCAACTCCTGGAAACTAGTCTCACATTCTTCGGTCCAACTGAACTTGGTTTCCTTCTTCAACAACTCCGTCATTGGCTTTGCAATCTTCGAGAAATTCTCGATAAATCTCCGGTAGTATCCTGCAAGTCCAAGAAAACTTTGGATTTCTCCAACGGTTGTCGGTGCTTCCCAATTGGTCACAGTCTCCACCTTGGCGGGGTCTACTGCTATTCCTTCTCCGGATATAACATGTCCGAGGAATCCGACTTCCTTCAACCAAAACTCACATTTGCTAAACTTGGCATATAACTGATGTTCTCTGAGCTTCTCCAATACCAAACGCAAATGCTCTTCATGCTCCTCTTCATCCTTCGAGAAGATCAAAATATCATCTATGAACACTACGACGAACTTATCCAAATACTCCATAAACACTTTGTTCATCAGATTCATAAAGTAGGCCGGTGCGTTTGTCAGACCAAACGACATAACGGTATACTCATACAACCCATACCTAGTGGTAAAGGCCGTCTTAGGGATATCTTGCTCTCGGATCTTCAATTGATGGTACCCTGATCGCAGATCGATCTTAGAAAAGACCTTAGCTCCTTGCAATCTATCGAACAGATCGTTGATCATTGGCAACGGGTACTTGTTCTTGATCGTAACTTCATTCAATCCTCGGTAATCAACAACAATTCTTAACGATCCATCCTTCCTCTCCACTAGAAGTACTGGCGAACCCCAAGGCGAAGAACTTGGGCGTATGAATCCTTTATCCAGTAACTCCTTAATCTGCTTCTTAATCTCCTCCAAATCCTTTGCGGGCTTCCTATAGGGTCTCTTAGAAATTGGCCCGGTGCCTGGCAAAAGTTCAATCAAAAACTCTATATCTCTATCCAGTGGCATGCCAGGTAACTCCTCTAGAAACACATCCGGATAATCCTTCACTACTGGCACTTCCTCCTGAACAACTCCCGTGAGAGAATATACTTGAGTCCTTGTGGGCGAATGCCTCGATACATACTTAATCCTTTTTCCCTCCGGGGTGGTGAGCAAAATAGACTTACTGGCACAGTCCATGTTACCTCCATACTTTGATAACCAATCCATACCTAATATCACATCCAGTCCTTGAGATTCCAATACTATTAGGTCAGATGGGAAAGTATGGCGTCCTATGATAAATGGCGTCTGAAAACATCCTTGGTGTGCCATATAATCTGCTCCAGGTGAACTTACTAACATGGGGGTCTTAAGAACTCGGGTGGATGATGTCTACACACGCTTCTACTCTTGTAGACTATGTTGGGCCTCCAAGCGCAGAGGTTTGTAGGACAGCAACAATTTCCCTCAAGTGGATGACCTAAGGTTTATCGAACTCAGGGAAGTAGAGGTTGAAGATGGTCTCTCTCAAGCAACCCTGCAACTAAAATACAAGAAGTCTCTTGTGTCCCCAACACACCTAATACACTTGTCAGATGTATAGGTGCACTAGTTCGGCGAAGAGATGTTAAATGGCAAGTGATATGGATGGCAAAACAAAGTAATATAAATCTGTAATAAAAAGTGCAGCAAGCAAACAAGTGGTAAACGTGAGCACAAATGGTATTGCAATGGTGGAAAAAAGGCCTAGGCTTCATACTTTCACTAGTGGCAACTCCCAACAACATTAGCATAATCGAATCACATGATATTTCCCATAAAACATGCAAAGGGGACGCACTCGGAGGTCATTCCTTCGTGGTCAAGAGAGGACGAGAATTATGTAGGGCTACAAAAGCACACCTCAAAGTTCGTAGTTCTCATTCTAAGGATTTCCCAATGTCACCGCGGCCATCCAAAGAGAGTCCCACAATCACCACAACATATCTAAAGGATAGTCAAAGACAAGCACCAAGAGACTCTCAATCTTCAATCAACACACAAGAGAGGAAATCACTCATGAAAATACTTTTCTAATCCATGTCCAATAGACCGCTGTCACCTTGGTCTCGGGGATTATACTAGATAAAGACAAGTGAGTACATCAATCCAATACATAGAGGAAGGGGAAATATCATGGGATCACCCTAGATTAACATAGCCTATGATCACAACGAAGATCACATCATGGGAGAGAGAATTGACCACATAGCTACTGGTAAGAACCTCAGCCCCGAGGAGGAACTACTCCCGCATCATGGAGGGAGGAAGCAACGTCGATGGAGATGAATCCGGGGGCACTTCCCCGTTCCGGCAGGGTGCCGGCACAGGAATTCTGGTCCCCCGAAGTTTGATGGCGATGGCGGCGGAGATCGGAATCGCGTCTGGAGAAAAGGGGTTCGGAATCAGGGTTTCCTCGACGGGTGTTAAATATATGCCAAAGGGGGGCATCAGCGGAGGTCTGGGGGGGCCCAGGCGCCCCCCCGGCGCGGCCAAGGGGGGGGCCGCCTGGGCAGGCCGCCTAGAGCCCCTGTGGTCCCCCTCTGGCCCTACTTTGGCCGCATGGAAGCTTCCGGAACGCTGATTTTTTATATAATTTTTCCGGGATTTTTCTGGCAGTTTACGTAATGGGAAAACCTGAAATACAAAAACAGCAGAAAACAGAAACTGGCACTGGGGTGCACTGAGTTAATAGGTTAGTCCAAATATGATCAAAAGTGTATGGAAGTGTACAAATATCATAGCAATATCACACAAAAGAGGCATGGAGCAAGCAGAAATTATAGATACGTTTTGGACGTATCAACATCCCCAAGCTTAATTCCTGCTCGTCCTCGAGTAGGTAAATGATAACAAGCATAATTTCTGTGTTGACATGCTATTAACCATACAAGGACTTTTCATAGTCACATGACAAGTGCTTACTGAGACAATGAATCTGTAGTAATTTAGTTGCCTCATGAGAAAATCACAAAGAACTGAAAGTTTTAGAATATGATACTGAAACATCAAATAGATTTGCAATGAGCATGGTGTGCAAATATGATAAAGTAATATCTCGCTTGCCCCCTTTAGTGAAGCAAAACATAAATGCAGGGGCACCTCCAAGGTTTAAGTGATGACTAGATACAATGATTTCAAAATAAACGATATCACAATCATGCAAAAGACAATGCTACTTTGGGACAATGCACATTACACTCAGAATGACAATCATGCTCTCAGTAGTTGGTGCTTTTTAAAAGAAGGTGGAGACTCTCGAACCATGGCTTTTGTTGGCAAGGTTGAAAACCCGTAGTCGGAAACAAAAACTAAACATGTACCAGAGCTCTTGGTTTTAAAAACAGAGGTAAAAATTATTTTTTTTAGAATATGCATATTTCGTCAACGAATGCTAGTAGATAACTCAATTACTTCTCGAGCTGGACAAGTTTCGAGGAACGGCTCCCGCATGAGGACGATCACATCCTCTTAACCTCCTTTGTTTATCACTGCCAAAGTTTTCTGATTTCTCATGAACAAAGCGTGAAGGAGGGTTTGTTTGTTGTATTATTTTTTAATGAGCCGGGCGCACTCTTTGCCAGTTCCTTCTCGTATTATGGGTTTGCACATTAGACATGCAATCCCGGGGTGAAGCTTGTCCAACTTAAAAAGATCATGAATTAACTAGTACTTCCTCATGAGCTAGAACAGAGGCACAAAGGAGAAATGCTTTTTTTGAATAATTTCGAGATGGTACATGAAAGTCTTCGTTAGGAATGGCAGGTAAATACCATGTATAGGAAGGTATGGTGGACTCATATGGCATAACTGGTTTAAAGGATTTTGGATGCACAAGCAGTCAGTCCGCTTAGTACAGGCGAAGGTTAGCAAAAGACTGGGAGTGACCAACTAAGAGAGCAATGACGGTCATAATCATGCAGAGCGACAAAGCAACATTGAATCAAGCATGGAAGTTATATTGCTACTCAGAAATTAAAGATCATCAAGGCTTGATAGACTTTCTTTACAATATTAAATATGCGTGAGCATACGCCAAGTCAATCAAAATAAATTCTTGGGGGAAGATACCACTAAACCATACCACATCATAGGCAAACAAATCATGTTGGTACTCCAATAACACATTGAGAACCCCCCCAGCTATTTGAGACTAACCATAAGAAAACATGAACTACTAAGCACCATTATGCACGTAGCATTTTTATCATAGACATATCGACCAGTGCAACAGAAGCCAACTCTCTTAACAAGATAAGCATGATAACTAAAGAGAGTTCCAGCGACCAATTAAACAAAAGCTCTTTAAAAAGATAAGCATGGAAACTAAGAGCTAAGCATGATAGTAGCTATTGAAAGACAAAGAACACACACAGCAAGGATAGACATGAAAATTCTATGTTATGTTCTAGGTCGAAGTGGAGCGGGTCTCTCTCCCACACAAAGAAAGCTGAGTTCCAACTCGTTATGAAAAGCAAGCAAAGCTAAAGAAAACTAAAAAGGAAACTAAAAGCAAGACGCTCCAAGCATAGCACATAACACATGAAGTGATAAAAATATAGTGGAACGAAAGACGAACTGATAATTGTTGATGGAGAAGGGGATGCACGGGGGCATCCCCAAGCTTAGACGCTTGATTCTTCTTGAATATTTCTTGGGGGTGCACGGGGGCATCCCCAAGCTTGAGCGTTTGACACTCCTGAATCTTTTTATCATCTTCCCTCGCACACTTGAAAACTCCCTTCATACATAACTCATCATAATCTGATTAGCGAGGTTAGTACCCTTAATAAAATAATTGTTCCTTGCTGGAAATAAGGATATTCTTGAAGGTCTACTGTTTTTCAAGATTGCCAAAAGGTTTTTGCAAAGAAAAAGCAAGCTCAAGGTTTGCAAAATGAATGAAAGGCAAAACAGGACAGAATCTGTGAAAAACAGACCAGCAGGTAGTAAATGATTTTTTCGGGGCACTTCTGCAACTCTAATCAAAAAAGTCAGAACAGACGCCCGAAAGCCAATTGTATAGAGCACGCTGTCGAAAAAATTCAGACCAAAAAGATGATTTGGAGATTTTATACGAATTTTTCTATCCAATGACAGAATCTGTTTCCTGGACAGCACGTCACAACTTTTAAACTTTCTTGCAATCAGAGGCTACACTTGGCACAAAGCTGAAAAGTAAAGATACAATGATGATGCTACTGTAGTAACAACATCAAGACACAACAAAAGCAAAATAAAATTTTATTCATTGTGGGCTGCCTCCCAAAAGCGCTTTCTTTTATGCCTTTAAGCTAGGCATAAGACTTTAATGATGCTCTCGTAGGAATAAGAGTTGAAGAACAAAAGAGAGCATCAAGAAGCAAACACCAAACACATTTAAGCCTAACATGCTTCCTATGCATAGGAATATTGCAATAGAATAATTCATTGAAGCACAAAGCAACTAGCATAGGAAGGCAAAACAAGCATAACTTCAAAATATTCACCATAAAGAGAGGAAACTTCTTATTATTAAGATATTTAGAACCAAGTCTCCCTCTCTCATTATAAATTTCAGTGGCATCATGGATGAACTCAACAATATAAACATCACATAAAGCATTGTTACCATGATCCATATGCAAAAAGGTACTCTCACTCTCCACATAAGCATAATCTTTCTCATTGGTAATAGTGGGAGTAGGACTATCATAAACAACTTGAACACTATAGATTAATTGTATATTAGGAGGGTGGTGTTCAACAAGGGAGTAATTCCCTCCATGATTATGACAAGTTTCATAAGGATAATTTCTCCTTATGTCATAGGTACCTTTATAATCACTATAGATTGGAGTTATAACATCATCATGGTAGAGAAGAGCATTATCATTGCTAGCAACTATATTTGTAAACATGTTGTCTTTATTCTTACTAGCAAAAGAATTATCAATTATCACATCACTAGTGGGTAAAGGATTTGCAATCCTATCATCCCCAAGCTTAGAGCTTCCCATATCATCACTTTCAGAGTTGGTACCAAAAAGATTTTCAAGATCATAAGTAGCATTATCATCATTTTCCCAATCACAATAAGTAACATGCATATCATAATCAAAATCATCTTCAATAGTACCTACGGACGTATCATCAAGATGATAATTAAGGCAATAAACTTCACCTTCTTCTTTAAACTTACAACCGTTAGGATAAAAGATGATGGGAGGAATATGCTCAAGCCAGGTTGATACCCATTCTTCTTCCTTCTTGCTCCTCTTCCTCCTCCTCTTTTTTTTCTTCTTCTTCATCTTAGGAGGGAGTGGTTGGAGATGAAGCTTCTCCACATATCCTGGTTTATCATTAGAAACAATAGGGGAAACTTGGGAGAAACTCTCCTTTTTATTAGCAGAAATATAAGAGACATTTTTATACTTTGGTAAAGTTTCCTCCTTTCTAATCTTACTTATGTAATCATTTTCATGGCAATTAACAACACAATAGAGATGGCAATTTTGCAAAGTGTTTTTTATTCCTATGGCATTAACATCTAGCCAAGAAGTCTTTTCTGATAACTCTTCACACATCAAAAATAACATAAGCTCATCATAAAGATCAGAGGTGATCATGTTATCACACAACTGGTTAACAGTTATGTTTTGAAAGTTCATGCATTGAAAATTAAAGTGACCCTCTATACGGCAAAGTTCACAAGTAAAAGGATAAAGGTCACACAATTCTCTAGCAATTTCATTTAAATCTCTGACCCAAGTGATTGTTCTTTCATGCTTATGCTGCTTATAATACTTCTCTTCTTCAATCATAGGCCTTTCACAAGGTCTATCCACTCCACAAAAATTAACATGCTTATATAAAACTTCATTTTTAGGAATTGGATCATGCATGTTGCAATCATCATGAAAAATTTCATTTTCTTTGCAAGTCTCTTTAAAAGGTTTATGATACTTGATCCAATCCTCCTTAGGCATATTAAGATGTGAAGCAAAAGATTTGAGGAAATCAACAAGGAGATGAGAATCAAGTCCAAACTTAGCACTAAACTTATTAAAACTTGTAGTTTCAACAAAGGACTTAATGCAATCATACTCATAAATTATACCTGACTCTTTACCTTTGTCGATCTTCCAATCTTCAGTGTTGCGTTGAATTCTTTCAAGGAGTTCCCATTTAGCATCAGTCTTTTCGTTTGTGAAAGAACCCATAGAGGAAGCACCGAGCAAATCTTTATCCTGTCGAGAGAGCCTCGCATAGAAATTAGTAATAATCATATCTTTGGGGAGCCCATGGTTAGGACTTTTTAGCATTAACGTTTTCAGTCTCCCCCAAGCTTGAGCTATGCTCTCTCCGTCATGAGGATAGAAATTATAAACATAATTCCTATTCTTATGGACTTCATGAAGAGGATAAAACTTAGTATAAAAGAGAGACATAAGCTCTTGCCAATCAAGCAAGTGCGAGTTATCGAGAAGCTTATACCAATCTGAAGCCTTATCTATAAGTGATACGGCGAACAATTTCCTCATGACAAACTCCCTTGATACACCTGCAAGCTTAAATAATGAACATAATTGTGACAGATATAGCAAGTGTTCACCGGGATGTCTGTCTCCTGCATAACGATTAGCCAAGACATAATCAATAATACCAGCTGGTATTTTATAGGGCACAATTTCAGTAGGGGGAGGAGCAACCACCACAGGTGTGGGGCGTCTTCCCGCAAGCAACGATCCAATAGCAAGGTTGTCCATAAACATAACTAGTGAAATAAAAATAAGAAATAAAAAGATTTAATTGCAAGATCTAAAGATATACCTTCAAGCACTCACCTCCCCGGCAACGGCGCCAGAAATAGCTTGATGTCTACACACGCTTCTACTCTTGTAGACTATGTTGGGCCTCCAAGCGCAGAGGTTTGTAGGACAGCAGCAATTTCCCTCAAGTGGATGACCTAAGGTTTATCGAACTCAGGGAAGTAGAGGTTGAAGATGGTCTCTCTCAAGCAACCCTGCAACTAAAATACAAGAAGTCTCTTGTGTCCCCAACACACCTAATACACTTGTCAGATGTATAGGTGCACTAGTTCGGCGAAGAGATGTTAAATGGCAAGTGATATGGATGGCAAAACAAAGTAATATAAATCTGTAATAAAAAGTGCAGCAAGCAAACAAGTGGTAAACGTGAGCACAAATGGTATTGCAATGGTGGAAACAAGGCCTAGGCTTCATACTTTCACTAGTGGCAACTCCCAACAACATTAACATAATCGAATCACATGATATTTCCCATAAAACATGCAAAGGGGACGCACTCGGAGGTCATTCCTTCGTGGTCAAGAGAGGACCAGAATTATGTAGGGCTACAAAAGCACACCTCAAAGTTCGTAGTTCTCAATCTAAGGATTTCCCAATGTCACCGCGGCCATCCAAAGAGAGTCCCACAATCACCACAACATATCGAAAGGATAGTCAAAGACAAGCACCAAGAGACTCTCAATCTTCAATCAACACACAAGAGAGGAAATCACTCATGAAAATACTTTTCTAATCCATGTCCAATAGACCGCTGTCACCTTGGTCTCGGGGATTATACTAGATAAAGACAAGTGAGTACATCAATCCAATACATAGAGGAAGGGGAAATATCATGGGATCACCCTAGATTAACATAGCCTATGATCACAACGAAGATCACATCATGGGAGAGAGAATTGACCACATAGCTACTGGTAAGAACCTCAGCCCCGAGGAGGAACTACTCCCGCATCATGGAGTGAGGAAGCAACGTCGATGGAGATGAATCCGGGGGCACTTCCCCGTCCCGGCAGGGTGCCGGCACAGGAATTCTGGTCCCCCGAAGCTTGATGGCGATGGCGGTGGAGATCGGAATCGCGTTTGGAGAAAAGGGGTCCGGAATCAGGGTTTCCTCGACGGGTGTTAAATATATGCCAAAGGGGGGCATCAGCGGAGGTCTGGGGCCCAGGCGCCCCCCAGCGCGGCCAAGGGGGGGGCGCCTGGGCAGGTCGCCTGGAGCCCCTGTGGTCCCCCTCTGGCCCTACTTTGGCCGCATGGAAGCTTCCGGAACGCTGATTTTTTATATAATTTTTCCGGGATTTTTCTGGCAGTTTACGTAATGGGAAAACCTGAAATACAAAAACAGCAGAAAACAGAAACTGGCAATGGGGTGCACTGAGTTAATAGGTTAGTCCAAATATGATCAAAAGTGTATGGAAGTGTATAAATATTATAGCAATATCACACAAAAGAGGCATGGAGCAAGCAGAAATTATAGATACGTTTTGGACGTATCAGTGGACATCCTATGTCTATTTACGAATCCCCTTGAAATGTATGAATGCGATGCACCAGTATCGAAAAGAACTATTGCGGTAAATGTCTTAACCAAAAACTTACCGACAACAGCGTCTGGTTGCTCTTCTACCTCCTCCACGGTCATGTGGTTCACTTGTCCTGTGTTGAACGGGTTGGGCTTCTTCCCGGCGCTTCCATAGCCATTCCCATTCTTAACTTCTGGGCATTCATAGGCATAATGTCCAGTCTTCCCACACTTGTAACAGGTGACATGGCTAAAATCCCTCTTGGTGGGTGTGGACGGTGTAGGGCGGTTCTGGTTTCCATTGGCTCCATTCCCATTACCATTGCCATTGCCATTCTTGGTGCCATCGTGGTTGTGTGAGCTACTTCCTCCATGGGTATGCTGAAATTGTCCTACTGCTTTAGGGGAAAAGCGAGGCTTCTGCTGAGCTCCAGAGTTATACTTTCCTTGCCCATACTTCCTCTTGCGGCTCTCAATCTGCTGATGCTTCCTTTCAATCATCAGGGCTCGGTCAACCAACTCCTGATAGTTATTGAAAGTTGCCACCATCAACTGTACACTCATCTCATCATTCAGCCCTTCCATAAATCTCTCCTGCTTCTTGGCATCTGTGGCCACATCATCTGGGGCATAACGAGATAGGGTACTAAACTCATCCACGTACTGGGCCACAGTACGGTTCGCTTCGCGCAAATTGCGAAACTCCTGCTTCTTCATACTCATGGCTCTAGTCGAGACATGGACAGTACGAAAAGCTTGCTGAAAATGATCCCAAGTCACATTGGCTACGGGGTAAGTGGCTGTGTAATTCTCCCACCATGCTGCTGCTGGTCCAGATAACTGGTGTGCGGCAAATCGCACCTTCTCAGCATCCGAGCAATTGGCGGTGGTCAAATCCCTTCCAATCTTGCGTAGCCAGTCATCAGCCACAATTGGTTCGATGCTGCTAGCAAACACGGGTGGTTGCAACCTTAAGAAACGTGTCAGGTTGTCCACGGGTGGTGGTGGTGTAGGTTTGTTGTTGTTGTTGTTGTTGTTCTGAGTGTTCTGGACAAGAAGTTGCATCAGGGTGTTCTACTGCTGGATCAACTGGGTGAGCTCAGGGGGAAACTCGAATTCACGTCTTGGAGGCATCTGATGGGTGTAGAGGGAAGAGATTAGAATAGAAAAGAGGTCTAAGGGAAAATCACTACCCATATGCACAAGAGACAAACACACAATCATATCACACCAATCAATTTCAAACAAGGTCTTACACATCTAACGATCGTTACAAAAGTGCTCTAAAACTAATATATGGTAGTAACTACTAGTCACAGGGTGGTCATCTAAAAATATTGATCGGCAGAGGATTCCATAATATCTGCTCCAGCTTCATCTTTATAGTCTTCATCCTTGCTATCCTCAGCTTCCGAATCTGTATCATCTATGATGATATAATCTTCCGGTGGAATCTCCTTGGGTTCTTCTTCCTCGTCTTCTTCTCCCATGAGTATCCCTAACTTCCGGGTCAAATCATCATTCTCCTCCACAAGTATCTCCATCTCCTCCTCATATCTGTCGCGTGTAGACTTGAGTTCTTCTTCTAGCTCCAAATTCCTATTTAGGGCCTTCTTCAAATCTATCATCCCAGCACACATCTGGTGCTCCTGGCGACGAATGTGGTGGTTCAACTCTTGGATGAATGCTGCTATGAATATACCCTTCCTAGTGCTGATCATATCCCAGTTCTCATCTCGGCGTCCACAAATTTGGTAGATGGTATCAGACCACACGCTGACTATAGGACACGACCACTAAGACAAGCCCTAGAACACTATTCACTCTTCTCTCTTCTGACTCCTCATCTTTTCTATTCTCTAGGATGGTGGAAGCAAAGCACAAGTTCATGCAACCGGATGATGATACGCCATATGGACGACACCTAAAGGAAGTCACCAGATATCTACACATTGGATTACCAAGTTTCACTGGAACCTACAATGCCACTCTACCACAGGAGGAGCTTTGGTTGATTCAAGCTCAAGTTCCAGGAAGGACGTTCGCACCCGTCACCTCACTCATAGCATTTTCCTTTAATGCGCCCACATGGAGCCTAGGAAGGAGTATGGCAGCCCACATTGCTATGGGAAGGATTGGACATCTTGTAGCGACCAGACCTCAAACAGTCTGATCTCCATGCATCAGTGTCATCCCTGGATCAGTAATGCTGACACGCACGGTACTTGAAGGATTTATAACAGAGTGGCAATCACACACTTATTACATTGATAGTCCAACGATGAATTTATTACAAATAATATGGATGAAGGCCATCTAACACGATAACAACGGAAGGCTTGGAAGATAAGTGAGTCCATCAACTATAGCGGCATCACTGAGTATAGAACCACAACCTAAAAAAGGGGCATTTTACTCGTCGTCTCAAAAGTCTGCAACATGAAACGTTGCAGCCCGAAAAACGGGTCAGCACATGGAATATGCTGGCAAGGTAACACAAGAGATGCAATGAAAGTAAAACTATACTATATGCAATATTTGGCTGGTGGAAAGCTCTATGGTTAAGTTTTTGCGTAAAGCCAATTTTCCCTACTTCAAAGGAATATATTTTATTTAACTATCATGGTAGTTGAAACATCGTTGAGAAGATAGACATCCTCTCAACCCCAATTAAAAGTAATCATTAAACCCAACAAAATTAAATTAGAGCAACATGTTGAGATGCACATGATAATCCAAATACCAGATACTCAAGATGTCCATAACCGGGGACACGGCTAATCATGATCAGTTTGTACACTCTGCAGAGGTTTGTGCACTTTCCCCACAAGACTCGATCGCCTCCGTTTGGTTTCTCGCACTGCATGGTGTTTGAGAAACGGATGACCGAGACACAGTCTTTCCGAAGAGGTCCCCTAACCAGATAGATAGGCCGGTACACCTACAAAACCCAACTACATCTGCTAGCCCATCATGGAAAGGTTTCCCACAACTTACTCAACTATGCCAGAGCCCATATTGGCATGTGGCCGCACACGGAAGTTTCTAGTATGAAAAATCTCATGATCCCTTTGAGCCTGGGTGGCGGTCCAAAAGAAAAACAGGCAATCCTAGAATACCCAGATGCCTCAATCCACCCAGATGTATATTAAAGTTGCCACCTTAATTTGAACCATTAATTAACAACTCACATCTGTCATGGATTTCACTCAAACCCAACCACGTCTACGAGCATAGCATGTCCTAACAGCAAACGTAGAAGTAACTCCCAAGGGTTTGAATGTAATGCAGGTAATAGGTACTACCTCAACTACTTCCCAATCCCACAAGTTCATTAATCCTACTCATGCAATGTGTGAGGGTTTTACTAATGCAATGAAAACTGGGTAATTGGAAAGCATGATCAAAGTGTTACTTGCCTTGCTGATGATCCGCAAAACCTAGAGACTCAAAGTAGCAAGCGGCGCACTCCGGGTACTCTATCGCAAGCAAACAAACAAGCATACAATAAGTACTTAACTAATGCACGGGTAAAACTCAAATAATAGATCTAACCAGAAAGTTCAACTTAAGAACTCCGGTTTGCAAAAAGAATCAACTCGAAAGAAGCAACGAAACTCAAACTGCAAAAGAAACGAGCTCCGAATTACTAGTTGGCCTAAAGTCAAATTTTACAGTAGCCAAAACTTTGTTCAAGTTGATCTAACGTAAAGAGGGCTTCGAGACGAAGATCTGGGATTTTGAATCACCTGATTCCGACTCTCGAGCAAAAAGAAAAACGAAAAAACAAGATCAGGGCAGAAATCGCGATCGGAAAAACCACAGATAAATACCCCGAAAAAGAAAAACGACGAACAGGCTAACGAACGAACGTTCGCTGTCTGCGATTTAACTAACGAAAACCGTTCGTTAAAACGAACATACGGACGAACGTCCGCTATTTAACTAAACCGGCGAAAAATAAAAAAAAAACCGAACCGATCTATCTAAAAAAACCAGATCTAGGTTTTCCTAAAGGAACCGATCTAAAAACCAAAAAAAAAAACTACCTCACTCCAGCGAACTCCAGCGAACTTCCGGCGAGGGGCGGCGGCGGCGGCTGCGCGGTGGCGGGGCAGCGGCGGCGCGGCGGGTGGCGGTGCGGCGGCGGCGGGCGGCGCGACGGCGGGCGCGGCGGGTGGCGGCGGGCGGCGCGGCAGCGGGGGGGCGCGGCTAGGGTTCGGGCGCTAGGGCGAGGCGGGCTGGCGACGTCTCGGGCCGGCCTGGGCGGCTTATAAAGCCCAGGAGTCCTAGGCGTATAAGACTCCTAGTCGGTTTTTTTTAAATAGAGTCCCTGCGCAGTAAAATTAACGAAAGAAATACCAAACGGACTCCAAAATTTCCGAAATAAATTTTCACCGTCCTCTAATAATATTTAGGACAAAGTGAACATTTTTGCCGGACCTAAATACAATTTTGAAAAACGAGTATTTTTCCTATGCAAATAAATCTGAAAATAAATCCAGAAAAATACCAAAAGTGATTTTAATATTTTTCCTCCAATATTTCTGTTATTTTGGAGAAGTCATATTATCTCCGCTCATATATTTTATTTAGAAATATTTTTAGGAGAGAAAAATAATTAGAATCACACTGTCCTCGTACCGGTATTCGAGCGAACTCAAATACAAAAACGATAAAATTCCCAACTCTCTCCGTAGGTCCTTGAGTTGCTTAGGATTTTGAGGAACTCCACGAACAAAAATGCAAAAACATAAAATGCAAATATGATCATGTATAACATTTCAAATTGAAAATTTGGGATGTTACATTTGGCTACTGTGAAATTTGACTTTAGGCTAATTAGTAATCGGAGCTCGTTTCTTTCGTAGTTTGAGTTTCGTTGTTTCTTTCGAGTTGATTCTTTTTGCAAACCGGAGTTCTTAAGTTGAACTTTCTGGTTAGATCTCTTATTTGAGTTTTACACGTGCATTAGTTAAGTACTTATTGTGTGCTTGTTTGATTGCGATAGAGTACCCGAAGTGCGCCGCTTGCTACTTTGAGTCTCTAGGATTTGCGGATCATCTGCAAGGCAAGTAACACTTTGATCATACTTTCCAATTACCCAGTTTTCATTGCGTTAGTCCAACCATCACACATTGCATGAGTAGGATAAATTAACTAGTGGGATTGGGAAGTAGTTTGAGGTAGTACCTATTACCTGCATTACATTCAAACCTTTGGGAGTTACTTCTACACTTGTTGTTAGGACATGCTATGCTCGTAGACGTGGTTTGGGTTTGAGTGAAATCCATGACAGATGCGAGTTGTTAATTAATGGTTCAACTTAAGGTGGCAACTTTAATACACATCTGGGTGGATTGAGGCATCTGGGTATTCCAGTGATTGCCTGGTTTTCTTTTGGACCGCCACCCAGGCTCAAAGGGATCATGCGATTTTTCATACTAGAAACTTCCGTGTGCAGCCACATGCCAATATGGGCTCTGGCATAGTTGAGTAAGTTGTGGGAACCTTTCCATGATGGGCTAGCAGATGTAGTGGGTTTTGTAGGTGTACCAGCCTATCTATCTGGTTAAGGGGACCTCTTCGGAAAGACTGTGTCTCCGTCATCCGTTTCTCAAACACAATGTAGTGCGAGAAACCAAACGGAGGCGATTGAGTCTTGTGGGGAAAAGTGCACAAACCTCTGCAGAGTGTACAAACTGATCATGATTAGCCGTGTCCCCGGTTACGGACGTCTTGAGTATCTAGTACTTGGATTATCATGTGAATCTCATCATGTTACTTTAATTAATTTTGTTGGGTTTAATGATTATTTTAATTGGGGTTGAGAGGATGTCTATCTTCTCAACGATGTTTCAACTACCATGATAGTTAATTAAAATCTATTCCTTTGAAGTAGGGAAAAATTGGCTTTACGCAAAAATTAACCTTAGAGATTTCCACCGGCCAAATATGCATATAGTATAGCTTTACTTTCATTGCATTCTCTTGTGTTACTTTGCCAGCATATTCCATGTGCTGACCCGTTTTCGGGCTGCAACGTTTCATGTTGCAGACTTTTCAGACGACGAGTAAGATGCCCTTTTAGGTCCTGGTTCTATACTCAATGATGCCGCTGGAGTTGATGGACTCACTTATCTTCCAAGCCTTCCATTGTTATCGTGTTAGATGGCCTTCAGCCATATTATTTGTAATAAATTCATCGTTGGACTATCGATGTAATAGGTGTGTGATTGCTACTCTGTTATAAATCCTTCAAGTACTGCGCGTGTCAGCATTACCGATCCAGGGATGACACTGATGCACAGAGATCAGACTGTTTGAGGTCTGGTCGCTACAAGATGGTATCAGAGCACACGCTGACTGTAGGACACGACCACTAAGACAAGCCCTAGAGCACTATTCACTCTTCTCTTTCTGACTCCTCATCTTTTCTACTCTTTAGGATGGTGGAAGCAAAGCACAAGTTCATGCAACCGGATGATGATACACCATTTGGACGACACCTGAAGGAAGTCACCAGATATCTAAACATTGGACTACCAAGTTCCACCGGAACCTACAATGCCACTCTACCTGAGGAGGAGCGTTGGTTGATTCAAGCCCAAATTCCAGGAAGGACGTTCGCACCCGTCACCTCTCTCATAGCATTTTCCTTTAATGCACCTACATGGAGCCTAGGTAGGAGCATGGCAGCCCACATCGCTATGGGAAGGATTGGATAAGTCTACAAGCAGGAGCTAAAGGACACCATCTACCAGATTTGTGGACGCCGAGATGAGAATTGGGATATGATCAGCACCCGGAAGGATAGGTCCATTGCAGCATTCATCCAGGAGTTGAACCATCACATTCGTTGCCAAGAGCACCAGATGTGTGCAGGGATGATAGATTTTAAGAAGGCCCTAAATAGGAATTTGGAGCTAGAAGAAGAACTCAAGTCTACCCGCGACGGTTATGAGGAGGAGATGAAAATACTTGTGGAGAAGAATGTTGACCTGACACGGAAGTTAGGGATACTCATGGGAGAAGAAGACGAAGAAGAAGAAGAACCCAAGGAGATTCCACCGGAAGACTATATCATCAGAGATGACACAGATTCGGAAGCTGAGGATAGCAAGGACAAAGACTATGAAGATGAAGCTGGAGCAGATATTATGGAATCCTTTGCCGATCAATATTTTTAGATGACCACCCTGTGACTAGTAGTTTACCCCCATATATTAGCTTTAGAGCACCTTTGTAACGATCGTTAGATTTGTAAGACCTTGTTTGAAATTGATTGGTGTGATATGATTGTGTGTTTGCCTCATGTGCATATGGGTAGTGATTTTCCCTTAGACCTCTTTTCTATTCTAATCTCTTCCCTCTACACCCATAAGATGCCTCCAAGATGTGAATTTGAGTTTCCCCCTGAGCTCACCCAGTTGATCCAGCAGCAGAACACCCTGATGCAACTTCTTGTCCAGAACACTCAGAACAACCAGAACAACAACAACAACCCTCCACCACCACCACCCGTGGACAACCTGACACGTTTCTTAAGGTTGCAACCACCCGTGTTTGCTAGCAGCATCGAACCAATAGTGGCTGATGACTGGCTACGCAAGATTGGAAGGGACTTGACCACCGCCAATTGCTCGGATGCTGAGAAGGTGCGATTTGCCGCAAACCAGTTGTATGGACCAGCCGCAGCATGGTGGGAGAACTACACAGCCACTTACCCCGTAGCCAATGTGACTTGGGATCAGTTTCAGCAAGCTTTTCGTACTGCCCATGTCTCAACTGGAGCCATGAGTATGAAGAAGCAGGAGTTTTGCAATTTGCGCCAAGGGAATCGTACTGTGGCTCAGTACGTGGATGAGTTTAGTACCCTATCTCGTTATGCCCCAGATGATGTGGCCACAGATGCCGCTAAGCAGGAGAGATTCATGGAAGGGCTGAATGATGAGATGAGCGTACAGTTGATGGTGGCAACTTTCAATAACTACCAGGAGTTGGTTGACCGCGCCCTAATGATTGAAAGGAAGCACCAACAGATTGAAAGTCGCAAGAGGAAGTATGGGCAAAGAAAGTATAATTCTGGAGCTCAGCAGAAGCCCCGTTTACCCCTAAAACGGTAGGAAAGTTTCAACATACCCATGGAGGAGGTAGCTCGCATAACCACAATGGCACCAAGAATGGAAATGGAAATGGGAATGGAGCCAATGGAAACCAGAACCGCCCTACACCGTCCACACCCACCAAGAGGGATTTTAGCCATGTTACTTGTTACAAGTGCGGGAAGAATGGACATTATGCCAATGAATGCACAGAAGCTAAGAATAGGAACGGCAATGGAAGCGCCGCGAAGAAGCCCAACCCGTTCAACAAAGGACAAGTGAACCACGTGACTATGGAGGAAGTAGAAGAGCAACTAGATGCTATTGTGGGTAAGTTTTTGGTTAAGACATTTACCGCAATAGTTCTTTTCGATACTGGTGCATCGCATTCATATATTTCAAGGGGATTTGTAAATAGACATAGGATGTCCACCCGAGTTCTTAAGACCCCCATGTTAGTAAGTTCACCTGGAGCAGATTATATGGCACACCAAGGATGTTTTCGGACGCCATTGATCATAGGACGCCATACTTTCCCCTCTGACCTAATAGTCCTAGAGTCACAAGGATTGGATGTGATATTAGGTATGGATTGGCTATCGAAGTATGGAGGTCATATTGACTGTGCCAGTAAGTCTATTTTGCTCACCACCCCAGAGGGAAGAAGGATTAAGTATGTGTCTAGGCATTCGCCTATAAGGACTCAAGTACATTCTCTCATCGGAGTTGTTCAGGAGGAAGTACTAGTAGTGAAGGATTATCCGGATGTGTTTCCAGAGGAGTTACCTGGCATGCCACCGGATAGAGATATAGAGTTTTTGATTGAACTTTTGCCAGGCACCGGGCCAATTTCTAAGAGACCATATAGGACGCCCGCAAAGGATTTAGAGGAGATAAAGAAACAGATTAGGGAGTTACTGGATAAAGGATTCATACGCCCAAGTTCTTCGCCTTGGGGTTCGCCAGTACTTCTAGTGGAGAAGAAGGATGGATCGTTAAGAATGGTTGTTGATTACCGTGTATTGAATGAAGTAACAATCAAGAATAAGTACCCATTACAAATGATCAATGATCTGTTCGATAGATTGCAAGGAGCTAAGATATTTTCCAAGATCGATCTGCGGTCAGGGTACCATCAATTGAAGATCCGCGAGCAGGATATACCTAAGACGACCTTTACCACTAGGTATGGGTTGTACGAGTATACCGTTATGTCGTTTGGTCTGACGAACGCACTGGCATACTTTATGAACCTGATGAACAAAGTGCTTATGGAGTATTTGGATAAGTTCGTCGTAGTGTTCATAGATGATATATTGATCTTCTCGAAGGATGAAGAGGAGCATGCAGAGCATTTGCGTTTAGTATTGGAGAAGCTCAGAGAACATGAGTTATATGCCAAGTTTAGCAAATGTGAGTTTTGGTTGAAGGAAGTTGGATTCCTCGGACATGTTATATCCGGAGAAGGAATAGCAGTAGATCCCGCTAAGGTGGACACTGTGACCCATTGGGAAGCACCAACGACAGTTGGAGAGATCCGGAGTTTTCTTGGACTTGCAGGATACTACCGGAGATTCATCGAGAATTTCTCGAGGATTGCAAAGCCAATGACGGAGTTGCTAAAGAAGGACACCAAGTTCAGTTGGACAGAAGAATGCGAGGCCAGTTTCCAAGAATTAAAGAAATGTTTGGTCTCATCCCCTGTGTTGATTCTGCCAGATCAACATAAGGATTATGAGGTGTACTGCGACGCTTCACATCGAGGACTTGGAGCAGTTCTTATGCAGGAAGGAAGAGTTGTTTCATATGCTTCACGACAACTAAAACCTCATGAGCTGAACTATGCCACCCACGATTTGGAGTTAGCAGCCGTAGTGCATGCATTGAAGACGTGGAGACATTTTCTTATTGGGAACCATTGTGAAGTATATACGGACCACAAGAGTTTGAAGTATATATTCACTCAGAAGGAGTTGAATCTTAGGCAAAGGAGATGGCTGGAACTCATTAAGGATTATGACATGAGATTGCATTTTCATCCCAGAAAGGCTAACGTTGTAGCCGATGCGCAAAGCCGTAAGAGCCATGTCAATACCCTAATGTTGGAAGAATTCCCAAAGGAGTTAGCCGAGGACCTACGAGAACTACATATGGAGATAGTTCCGAGAGGCTATGTAGCAACATTAGAAATCCAGTCTACCCTGATGGGTAAAATCAGAGAAGCTCAGAAAGCTGATAAGGAGGTTGCCTCTATAAAGGAGAGGATGAGCGAAGGAAGAGCTAAAGGTTTTCGTGAAGATGAACACGACACCTTGTGGTTTGAGGACCGCGTTTATGTGCATAACGACCCGGAGATCAGGAAGTTGATTCTACAAGAGGCCCATGATTCGCCATACTCGATTCACCCAGGAAATACTAAGATGTATTTGGATTTGAAGGATATTTTCTGGTGAACCGGTATGAAGAAGGATATTGCGGAGTATGTAGCAGTTTGTGATGTATGTCAAAGAGTTAAGGCAGAACATCAGAAGCCAGCAGGATTGTTACAACCTATGCCAATACCCGAATGGAAGTGGGAGAAGCTTGGCATGGATTTTATCACCGGATTGCCCAGGACCAAAGCAGGATATGATTCAATCTGGGTAGTAGTAGACCGATTGACGAAGGTAGCCCACTTTATCCCTGTGAAAACCACATATACCAGTGCAAAGTTGGCAAAGATATACATGACCAGAATTGTATGTCTGCATGGAGTTCCGAGAAGCATCGTATCGGATAGAGGAACCCAGTTTACCTCAAAGTTCTGGAATCAGTTACATGAAACTTTGGGTACCAGGCTAGAGTTTTGCACAACATTTCACCCGCAGACAGATGGACAGACTGAAAGAGTCAATCAGATTTTGGAGGATATGCTGAGAGCCTGTGCATTAGATTATGGTTCTAGTTGGGATGACAATTTGCTCTACGCAGAGTTTTCATACAACAACAATTACCAAGCCAGTTTGAAGATGGCACCGTTCGAGGCATTGTATGGAAGGAGATGCCGAACACCGTTAATGTGGAATGAAGTTAGAGACCGACAGTTGTTTGGACTAGACTTAATCAAAGAGTCTGAAGAGAAGGTTAAATTGATTCCAGATATACTGAAGGTAGATCAGTCCAGGCAGAAGAGTTATGCGGACTCGAAGCGCAAGGAGATAGCCTATGAGATCAGAGACAGAGCGTACCTGAGAGTATCGCCTCTACGAGGAGTTAAACGTTTCGGAGTTAAAGGGAAGTTAGCCCCGAGATTTGTGGGACCTTACCGTGTTTTGGAACGCATGGGAGAGGTTGCCTATAAGTTGGAATTGCCCGAAGGATTGTCAGGAGTGCACGACGTGTTTCACGTATCGCAGCTTAAGAAGTGTCATGCGGAGACGGCCGATATACCGCTTAGAGACACAGTACCCCTGGAAGCAATTCAGTTGGACAGTGATCTGACTTACGAGGAGAAGCCGGTTAAGATTCTCGAATTTTCGAGCAGAGTTACTCGCAGTAAGGTTATCAAGTTTTGCAAAGTTCAGTGGAGTCACCGCGCCGAGGAAGAAGCCACCTGGGAACGAGAAGATGATCTACGCAAGGACTACCCACACCTGTTCTCTAGCCAAGTCGAATCTCGAGGGCGAGATTCATTCTAAGGGGGGTAGGTTTGTAACATCCCAAATTTTCAATTTGGAATGTTATACATAGATCATATTGCATTTCATGTTTTTGCATTTTGTTTGTGGCGTTCCTCGAAATTCTAAGCAACTCAAGGACCTACGAAGAGAGTTGGGAATTCTACCGTTTTCGTATTTGAGTTCGCTCAAATACCGGTATGAGGACAGTGTGATTCTAATTATTTTTCTCTCATAAAAATATTTCTAAATACAAAATACGAGCGGAGATAATATGACTTCTCCAAAATAACAGAAATATTGGAGGAAAAATATTAAAATCACTTTTGGTATTTTTCTGGATTTATTTGCGGATTTATTTGCATAGGAAAAATACGCGTTTTTCAAAATTGCATTTAGGTCCGGGAAAAATGTTCACTTTCTCCTAAATATTATTAGAGGACGGTGAAAATTTATTTCGGGAATTTTGGAGTTGGTTTAGTATTTCTTTCGTTAGTTTTCTGCGCTGGGACTCTATTTAAAAAAAAATAGGAAACCGACTTGGAGTCTTACTAGCCCCGGACTCTGGGCTTTATAAGCCGCCCGAGCCGGCCCAAACCGCCGCCGCTGCCGCCGCCGCCCGCTGCTGCCCTGCCGCCCCGCCGTCGCGACTGCCGCCGCCGCACCACCCCGCCGCCGGGTGTTGCCGCCGCCGCCGCCGCACCACCCCGCCGCCCCGTCGCCCGACGCCGGGCCGCCGCTGCCGTCTCGCCGGAGTTCGCGAGGTAGATGCCGTTTTTTAGTAAGGACCGCTCGGTTTTTTTAAAAACCCATAGATCTGTTTTATTAGATTAGATCGGATCGGTTTTCGTCGGTTTAGTTATTTAGCGGACGTTCGTCCGTACGTTCGTTTTAACGAACGGTTTTCGTTAGTTAGACGCAGACAGCGAACGTTCGTTCGTTAGCCTGTTCGTCCGTTTTTCTTTTTCGGGGTATTTATCCGCGATTATTCCGATCGCGATTTCTGCCCTGATCTTGTTTCACGTTTTTCTTTTCGCTCGAGAGTCGGAATCAGGTTATTCAAAATCCTAGATCTTCATCTCGATGCCCCCTTTACGTTTAATCAACTTGAACAAGATTTTGGCTACTGTAAAATTTGACTTTAGGCCAATTAGTAACCGGAGCTCGTTTCTTTCGCAGTTTGAGTTTCGTTGCTTCTTTCGAGTTGATTCTTTTTGCAAACCGGAGTTCTTAAGTTGAACTTTCTGGTTATATCTCTTATTTGAGTTTTACCCGTGCATTAGTTAAGTACTTATTGTGTGCTTGTTTGATTGCGATAGAGTACCCGGAGTGTGCCGCTTGCTACTTTGAGTCTCTAGGTTTTGCGGATCATCAACAAGGCAAGTAACACTTTGATCATACTTTCCAATTACCCAGTTTTCATTGCGTTAGTCCAACCCTAACACATTGCATGAGTAGGATCAATTAACTTGTGGGATTGGGAAGTAGTTTGAGGTAGTACCTATTACCTGCATTACATTCAAACCTTTGGGAGTTACTTCTACGCTTGCTGTTAGGACATGCTATGCTCGTAGACGTGGTTTGGGTTTGAGTGAAATCCATGACAGATGTGAGTTGTTAATTAATGGTTCAACTTAAGGTGGCAACTTTAATACACATGTGGGTGGATTGAGGTATCTGGGTATTCCAGTGATTGCCTGTTTTTTTTTGGACCGCCACCCAGGCTCAAAGGGATCATGAGATTTTTCATACTAGAAACTTCCATGTGCAGCCACATGCCAATATGGGCTCTGGCATAGTTGAGTAAGTTGTGGGAACCTTTCCATGATGGGCTAGCAGATGTAGTGGGTTTTGTAGGTGTACCGGCCTATCTATCTGGTTAAGGGGACCTCTTCGGAAAGACTGTGTCTCGGTCATCCATTTCTCAAATACCATGTAGTGCGAGAAACCAAACGGAGGCGATCAAGTCTTGTGGGGAAAAGTGCATAAACCTCTGCAGAGTGTACAAACTGATCATGATTAGCCGTGCCCCCGGTTACGGACGTCTTGAGTATCTAGTACTTGGATTATCATGTGAATCTCATCATGTTACTTTAATTAATTTTGTTGGGTTTAATGATTATTTTAATTGGGGTTGAGAGGATGTCTATCTTATCAACGATGTTTCAACTACCATGATAGTTAATTAAAATCTATTCCTTTGAAGTAGGGAAAAATTGGCTTTACGCAAAAACTTAACCATAGAGATTTCCACCGGCCAAATATGCATATAGTATAGCTTTACTTCCATTGCATTCTCTTGTGTTACTTTGCCAGCATATTCCATGTGCTGACCCGTTTTTGGGCTGCAACGTTTCATGTTGCAGACTTTTCAGACGACGAGTAAGATGCCCTTTTAGGTCGTGGTTCTATACTCAGTGATGCCGCTGGAGTTGATGGACTCACTTATCTTCCAAGACATCCGCTGTTATCGTGTTAGATGGCCTTCAGCCATATTATTTGTAATAAATTCATCGTTGGACTATCGATGTAATAGGTGTGTGATTTCTACTCTGTTATAAATCCTTCAAGTACTGTGCGTGTCAGCATTACTGATCCAGGGATGACACTGATGCACAAAGATCAGACTGTTTGAGGTCTGGTCGCTACAACAATATGTCTGTTTTTCTTGGTAGACCCTTCTTGAATACTGCAGGGGCTATTATTGATTGTAATAAAAGCAATGTCGCTTTTCATATTAATGGTAATGAGCATATGGTGCACTTTCCGAAGAAACAATTCCAAGTGAATGGTATTAATGTTATTGAAAAATCTCCGACAATCACTATTGGAAGTTTTCAAATACCTCTATCTACTGTCAAAAAGAAATATGAAATCCTTATTGTTGGGGACATCCATATCCCCATTGAGGTAACTTAGTGATTTATGAAAGTTCTTCGGTTTCAGGCTAATTGAAAGTGGTTGTTAATAAGACCTGATCAACCTTATTAATGAATCATTTTTTAGTGGTATGAAGTTGATGAATTTAGTAAGCACTACCTTCTGTCCCTACTTTTTATTTACTGTTTTTACTAGTTAAATAAGATAAAATACCATGTTTAGTCGGTTTTCTGAATTTCCCGTGCAATAAAAAATGACCCAAAAATAAAAGTTCTCAGAATGCCCTGAAAATGTATACGTTTTTTTTCTGAATATTTCTGAATTTCTGGTGCAAATAATATCAGAGGGAGGTGCACCAGGTGGGCACAACCCACCTGGGCGCGCCAGGATCCCCAGGCGCACCTTGGTGGGTTGTGGTCCCCATGTGGGCCCTCTCACTTACCTCTTTAGCCCACATCATCACTTACCTCCAGAAAAAAAACTCCATTGATCTCTCTCCCTTGTTCTTGAGCTCAAACCCGCGGATTTCGATCTCTTTGCTCGAAGTTCCATTTTTGAAACTGTTTTGGGGGATTGTTGCTTGGTATGTGACTCCACCATTTTTCCAATTAGTTTTTGTTTTAATGGTTTATATTTTGAATAATTAGCTACTCTTGGTGCTGTTGTAGATGTGCTTGCATTTTGAATTCTTAGTGTTCTAAGTAGTTTGAATGCTTGCTATGGCTTCTATGTATCCCTATGAGTAGTTGCTATCTATTTTGTGAAGTTTTGTTGAGAAAATTTTGTGAACTAAAAATTCAGATTTTTGTTCATAGGAAAAATTGTACGCGAACATGAGTATCTTCAGGAAGTTTGGCTCAAAGAAGAACTCTAAGGGTGTTATTGGGGAATCTTATGACAATGATCTCCACCCTCGTAGGTTGACGGAAGTACGACCGTGTGAATAGCCGCACATCCCGTTCCTGCAAGAGGTTGGAATTATTGAGGAGTTCATGAAATATATTGCTAATGCCGGCCTCAATGACTTCATCACAGATGAGTGTGACCAACACCAAATCCTCACAAACATCTTCGTTAAAAGTTTTACTTTTGTGCCTAGAAATAATCCTCCTGAAATGAGCTTTGATTTATATGCTTAAAACCATCAGATACCATTTACTGAGTTTTGTAACATATGCATGATCCCGTCTGATGGGATCTTGGCTGAGCCTAGGCCGACCGAGTTTGAGGCCTTTTGTCGCACTTTAACAGTGTGTGATGAGAGAGGAGTGTCAGCCATCACTGCCGCTGGCTTACACTTACCTGTTGTTCGTTATTTTGCCCTTTTTATTACCAAATGCTTTCTTGCAAGGGAGAAGGTGGGTGCACTTAGTTCACCAGACCTTGCTGTCTTGCGTCGTGCACTGCAGGACGACAACACGCATAGCTTGGGAGCTATCGTGGCTCGTCGCCTGCATCTTAATAAATCCCAGGGTAAAATACATGGTGGGATTTTTGCCACTCATTTGGCAGACCATTTCGGGGTTGTGAGACACCCTCATGATTACCCTCTGACTAAGGTTTACCTAGACTATGCAGCCATGGATCACCATCACTTTCTTGCACATGATCGTCCTGATATTGCCATTCCTTACAACCTGGTCTATAGCGTTAACACTCGTGATGTTATTCCATTACATGCGCCTGCTTTGTTTGATTCTGTTGCCAGGGAGGATACCGGATTATGCATGTAGACATCATCGCCCACTGGAATGCCCATGCTGCTGTAGAAGCTGCGGAGGAGCCTCAACAGTGGTTTGAGTGGATGCCTGCTCCTCAGGATCCCTACTACCCTCCAGGCTACTGATCGACTACCAAGCTAGGCCAAAAGCCTAAGCTTGGGGGAGTACGTGTTCCTCACCGACATTACATTTATGTTTACATATCATTCTATTTGTCGGTGCTCACACTTTTTCATTGTATCATCCATGCTTAGATTTATTTTCTTGCTTTCTTCTTGTGTGTTTGAAAAACTTTAGAAAACCCCAAAAAAATAGTTGTAGTAATTTACTTTGTATGCATGATTAGTGTAGCACTAAAAAGAAAATCCAAAAGATTTCCTTGTCCTTCTTTTGCTTGTTGGGAGCTTTCCCGTGTAAATAATTTTTCTAATTTTTGCTTTTTCCTTGTATTTGCGTGTTCAAGAAAACTAAAAACTCCAAAAATATTTCAGTGTGTTTCTCTGAATTTCTTTTCCTTTTATTCGAGTTGTACCGAGGAGAAGACCACGATGAAAATGTTGAGTGGCTCTCATATGAATAATTGTTGAACTAATTTAGAGCACATTTATCTTGTCTTCTCCTATTGAATAAAATGTTTTGCAGATCCCAGCTTAGTCCACAACACTCTTGCACTATTATTATTTTCATATCATTCGGTTGTGCAAGTGAAAGGCAATAATGACGACATACGATGAACTGGCCGTGGCAAGGAGAAATTGGTATGAACTCGACTTGTTCTGTTTGTGTAAATATGTTTACCCAAGTACCCATGATTCAGCTCATTATGATTAAACATGTTTTCCATGACAATTAGAGATTATAGTTTCTCATGCCATGCATAAGTAGCTAGGAGTTAATAATGATTTGTCTTGGATTTCAACATAGCGTTAAAATGATTGTGATGTAGTATGATGATATGGTATCCTCCTCTGAATGTTCAAGTGGCTTGATTTGGCACATGTTTATGCATGTTGTTGAATCAAAACCAACATAGCCTCTATGGTATTTATGTTCATGGTGTCCATATCCTACTCATGCGGGTGTCCAATGTTTATTATGCATGATGCATGTTCATGACCATTATTGCTCTCTAGATTCCCAACCTATTTGCTAGCCTTCACCTGTACTAAGCGGGAATACTGCTTGTGCATCAAATTCTAAAACTCAAAGTTATTCCAGATGAGTCCACCATACCTACCTATATGTGGTATTACCCTACTGTCCTAAGTAAATTTGCATATGCCACCTCTAAACACTTCAAATAAATATCCTTTTTGTGTGTCTGGATCGTTCATGGAACGATAGGACGTGGTCGGTATTTTCCATGCTAAGCGGGTTATTCTCAAGTTGAGTGTTTATTCACTCGCTATTGCACGAGAAAAGGGCGGTGTCAGGGATATGACTAGTGGTATAAACCGGCCAGGAGGGTCCGGATTACGCAGGTAAGGTTATATTATCAGAAGCCCAGTAGAGTATGTAACAGGAAATTATAACCCACAGAGGTTTAGGGCCCATGTATAAGGCCCGTGATCTGTAAACCGTTGTACCATGTAACTTGGGATGTAAGATAGAAAGAGTAGAGACCGAGGCGGACACGTTTATGAGCCGGCCTCGGGACTCTGTAAACCGGACCGGGCGTCGCCTCCTATATAAAGGGATGACCCGGCGACGGTTCAGGACAAGAAACAACAGCTCGAGACACAGGTAAAGCGGATTCGCTCCCTGGTCATCGAAGCCCAAGCAATACCACACCAAACTAGACGTAGGCTTTTACCTTCATCGAAGGGGCCGAACTAGTATAAAACTCCCTGCGCCCTTCGTCCGCTTTAACCCCTTTAAACTAACCCGAGCGATGGCCTCACACCTAAGTCCGTTAACCCGAACATCTGTCGTGCTAAATCCACGACAGTTGGCGCCCATCATGGGGCTATCGCACGATGGTTTAGAGTTCTTGAAGGGCAGCTTTGAAGGGATCAAGGGTTACGCAGTGGGCCGGATGACCAAGAGTCGTCGCGCCCGGATCTACATCGACGATGCAGGCTGGGGCCCTGAGGCCGATTTAATCGAATACGAGTACCGGGTCCCCTTCGGCGGCATCCACGTCTTCATCGGCAAGAACGGCGAACCGGGCCTTGAGTCGGACATCTTCCCAACATCGTCGAGCCGGCTCAGCGTGCGAGATCAGCCCGGATTCAGCCCGCCATGAAGCACGTTTTCGTCGGAGCAGTGCATGGAGGGAAAGCCGAGGACGGATCGGATTCTGGTGGCGAGACAGTTGTCTATTCCGACGATGAATCTTCATCCGGAGAGACTGAATATTTGTATGTGTTGCAAGACGGCCGGTCAGAGGGTGTGTCCGATGGCGATAGTATTCCGGACCCTTTTGATCCGCCGAACAGGGTTGCTGTTTTCATGGCCGGATCAGAACCCATGCAGCAGCCCACAACGACTGGGGCGTTAACCTCAGAGGCAGCGGGAGCCAGAGTTGGAGACCTTCCCTCGTCGCCCTCTGACGTCCTGACCACTTTAGTTGATAACTTGACGGTGCTCGCAACAGCGGAAGTAGCCCAGGCCGACAAGGCGCAGCATGATGCGGAGATCGCTCAGTTGAAGAGCAGGATTGAACAAGCTAAGTTGGATATGGATGCGGAGAAAGCCAGGATGGCTACAAGACAGGCAGAGCTAGACTCCCAAGCTTTTTGGCTCAGGTTGGATCAGAATGCTTCACAGGAGGTAATGTATAGAAGGCAACAATCTCGTTTACCGCTGGTTTATGAGGCAAGGAATCTCTTTGGCACACCAGGAGCAGGAACCAGTAACCGCCCAGAGGTAAACCGGGGAGGAGCTCCGGGGACGGGCGCGTCGGTTCGGCCGCCAGCCATAGAACGGAACCGCCAAGTTGTGCCGACGCCGCACGTACCCACCCCTCCGGGCCATTACTCTAACCCGTTGGACAACATTGTCGCCGCCGCTTCAAGGATGGCCGCTGAGGTACGACGGGCTAAGGAGTAGCTGGACACGGCGTTAACACAGTAGCAGGCGTATTCTTATAGCCAGGAGAGGATTCATTCAACCCCCCGCCCGAGCCGGAGTTACACGAGGCACCTGGATGAACCAGTTGTATCTAGCAGCACGCGGAGACGGCACCGACAGAGGCAGGATAATCCGGCGGGAGCAGGAGCACATGCCCAGGAGGCGGTAGACTAGGCTAGACATAATGCTCGCGACGACACCCGTCAAGCAATGCCGGTTCACCCCACCACCACAGAAACAGGAATCATGTCCAGTTCCTTAGGGGTGCAGTGCCTCGTCCCCGCTTTACGGAACGTGAAATTACCCAAAGACTTCAAAGGCCCGCGCAAGGTACCCAACTACACGGCGGATCTGGCTCCGGAGGCGTGGGTTGAAAGTTATGAGATGGCTATGGAGATGCTTGATGTGGACGAAGCTGCGTGCGCCAAATACTTCACAATGATGCTTGAGGGCACGGCTCGGACATGGCTAAAGAGTTTACCACCTAACTCCATCGGATCATGGGGCGAGTTGCGTCGCCGGTTTATCAATAATTTCAAAGACACATGCAAGCAGCCGATGTCCGTGGTTGACTTAGCTGCATGTGTTCAAGGAGAACAAGAGACCACAAGCAGTTGGGTGCGGCAAGTATCTGAAATTTTGCACTCCTCCAATAGCATCAATCCGAGCACGGCTATAGTGACCTTAGAAGGCAATTGCCGGTTTGAGCCTTTGAGGCAGAAGCTGGGATGGCTCAAGCGTGATTGCAATGACATGGGAACGCTCATGGGTGCTTTGGTAAAGTATGGAGACTCTGATAATACCAAGTATCCAGATACAGACGGAGACAAGTCCGGGAAAGCAGGCAAAAACGGTAAACCGGCGCAGGCCAATCCGGCAGGTACAAGTTACAATGGCAAGCGCAAAGCGGAAGGCAGCTCGGACTTTGTGGCCAATACCAACATTCAAGACAACGGGCAGCGCCGCAAGGGTAGACCGCCCCCACGCAATGGGAGGCCGCCTATTAATCTAGATCGCCAGTTGGGCGTGCCTTGCCCAAAGCATGGAACAGAGGAAAACCTGGCTACGCATATCTGGAAAGACTGTTTTATTATGCAGGAGTTTATGAAACATGCCAAGTATAACCACGGGCCCCCTGGCGGGTCAGGTCCCAGTTTTCAGGGTCCGGGTTACCAGGGAGGTGGATCCGGGTCAGGATACCACGGCGGTAACAATAACCATAATGGCAACAATCAGCATCAGTAGAACCAGCAACATGGTCAGGGTGGATACAACAATCAAGGGAATCAACAGCGTCAGCAGCAGCAGCAATCCGGATATCGGAATAATCCGAAGGAGCTAAGTAGTGGGCAATATCATGTTTTCACCACAAGTCTGTGCAAACGGGATCAAAAGGTTCTAAAGAGAGCAGTACATTCTGTTGAACCGGCGATACCACGTTTTTTACGTTGGTCTAAGCAACCCATTGTGTGGAGCAGAGAGGATCACCCGCCACGGGTTGATAATCCGGGTCAGCTGGCTTTGGTGGTGGCACCACAGGTGGGCGGCTACAAGTTCACAAAGGTACTTATGGACGGAGGCAGCAACATCAATATCCTATACTATGAGACTTTCCGACGTATGGGGTTGACAGATAAAAAACTCCGACAATCCAACACAGTGTTCCACGGGGTGGTGCCTCGTAAATCGGCTTACCCAGTTGGAAAAAATCGATCTGGAAGTTACCTTTGGGGATGAGCATGACGCTAGATTGGAGACAGTGACCTTCGAGGTTGTAAAGATCAGGAGCCCATATCATGCTCTGTTTGGGAGACCGGTTTATGCCAAGTTCATGGCTAGACCATGTTATGTTTATCTGCAGCTGAAGATGCCGGGTCACAAGGGAACCATCACGGTTCACAGGAGCCGTAAGATCGCGTTGGAATGCGAGGAAGGAGACGCAGCATATGCTGAGGCAGTTTGTGCCACGGAGGAGCTGAAATTCTATAAGGACAATGTTGATCCGGCAGATATGTCGTCGTTGAAAAAGCCAACTACAGAGCATGATCCGGCGTTGAAGTTTAAATCAGTAGAGGAAACCAAGCAGGTTGACTTTGTTCCGGGCGATTCATCCAAGCAGTTCATGATCAATGCTAACCTAGACCCCAAATAGGAAAGCACTCTCATCGAGTTCATCCGTGAGAACCAGGATATCTTTGCATGGAAGCCTTCTGACATGCCAGGTATACCGAGGGAACTCGCTGAGCACAATCTTAATATTGATCCGAAGTTTAAACCAGTCAAGCACTATTTGCGCCGCTTCAATGACGAGAGGTGCAAGGCTATAGGTGAAGAAGTGGCTAGGCTCTTAGCCGCAGGTTTCATAGTTGAGGTATTTCATCCAGAGTGGTTGGCTAATCCGGTGCTGGTGCTAAAGAAAAACGGAACTTGGAGGATGTGTGTTGATTACACAGACTTGAACAAGGCTTGCCCAACTGATCCTTTTGCTCTCCCCCGTATTGATCAGATTATTGATGGTATGGCGGGATGTGAGCGACTAAGTTTTTTGGATGCATATTCAGGTTATTATCAAATTAAGATGGCAGTTAAGGACCAGGAGAAGACATCTTTCATAACTCCCTTTGGAGCCTTCTGCTATGTATCCATGCCTTTTGGGCTCAAGAGTGCCCAAGCAACTTATCAGCGTTGTGTGCAGAACTGCCTACAAGGGCAGATTGGAAGAAATGTCCATGCATATGTGGATGACATTCTGGTAAAATCCAGGAAGGAGGAGACGCTGATAGAGGACTTAAAAGAAACCTTTGACAACCTCCGGGTCTACAAGATGATGCTTAATCCGGAGAAGTGTGTTTTTGGTGTTCTGGCAGGCAAGCTCCTTTGATTCTTAGTGTCAAACAGAGGGATTGAAGCTAATCCCGAGAAGATCAAGGCGATCACATCCTTGGCTAAACCGGCTTGTATCAATGATGTCCAGCGCGTTGCAGGCCGTATTGTAGCATTGAGCCGGTTCATCAGCCGTTTGGGAGAAAAGGCGATCCCGCTTTATCAGATGATGAAAAAGACGGATCGGTTTGTGTGGAGCGATGCTGCAAACGCCGCGTTCGAGGATTTGAAGCGGCAATTAGCAGAACCACCAGTTCTTGCTGCCCCGGTTGACAAAGAGCCGCTGTTGTTATACATGGCTGCCAATGCCCGTGCAGTTAGCGTGGCCATTGTGGTGGAGCACAAAGAAGCAGGCAAAGAATATCTGGTTCAACGTCCGGTTTATTACATCAGTGAGGTGCTCATTGAGTCGAAACAAAGATATCCACACTGGCAGAAATTGGTATATGGTGTGTTCATGGCAAACTGGAAGTTGAAGCACTACTTCCAGGGCCACCCAATCACTGTCGTCAGTTCAGCCCCGTTGGGGGATATAATCCAGAACAGAGAAGCCACTGGCAGAGTGGCGAAGTGGGCCATTGAGCTTATCCCACATGGATTAAAATATGTGCCCCGTACGGCTATAATGTCCCAAGCACTGGTGGATTTCATCAATGATTGGACAGAGTTGCAAGCACCTGAGGAGAAGCCGAATCATACATACTGGACTATTCACTTTGACGGTTCAAGGCAATTGGAGGGCTCGGGGGCTGGAGTTGTGTTAACTTCCCCGCGAGGTGATAAGTTCTGTTATGTCCTCCGTTTGATGTTCCCTTGTACTAACAATGCTGCTGAGTATGAAGCTCTCCTCCATGGTTTACGGATGGCCAAGGAGATGAACTTGAGCCGGGTTAAGTGCTTTGGTGACTCAGATCTGGTGGCGCAACAAGTATCTGGTAAGTGGGATTCTAAAGATCCGCTCATGGCAGCTTACCGGCGAGAAGTGGATGCAGTTGCGGGATACTTCAAGGGATATCGGGTGGACCACATAGACCGGTGAAAAAATGAAGTGACCGATACATTGAGCTGGCTGGGCTCTCAACGTAAACCGATTCCACCTAATACCTTCTTGAATGAATTGCATAGCCCGTCAGTACAGATACCTTCAGAGGAGGACTTGGTTGTTCCTGATCCGGAAGCACAATTAGTCGCAGCGCTTCACGTCATTCCGGATTGGACACTCCCTTATTTGGCGTATATGAGCCGAGGTGAGTTGACATAGGATGAAGTGGAGGCCCGACAGATAATCCGGCGGTCTAAGTCTATGACTATCATCAATGGAGAACTTCATCACCGCAGCGTTTCTGGAGCGTTTCAGCGGTGCGTATCATCAGAGGAAGGCTGCGATATTCTTCGAGAGATTCATGAAGGGGATTGTGGTCATCACGCCAGTTCAAAGTCCTTGGTAGCTAAAGCTTTTCGTCATGGGTTCTACTGGCTGACGGCTCACGCCAACGCAGAGGACTTGGTCAGAAAATGTGACGCTTGCCAGAAATTTTCGCGGCGTGATCATGTACTGGCACAGGAGCTGCGGATGATTCCAATCACTTGGCCGTTTGCGACTTGGGGGCTTGATATGGTAGGACCCTTTAAAAAATCCCAAGATCAGAAAACCCACCTGTTAGTAGCAGTGGACAAATTTACAAAGTGGGTTGAAGCAAAGCCTGTCAGTAAGTGTGATGCGGCAACAACAGTTAAATTCATCAAAAAGGTAATTTTCCGGTTTGTCTTTCCACACAGCATTATAACTGATAATGGCACCAACCTATCTAAAGGAGAGATGGAAGAGTTCTGTCAAAGAGAACATATTCGCCTTGATGTGTCGTCAGTAGCTCACCCTCAGTCCAATGGCCAAGCTGAGAGAGCCAACCAAGAAATTTTGAGAGGCATCAAGCCCCGGCTTATGGTTCCTTTGCAAAGAACACCGGGTTGCTGGGTAGAGGAGTTACCTTCTGTCCTATGGAGCATCAACACTACGCCTAACAGATCTACAGGATACACGCCCTTTTTCATGGTATACGGTGCTGAAGCGGTCCTCCCTAGTGATATCCGGCATGATTCACCAAGCATGGCGGCCTATGTTGAAGCGGATAATGAACAAGCAAGGCAAGACAGCTTGGACCGGCTAGACGAGGAAAGGGACACGGCAGCAGCGCGATCAACGATTTATCAACAAGATCTGCGCCGGTACCACAACCGCCGGGTTAAGACTAGAACGTTCCAGGAGGGCGATCTGGTGCTCCGGCTGATCCAAGACCAGACAGATATGCATAAGCTATCCCCACCTTGGGAAGGACCCTTTGTGGTCAGCAGGAACCTACAGAACGGATCATACTACCTTGTCGACGTTCGAGAACATAAGGACTCACATACGGCAGAGGAGGAGACCAAGCGGCCGTGGAACATCGCTCTTCTTCGGCCTTACTATACTTGAGCCGTTGGCTCCACTTTATGTACAATGTATATATTATACTTAATAAAATAAACTGGCGCCCCCGGATCATCGGGGAATCAGCCATCTTCTTCGCAAAAAGAGTATCACATGGGGGCTTCGAAAGAAACCTTCCATGGCCTCTTAAACCGGCGCCCTTGACAGAATCAAGGAATCAGTCGTGTTCTTCAAAGGAGTATCACATGGGAGTTTCTACATAAGCTTACCATGGCCTCCTAAACCGACGCCCTTGATACATCAAGGAATCAACCATCTTATCAAAACAAGAATCACATGGGGGCTTCCACGGGTAAGGAAGTTTTCCATGGCCTCTTGAGCCGGCGGCGGTATGAAGCCCATCATAAGAGCACTGCTCTGGTTGCTTCGGCAATTTCCACATGATGATGAGGGGTAAAAGAGAGCGTTGGTGCCCAACCCAGCTCAAACATATACCCCGATGAGCAAAACGGCTCACACACTACCGGGGGGATCGCAGAGAGTTGAATACCCTTGTAGTGAACATGGCTTGGAAGCCCGGTGCATGCACCTAAAACCCCGGATTAACCTACCTGCCTCAAGTAAATCACGCCATCCAGGTAAACCTGGTATGACCCGTCGAACCTGCCACAAGTTACTCCTTCGGGTCCCTGAACTTGGCCACGTTAAATTGACGATCATCGAGTTGATTACCTAAAGACAAAATCTTTACGAGATTTTGAAACATTGGGGTCATCGATGATTTGGTTAAGGATTGCGGAGCATCTTGACAGGCTTTGCTAAAATGGTTAATAATAGTAGCCTGGCAGCTCATAAAAAGCCTCGAATTTGGAGCCTGGAAGCTCGTAAAAATCCTCGACTACATGGTCTTATTTGTCCAAAAAACCTTATTTTCTATTTTTTTATGATTTCACAAATCTTGGTCGTCATGATCATTTGTTTTTAAACAAGTCCATTGATGCGAGACTGGACCACTACAAGGTTGACCATATATCTACAAAGTTAAAGTCTGGGTCATGAACACCAGCGAGAATTAAACCGGCGTTCATCGTAACCCGGATCGGCCATCAGGCTAAGCCAAACAAGAGAGCCAAGAGCCTCATCAGCGCCTGCGCTTTCAAATTAATCCTACCGGGTTAAGGTCGACAAGACTACTTAATCAGAGGTATGGTATATGTTTGTAATCAACGGCTATTCCTTTGATATATATATCAGAGGAGTATAACCCGTCCGGTGGTAAACCGCCAGGATATATTTTAGCTTCGTTCATGCAGGCACAGGTAATATAAGCTGATCAAGCATTGCAAACAGACGATAAATTGGGAGTGCCAAACAAAATAATGCCATGGCAGTGGGACAAAAGCAATATATCAACTATTCTATTACAAGGCACTCGCAGGCCCGAATGGATCAAAGTTTTTGCAAAGTACTCACCAACTAAAAGTTAAACCGGACGGTTTACGACTCCTCTTCAAGCTGCGAAGGCTGAGGGTCACCTTGTTCCGGGTCTTCATCAACTTCAGGCAGTTGCTGGAAACCAGGAGCGCTCCAGTCAATCTTGGAGAGGGCACGGAAATACACTTCATCATTGATAAGATCTGAAGGGTCCATATCTGGAGCGAAAGTGTGGTTACGAACTGGTGGGATCAGATTTTCAGTGTCGTAAACCGGCCGCTCCACCCGCGAATTTTCTAGGTCATAAGCCGGATGATACCTTGTCAAATCTGCTTCATCGGCAAGCTTACTGGCAAGAGGGCGCATGTCCTTGGTCAAAGAACGGGGATCTTCGGCTTAAAAGGCTGACCCGTCCTCCTTCATGCTGGGGTAGTCGTTCATGGCTTCCGCCGAATCAAAATCGGGAACCCATGCTTCGGCCCGGGTCAGCGCCATGAGAGAACCAGCTCGTGCGGCAGACTTTTTTACCTCAACAAGTCGCGCAGGTAATACAGATAGCTTTTCCAGGGTGGCTTGGATGGTGACCGGCGCCGGTTTATTATGTGACATGGCACTGATGGCCCTTTGAGCGCCGGAGTAGAGCTACTCCACTAGGGTGTAAGCAGCCTTGAATTTTTTCCGAACATCATCTCCAAGATGAGTTATGCGCCTCCCTATATACAATTGGCAAGTTAAACCAGAGCAGGATAAAGATTGCAAGGATGTAAACACACAAAGACGGGTACTCACCGAAGATAGCAGAAGTCATGTTCTCTATTTGCTGTTTCAACCCGGATAGCTCATGTGTAACCGGATTGAGAGCAGCTTCGGCATCCTTTGCTCTTTTTTCAAGAGCGTCCCTCTGCACCTCCCATGTGGACCGCTCCGCTTCAAAGTCTTTCTTCAGTTTTTCCATATTAGTTAAAGCAAGGACAAGTTCTTCCTTAGCTTTGTTTGAAGCAGCCTCATGGAAGGCCAAGCTATTCCGGAGCTCAGTTGCCTCCGAAGCTCTCCGGTTCAAGTCAGCCTGCAAGAAAAGCAAACGTGTGAGAAGGACAGATTATTCAAAGTCTCAAGCACATAACAGGTTATGCACTTGACACTTGGGGGCTAATGTACAATTGAAGTAAAGAAAGCAAAAAATTTCAAACAAGTCCCAAGCACATAAACAGGTTATGCCCTTGGCACTGGGGGCTAATGTAAGTTCATTCTCAGAAATAATTAAAGTCCCGGTTCACCTACAATGAAGCTAAACCGATACTTGGGGGCTACTATGGCCTAAAGGTAGGATTGCAAAGTAAAAAGCAGAAACGGAAAGCAAGAGGAAAGAAAGTCACCTCATATTTATCCTTCATCATGTTGACTAAGCCATCTTCATAATCACGGCTGGTGAAGAGCCGGTTCGGATACCCGGAATGGAGTTCCTGGGCACTCAGCTGAGCATAGCTTGACAAGTCTGTGCTCCACTTGCCTTTATCTTGTTGAAATTTTTCGTCCTTGGCAGTATGCCTAGCCAAGATAACATGCTCCATGGGAGCAGTGAAGCCTAACCCAGTTATCTCAACATCTGCTGTCGAGGCAGTAGTTGGCTGGAGGAGATCAGCAGTGTGCACCGGACTAACAGGAGCCGGGCTAGCCCGAGGAGGACTAACCCGGACAGGGCTTGCCAGTTCAGCAGTGTTCTCCATATCATCACCTCCCGGCGCAGCAGCATCTTCATGGTCCATAGGAGCGGGATCATCGAGCTGAACTTCGACGTTGTCCTCTGGAGAGATGATCGCCTCAGGGTTCTCGGCCGGTTCAGCAGTAGTGGTCTCAGCAGCCGGTTTATTTTCTTTTGCCTTTTTACTAGGCTTGGGCATTCTGATAAAAGGGCAAAGGAGTCGTGAGAATCACAAAGTTAAAAACAGGAAGATAAACCTGACGTTTGAAAGAAGGACTTACCCAGGAATAGTCTTGAGCACTGGGACTTGCGTAGCGGTCGACTCGCCGGAAGAAGACAGAGGAGCCTCCTGATTGTTGGGATCAGACGGTTTAAGTGGTTTACGTATAAGTCCTGCTTTAGGATGAAGAAGGGTACGAGTGAGCAAAACCTCTGAGCGGCGTCTGCGTGCTGGCGTAAGGGGTATTCCGGACGATTCAACCACATGGCTGCTATGGCGCGTGGTCCGGCGAGCTTCATGCTGCTGATTCTTCAAAAGAAAGTTGGGATCCAATTGAGCATAAGGGTGAGAAAATGGATATTTTCGGGATACCCGGCGGACCTTGGGTGGCAACGGTTCTGAATCAAAAGAGAGAGAAATTACCTCAACTCCCTCCGCTTTACTTCCCTCCGCCAGATCCTGCGAAAAGGCATTGTTAACATAAATTCACACAAAGGGAGATCAAAGGACATAAGAATCCAGCAGTACCTCAGAAGCTGGATCATTTTCCTCAGGTTTGAACCGGAAGTAGCAACAGCCATCTTTTTCTTCACAACAAAGGTTTTCTTGCGTGTTGGCTTTGCCGGTTTATCATGCGCTTTCCTCTTCTAGAAGGGATCATTGGCCTGTGAAAAGGAATAAGAACATGTTGAAAACAAGGAATATATTAAACCGAAAGGAAAGGGTCGGAAGAGCTTTACCGATGGCGGTTTGTTGGTTAAGCAGAATGGAGCTAAACCGGTCCGGCTGCAATCCTCCAGAGGGATGTTCAGCATTTTCTTGGCAGAATCAGTAACTTCATTATCAGGAAGTACTATTTTTGTGTGGCGTTGAGGATCTTCCAGCTTGCCGGTATATTTGCACATCAGGCTTGAGCGCCGGCTTAGTGGAAGAATGCTCCAAGAGAGCCAGCAGCGGACGAAATCAACTCCGGTTAAACCGTTCGCCACGAAAGCCCTGAGCTTGGAAAGTTGAGGGGCATATCGAGTCCGGTCTTGGGCGCTTAAACGCTACGGTAAAGGATGAGTTGACGCCAGACAGTAAGCGCGGTAACCCGACAGTGGGTTTTCTCCTTCTAGTGAAGTGTCTTGGCAGTAGAACCATGTCTGGTTCCAATCCTTAGGGTGGCTGTGAAGAGTGGCGTGAGGAAAACTAACGTCCTTCCTTTTCTGGATGCTGACACCACCCAGCTCCTGATGAGGCCCATCAGAAAACTCAGTCCGGTGGTTCAGATGAAAGAAATCCCGGAACATATCCACTGATGGTTCTTCTTGAAGGTATGCCTCCGAGAAGACTTGGAAGTTACAGATGTTCGATACAGAATTTGGGCCTATATCTTGTGGGTGGAGTTGAAAAGCGGCTAACACATCCCGGAAGAACTTTGAACTGGGAGGACTGAAACCCCGGGCCAGATGATCATAAAAAACTATGATTTCTCCTTCCTTAGGCTAAGGAGGGCACTCATTTCCAGGGGCCCGCCAGTGCAGAGTTTCCTTAGGGTCCAGAACACCAATTGAGGCCGCTTCTACTAAATCTTCTTCCGTAATCCGGGACGAAACCCAGTTGCAAGCGACAAATTGTTTCACTGTGGAAGCCATTTCTTCAAAGAAAGGAACACTGGAAAATATAATACAAGACCCGGTTTACCAACTGCTAGATATAAACCGGTGCATTCTGTGAAGGTATGGACTTAATTGTCGGTTTAAACAAGGGACTAATGGTATCTACTAATCCGAAAGCAAGTATGAGCGAGATAGCTACCAGTTTACGACAATAGATGGAGAAAGTTAAACCGTCAATTATGGAAGAAGGCTGAAAAATCTAAACCGTCGGAGCAAGCATATGAAGCGCGAGTTATGACTAAACCGGTGGTATAAGCGGACAAGCTACAGATCTAAATTATGGAAAACAGCTTTTACATGAAACAGAGGTAAAATATGGATCTACAACGCAGGAAAAAGGCAGAATAATACAAGTTATATTCAGTAAATGCAGCAGAAGTTCTCGGAAGATTCAATCTAAACTAGCAAAGTTGGAGAAACTAAAGATATGATGATGGAGCGGAAGCACGTGAACAAAGGCTAGCTTAACAAGTTTTATATCTGTGGCTAAAACTATTCTACGGTGATGAACTACGAAGAAACGAGGGTTCATGGCGAGCTATAGAGGAAACCCTAGAACTGAGATCTATGGGGAAGAAGATGGCGTACCCGAGGAAGCAGAGGACGGCGGCGAGTTTCTGGTCGCGTTCAGGTTAATGCAGTGGCCGGACTTGCTGGCGACGGCGAGCTCGAAGGACGGCGACGGAAGCTCGAGCGCTGGAGACGGAGGAAGAAGAAGCAGAAGGGGAAAAGAGATGTGCCTCGGCTGTATTTATAGGCCGAGGGGTTAAAACGGCAAGCGCGGGAATCGAGGAGGCCAGAATCGAATAAAGATTGAGTTGTCGCCTCGATCTTCGGTGCGGCAATAAAGAAAGGTAACAAACAGATGAGGGCGTTAAATGCGCAGATGATTTCACGACAGATTAAAGCGATCTCAGGAGATGACGTCATGGCCGATTTATGAAGCATACAAGTGTAACATCCCAAATTTTCAATTTGGAATGTTATACATTAGATCATCATGCATATCATACTTTCTTGCTTTTGGTGATCCCGGAAAATCCTAAGCAACTCAAGGATCCTCGGAGAGAGTTGGGGATTTCAATATTTTCATAATTGAGGTTTCCCAAATTTTGAAAATAGGATCATTTGATTTTATTTATTTTACCTTCAAGTATTTCTATAAAATATGAGAGAGGGAGTAAAATGACTCTCCCAAAAATTAAAGAAATACGGAAGATTTAATAAAAAGATCAAATAAGTTTTATTTGGAGTTTTATTTGAACTAGGAGAAAATTGCATGTTTTCGAAAATTGCATTTTAGTGCCAAGAAAATGTTCATCTTGTTCTAAATATTCTATTTAGACGGTGAAAATTTGTTTTGGCAATTTTAGATTTTATTTCTTTTTCTAGAGTTTTCTTTCTTCGTAGCGCCGACGTAATTAGAAAAAAAAAGAGGGGGACCCGACCCGACTGGGCCGAAGCCCAGCCGAGCCAGGCCCAAGCGCGCCGCCGCCTTCCCCGCCAGCGCCGACGCCGTGGCCGAGCCGGACTGCTGCCGCCGCCGCCCTTTTGCCCCCTTCCCCAAGCCTCCTAGCCCCCCTATATATACTGCCCCTCCCCCCCTCTGTCGCACCCCGCCCC
>LR738713.1:378548609-378612843 GCA_902687465.1 Secale cereale
CCGCCGCCTCGCAGCCGCCGCCGCAAGCCGCCGCCCGCCACGAGCCAGCCGCCCTGCCGCCTCGCAGCCGCACACCGCCTCGCCGCAGCCCGCCGCCTCGCCGCCCCGCCACCGCCGTTGCCGCCGCTGCTGCTGCTTCCCACCGCCGCCACCACCGCCCGCCGCAGCCCGCCGCCCCGCCGGTCGTCGACGAGGTAGCCGCCCGGTTTTTGTTTTAAGAAGACCGTCGTTTTTTTTAAGAACCCTAGTCGGTTTTTCTTTAGATCGGTTTTATTAGATCGGTTTTCTGTTTTTTCGGTTTAGTTAATTAGTAAACGTTCACCCGTTCGTTCGTTCTAACGAACGAGTTTGTTGTTGAGTTTCAGCTGATGAACGTTCGTTCCTTAAGCTGTTTTAGTTTTCTTTTCGTAGTTTATTTTCCGATCGCGATCTCTGATCCGATCTTCGCTTTAGTTTAACTTTTCGCTCGTTTATCGGAATCAGGTGATTCAAGCGCCTGGAGTTTCATCTTGAAATTCTCTTTCCGTTTAACCTAGTCACTCAAGCGTTTGCCTCAGCTAAATTTGGACTTAGGTCCAGATTTGTTCGATAGTTGTTTCTCTTTCGCCATTTGTCTTTCGTTGCTTTTCTTTTGCCGTTTCTTTTGCAAACCGGAGTCCTTAAGTTGAACTTTCTGGTTAGATCTCTCATTTAAGTCTTACCCGTGCATTAGTTAAGTACTTATTGTGTGTTTGTTTGTTTGCGATAGAGTACCCGGAGTGCGCCGCTTGCTACTTTGAATCTCTAGGTTTTGCGGATCATCAGCAAGGCAAGTAACACTTTGATCATACTTTCCAAATACCCAGTTTTCATTGCATTAGTCCAACCCTCACACATTGCATGAGTAGGATCTTTTAACTTGTGGGTCTGGGAAGTAGTTTGAGGTAGTACCTATTACCTGCATTACATTCAAACCTTTGGGAGTTACTTCTACGTTTGTTGTTAGGCCATGCTATGCTCGTAGACGTGGATTGGGTGAGTGTATCCATGACAGATGTGAGATTGTTAATTAATGGTTCAACTTAAGGTGGCAACTTTAACACACATCTGGGTGGATTGAGGCACCTGGGTATTCCAGCGATTGCCTGTTTTTTTTGGACCGCCACCCAGGCTCAAAGGGATCATGAGATTATTCGTACTAGAAACTTTCGTGTGCAGCCACATGCCAATATGGGCTCTGGCATAGTTGAGTAAGTTGTGGGAAACCTTTCCATGATGGGCTAGCAGATGTAGAGGGATTGTAGGTGTACCGGCCTATCTATCTAGTTAAGGGGACCTCTTCGGAAAGACTGTGTCTCGGTCATCCGTTTCTCAAACACCATGCAGTGCGAGAAACCAAACGGAGGCGATCGAGTCTTCTGGGGAATAGTGCACAAACCTCTGCAGAGTGTACAAACTGATCATTATTAGCCGTGTCCCCGGTTACGGACGTCTTGAGTATCTAGTACTTGGATTATCATGTGAATCTCATCATGTTACTCTAATTATTATTGTTGGGTTTAATGATGATTTATTAATTGGGGTTGAGAGGATGTCTATCTTCTCAACGATGTTTCAACTACCATGATAGTTAAATAAAATCTATTCCTTTGAAGTAGGAAAAAATTGGCTTTACGCAAAAACTGTAACCTTAGAGCTTTCCACCAGCCATATTGCATATAGTATAGCTTTATTTTTGTTACTCTCTATGTGTTACTTTGCCAGCATATTCCATGTGCTGACCCGTTTTCGGGCAGCAACGTTCATGTTGCAGACTTTTCAGACAACGAGTAAGGTGCCTTATAGGTCGTGGTTCTATACTCAGTGATGCCGTTGGAGTTGACGGACTCACTTATCTTCCAAGCCTTCCGCTGTTATCGTGTTAGATGGCCTTAAGCCATTTTTATTGTAATAAGTTCATCATTGGTACTATCGATGTAATAAGTGTGTGGTTGCTACTCTGTTATAAATCCTTCAAGTACTGTGCATGTCAACATTACTGATCCAGGGATGACACTGATGCACAGACATCAGACTGTTTGAGGTCTGGTCGCTACAAGATGGTATCAGAGCACACGCTGACTGTAGGACACGACCACTAAGCTAAAACCCTAGAGCACTATTCACTCTTCTCTTTTCTGACTCCTCATCTTTTCTACTCTTTTAGGATGGTGGATGCAAAGAACAAGTTCACTCAACCTGATGAAGATACACCATTTGGACGACACCTGAAGGAAGTCACCAGATATCTAAACATTGGACTACCAAGTTTCACCGGAACCTACAAAGCCACTCTACCTGAAAAGGAGCGTTGGTTGGTTCAAGCTCAAGTTCCAGGAAGGACGATCAAGCCCGTCACCGCACTCATAGCATTTTCTTTTAATGCGCCTACATGGAGCCTAGGCAGTAGCATGGCAGCCCACATCGCTATGGGAAGGATCGGAGAAGTCTATAAGCAGGAGCTAAAAGACATCATCTACCAAATTTGTGGACGCCGAGATGAGAATTGGGATATGATCAGCACCCGGAAGGATAGATCCATTGCAGCCTTCATCCAGGAGTTGAACCATCACATTCGTCGCCAAGAACACCAGATGTGTGCAGGGATGATAGATTTGAAGAAAGCACTAAACAGAAACTTGGAGTTAGAAGAGGAACTCAAGTCTACACGCGACGGATACGAGGAGGAGATGCTAATACTTGTGGAGAAGAATGATGACTTGACACGGAAGTTAGGGATACTCATGGGAGAAGAAGAAGAGGAAGAAGAACCCAAGGAGATTCCACCGGAAGACTACATCATCATTGACGACACGGATTCGGAACCTGATGATAGTGATGATGAAGACTATGAAGATGAAGCTGGAGCAGATATCATGGAATCCTCTGTCGATCAAAATTTCTAGAAGACCTTCCCATGACTAGTAGTTTTTTCATTTAGTAGACTTAGAACACTTTTGTAACAATTAGATCCGTGTAAGCCCTTGTTTGAAATTGATTTTGGTGTGATGAATTGTGTGTTTGCCTCATGTGCATATGGGTAGTGATTTTCCCTTAGACCTAAATTCTGTTCTAATCTCTTCCCTCTACACCAATCAGATGCCTCCAAGACGTGAGCTCGGATTTGAGTTTCCCCCAGAGCTCACCCAGTTGATCCAACAGCAGAACACCCTGATGCAACTTCTTGTCCAGAATACTTAGAACAACTAGAACAACAACAACAACAACAACCCTCCCCCACCACCACCCGTGGATAAACTGACCCGTTTCTTAAGGTTACAACCGCCGGTGTCTGCTAGCAGCATTGGACCAATAGTCGCTGATGACTGGCTGCGCAAAATTGGAAGGGATTTGACCACTGCTAAATGCTCAGATGCTGAGAAGGTGCGTTTTGCCGCACACCAGTTGTCTGGACCAGTCGCAACATGGTGGGAGAATTACACAGCCACTTTTCCCATAGCCAATGTGACTTGGGATCAGTTTCAGCAAGCTTTTCGTACCGCCCATGTCTCAACTGGAGCTATGAGTATGAAGAAGTAGGAGTTTTGCAATTTGCGCCAAGGCAACCGTACTGTGGCTCAGTACGTGGATGAGTTTAGTACCCTATCTCATTATGCCCCGGATGATGTGGCCACAGATGCCGCTAAGCAGGAGAGATTCATGGAAGGGCTGAATGATGAGATGAGTGTACAGTTGATGGTGGCCACTTTCAATAACTCCCAGGAGCTGGTTGACCGCGCCTTAATGATTGAAAGGAAGCACCAACGGATTGAAAGTCGCAAGAGGAAGTATGGACAAGGAAAGTATAATTCTGGAGCTCAGCAGAAGCCTCGTTTTACCCCTAAAACGGTAGGACAATTCCAACATACCCATGGAGGAGGTAGCTCGCACAATCATAATGGCCCCAAGAATGGAAATGGAAATGGAGCAAGTAGTAACCAGAGCCGCCCTACCCCATCCACACCCACCAAGAAGGATTTCAGCCATGTCACCTGTTACAAGTGCGGGAAGAATGGACATTATGCCAATGAATGCCCAGAAGCTAAGAATGGGAACGACAATGGAAGCGCCGCGAAGAAGCCCAACCCGTTCAACAAGGGACAAGTGAACCACGTGACTGTGGAGGAGGTAGAAGAGCAACCAGATGCTGTTGTCGGTAAGTTTTTGGTTAAGACATTTACCGCAATAGTTCTTTTCGATACTGGTGCATCGCATTCATATATTTCAAGGGGATTCGTAAATAGACATAGGATGTCCACCCGAGTTCTTAAGAACCCCATGTTAGTAAGTTCACCTGGAGCAGAGTATATGGCACACCAAGGATGTTTTCGGACGCCATTGACCATAGGACGCCACACTTTCCCCTCTGACCTAATAGTCCTTGAATCACAAGGATTGGATGTGATATTAGGTATGGATTGGCTATCGAAGTATGGAGGAAACATTGACTGTGCTAGTAAGTCTATTTTTCTCACCACCCCGGAGGGAAAAATGATTAAGTATGTATCTAGGCATTCGCCTATAAGGACTCAAGTACATTCTCTCGCGGGAGTTGTTCATGAGGAAGTGCCAGTAGTGAAGGATTATCCGGATGTGTTTCCAGAGGAGTTACCTGGCATGCCACCGGATAGAGATATAGAGTTTTTTATTGAACTTTTGCCAGGCACCGGGCTAATTTCTAAGAGACCATATAGGATGCCCGCAAAGGATTTGGAGGAGATTAAGAAACAGATTAATGAGTTACTGGATAAAGGATTCATACGCCCAAGTTCTTCGCCTTGGGGTTCGCCAGTACTTCTAGTGGAGAAGAAGGATGGATCGTTAAGAATGGTTGTTGATTACCGAGGGCTGAATGAAGTAACGATCAAGAACAAGTACCCATTGCCGATGATCAATGATCTATTCGATAGATTGCAAGGAGCTAAGGTATTTTCCAAGATCGATCTGCGATCAGGGTACCACCAATTGAAGATCCGAGAGCAGGATATACCTAAGACGGCCTTTACCACCAGGTACGGGTTGTACGAGTATACTGTTATGTCTTTTGGTCTGACTAACGCACCGGCAAACTTTATGAACCTGATGAACAAGGTGTTTAAGGAGTATTTGGATAAGTTCGTCGTGGTGTTCATAGATGATATATTGATCTTCTCGAAGGATGAAGAGGAACATGCAGAGCATTTGCGTTTGGTATTGGAGAAGCTCAGAGAACATCAGTTATATGCCAAGTTTAGCAAATGCGAGTTTTGGTTGAAGGAAGTCGGATTTCTCGGACACGTTATATCTGGAGAAGGAATAGCAGTAGATCCCGCCAAGGTGGACACTGTGACAAATTAGGAAGCACCAACAACAGGTGGAGAGATCCGGAGTTTTCTTGGACTGGCAAGATACTACCGAAGATTTCTTGAGAATTTCTCGAGGATTGCAAAGCCAATGACGGAGTTGCTAAAGAAGGATACCAAATTCAATTGGACCGAAGAATGTGAGGCTAGTTTCCAGGAATTAAAGAAACGTTTGGTCTCATCACCTGTGTTGATTCTGCCAGATCAACATAAGGATTATGAGGTGTACTGCGACGCTTCACGTCGAGGACTTCGAGCAGTTCTTATGCATGAAGGAAGAGTTGTTTCGTATGCTTCACGCCAACTGAAACCTCGTGAGTTGAACTATGCCACTCATGATTTGGAGTTAGCAACCGTAGTGCATGCATTGAAGACGTGGCGACATTTTCTCATTGGAAACCATTGTGAAGTATATATGGATCACAAGGGTTTAAAGTATATATTCACTCAGAAGGAGCTGAATCTCAGGCAAAGGAGATGGCTGGAACTCATTAAGGATTACGACATGAGATTGCATTATCATCCCGGAAAGGCTAACGTAGTAGCCGATGCGCTAAGCCGTAAGAGCCATGTCAATACCCTATTGACGGAGGAATTTCCAAAGGAATTAGTCGAGGACTTACGAGAACTACGTATGGAGATAGTTCCGAGAGGCTATGTAGCAACACTGGAGATCCAGTCTACCCTGATGGATAAAATCAGAGAAGCTCAGAAAACTGACGAGGAGGTTGCCTCTATAAAGGAGAGGATGAGCGAAGGAAGAGCTAAAGGTTTTCGTGAGGATGAACACGACACCTTATGGTTTGAGGACCGCATTTATGTGCCTAATGACCCGGAGATCAGGAAGTTGATTCTACAGGAGGCCTATGATTCACCATACTCGATTCACCCAGGAAATACTAAGATGTATTTGGATTTGAAGGACATTTTCTGGTGGACCGGTATGAAGAAAGATATTGCGGAGTATGTAGCAGTTTGTGATGTATGTCACAGAGTGAAGGCAGAACATCAGAAGCTGGAAGGATTGTTACAACCATTTCTAGTACCCGAATGGAAGTGGGATAAGCTAAGTATGGATTTTATTACGGGATTACCCAGAACTCGTTCTGGCTATGACTCGATTTGGGTCGTAGTCGATCGTTTAACAAAGGTAGCTCATTTCATCCCTGTAAAGACTACTTATACCAGTGCAAAGTTGGCAAATATATACATGACCAGAATTGTATGTCTGCATGGAGTTCCAAGAAGCATCGTATCAGATAGAGGAACCCAGTTTACCTCACAGTTCTGGAATCAGTTACATGAAACTTTGGGTACCAGGCTAGAGTTTAGCACAGCTTTTCACCCGCGGACAGATGGACAGACGGAAAGAGTCAATCAGATTTTGGAGGATATGCTGAGAGCATGTGCACTAGATTATGAATCTAGTTGGGACGACAATTTGCCGTACACCGAATTTTCTTACAACAACAGTTATCAATCCAGTTTGAAGATGGCCCCTTTCGAAGCGTTATACGAAAGGAGATGTAGGACTCCGTTGTCGTGGGACGAAGTTGGAGACCGCAAGCTGTTCGAGCCAGATATGATCAAGGAATCGGAGCAGAAGGTGAAGTTGATTCGTGATAGGCTCAAGATAGCCCAGTCCAGACAGAAGAGTTACGCAGATTCAAAACGCAAGGAGATCGTTTACAAGGTCGGAGACAGAGTTTATCTTCGAGTATCTCCACTTCGAGGAGTTAAACGTTTTGGAGTTAAGGGAAAACTAGCGCCCCATTTTGTAGGACCCTATAAGATTATGGAATGTATGGGGGAAGTAGGCTACAAGTTAGAACTGCACGAAGGATTGTCAGGGCTTCACGACGTATTCCACATTTCCCAGTTGAAGAAATGCCATGCAGAAATGACCGAGAGACCGCTGAGGGATACCGTGCCATTGGAAGCTATTCAATTGGACAGCGACTTGACCTATGAAGAGAAACCCATCAAGATTCTTGAGTATGCCAGTCGAGTCACCCGGAGCAAGGTTAACAAGTTTTGCAAAGTTCAGTGGAGTCACCACACCGAGGAGGAAGCCACCTGGGAAAGAGAGGAAGACCTGCAGAAGGACCACCCTCACCTATTTTCTAGCCAACCCGAATCTCGAGAGCGAGATTCATCTTAAGGGGGGTAGGTTTGTAACATCCCAAATTTTCAATTTGGAATGTTATACATTAGAGCATCATGCATATCATACTTTCTTGCTTTTGGTGATCCCGGAAAATCCTAAGCAACTTAAGGACCCTCGGAGAGAGTTGGGGATTTCAATATTTTCATAATTGAGGTTTCTCAAATTTTGAAAATAGGATCATTTGATTTTATTTATTTTATCTTCAAGTATTTCTATCAAATATGAGAGAGGGAGTAAAATGACTCTCCCAAAAATTAAAGAAATACGGAAGATTTAATAAAAAGATCAAATAAGTTTTATTTGGAGTTTTATTTGAACTAGGAGAAAATTGCATGTTTTCAAAAATTGCATTTTAGTGCCAAGAAAATGTTCATCTTGTTCTAAATATTCTATTTAGACGGTGAAAATTTGTTTTGGCAATTTTAGATTTTATTTCTTTTTATAGAGTTTTCTTTCTTCGTAGCGCCGACGTAATTAGAAAAAAAAAATGAGGGGGGCCCGACCCGAGTGGGCCGAAGTCTAGCCGAGCCAGGCCCAAGCGCGCCGCCGCCTTCCCCGCCAGCGCCGACGCCGTGGCCGAGCCGGACTGCTGCCGCCGCCGCACTTTTGCCCCCTTCCCCAAGCCTCCTAGCCCCTCCCCCTATATATACTGCCCCTCCCCCACTCTGCCGCACCCCGCGCCGCCGCCTCGCAGCCGCCGCCGCCCGCCGCGAGCCAACCGCCCCGCCGCCTCGCAGCCACACGCCGCCTCGCCGCAGCCCGCCGCCTCGCCCCCCGCCGCCTCGCTGCCCCGCCGCCGCCGCAACGCCGCCGGCGCCGCTGCTGCCCACCGCCGCCACCACCACCCGCTGCAACCCGCCACCCCGCCGGTCGTCGACGAGGTAGCCGCCCGGTTTTTCTTTTAAGAAGACTGTCGGTTTTTTTAGAACCCTAGTCGGTTTTTCTTTAGATCGGTTTTCTATTTTTTTCGGTTTAGTTAATTAGTAAACGCTCACCCGTTCGTTCGTTCTAACGAACGAGTTCGTTGTTGAGTTTCAGCTGACGAACATTCGTTCGTTAAGTTGTTTCAGTTTTCTTTTCGTAGTTTATTTTCCGATCGCGATCTCTGACCCGATCTTCGCTTTAGTTTAACTTTTCGCTCGTTTATCGGAATCAAGTGATTCAAGCGCCTGGAGTTTCATCTTGAAATTCTCTTTCCATTTAACCTAGTCACTCAAGCGTTTGCCTCAGCTAAATTTGGACTTAGGTCCAGATTGGTTCGGTAGTTGTTTCTCTTTCGCCGTTTGTCTTTCGTTGCTTTTCTTTTGCCGTTTCTTTTGCAAACCGGAGTTCTTAAGTTGAACTTTCTGGTTAGATCTCTCATTTAAGTATTACCCGTGCATTAGTTAAGTACTTATTGTGTGTTTGTTTGTTTGCGATAAAGTACCCGGAGTGCGCCGCTTGCTACTTTGAATCTCTAGGTTTTGCGGATCATCAGCAAGGCAAGTAACACTTTGATCATACTTTCCAAATACCCAGTTTTCATTGCATTAGTCCAACCCTCACACATTGCATGAGTAGGATCTTTTAAATTGTGGGTCTGGGAAGTAGTTTGAGGTAGTACCTATTACCTGCATTACATTCAAACCTTTGGGAGTTACTTCTACGTTTGCTGTTAGGTCATGCTATGCTCGTAGACGTGGATTGGGTGAGTGTATCCATGACAGATGTGAGATTGTTAATTAATGGTTCAACTTAAGGTGGCAACTTTAACACACATCTGGGTGGATTGAGGCACCTGGGTATTCCAGCGATTGCCTGTTTTTCTTTTGGACCGCCACCCAGGCTCAAAGGGATCATGAGATTATTCATACTAGAAACTTTCGTGTGCAGCCACATGCCAATATGGGCTCTGGCATAGTTGAGTAAGTTGTGGGAAACCTTTCCATGATGGGCTAGCAGATGTAGAGGGATTGTAGGTGTGCCGGCCTATCTATCTGGTTAAGGGGACCTCTTCGGAAAGACTGTGTCTCGGTCATCCGTTTCTCAAACACCATGCAGTGCGAGAAACCAAACGGAGGCGATCGAGTCTTGTGGGGAAAAGTGCACAAACCTCTGCAGAGTGTACAAACTGATCATGATTAGCCGTGTCCTCGGTTACGGACGTCTTGAGTATCTAGTACTTGGATTATCATGTGAATCTCATCATGTTACTCTAATTAATATTGTTGGGTTTAATGATGATTTATTAATTGGGGTTGAGAGGATGTCTATCTTCTCAACGATGTTTCAACTACCATGATAATTAAATAAAATCTATTCCTTTGAAGTAGGGAAAAATTGGCTTTACGCAAAAACTGTAACCTTAGAGCTTTCCACCAGCCATATTGCATATAGTATAGCTTTATTTTTGTTACTCTCTATGTGTTACTTTGCCAGCATATTCCATGTGCTAACCCGTTTTCGGGCTGCAACGTTCATGTTGCAGACTTTTCAGACGACGGGTAAGGTGCCTTATAGGTCGTGGTTCTATACTCAGTGATGCCGTTGGAGTTGATGGACTCACTTATCTTCCAAGCCTTCCACTGTTATCGTGTTACATGGCCTTAAGCCATTTTTATTGTAATAAGTTCATCGTTGGAACTATCGATGTAATAAGTGTGTGGTTGCTACTCTGTTGTAAATCCTTCAAGTACTGTGCGTGTCAGCATTACTGATCCAGGGATGACACTGATGCACAGAGATCAGACTGTTTGAGGTCTGGTCGCTACAACAAGTTGCAGAAAGGAAATTCATACTAGACTTGGAAGACTGACATGAACAAGTTCAAATCAATCTAGGGCCTAATGTCAGGGATATGACTAGTGGGTATAAACCGGCCAGGAGGGTCCGGATTACGCTGGTAAGGTTATATTATCAGAAGCCCAGTAGAGTATGTAACAGGAAATTATAACCCACAGAGGTTTAGGGCCCATGTATAAGGCCGGTGATCTGTAAACCGTTGTACCATGTAACTTGGGATGTAAGATATAAAGAGTAGAGACCGAGGTGGACACGTTTATGAGCCGGCCTTGGGACTCTGTAAACTCGCCCGGGCGTCGCCTCCTATATAAAGGGACGACCCGGTGACGGTTCAGGACAAGAAATAACAGCTCGAGTCACAAGTAAAGCGGATTCGCTCCCTGGTCATCGAAGCCCAAGCAATACCACACCAAACTAGACGTAGGCTTTTACCTTCATCAAAGGGGCCGAACTAGTATAAAACTCCCTGCGTCCTTCATCCGCTTTAACCCCTTTAAGCTAACCCGAGCGATGGCCTCACACCTAAGTCCGTTAACCCGGACATCTGCCGTGCTAAATCCACGACATGCGGTAATAGGGGTTCCTAGTCCCAATTCCCAAATTGCAAAAACAAAAAGCTTACAAATAAACAAACAAAAACTCCCAATGGAGTTCAAACATTTACTTTTCTCCTCGAGAACCGCCACTAGCTTGTTTAGCATGGGAGATATCGATAGCTGATTGTCGTGAAGTGAATGAGAAGGGTGCACCTCTCAAAATATCATTTACCTCTGTTTTAAAAACTGGAGCTCTGGCACCTCTGCAAATTGCTCCTTCCCTCTACGAAGGGACTATCTATTTACTTTTATATTGTGTCATCACCTTCTCTAATAAGTGCCAGATCTAAGAGCACTGTTATCATGCCTATGGATTGTGTGTAGAGAATGTTGGGTGCTAGCATGAATGGATCTTTTCTACCATGAATTACAATGTTTAGTCACTGCTTGAACTTTGGAGGTGCTCTGCATTTATGTTTTGCGGTCTCAGAAAGGGCTAGCGAGATACCACTATTGTCATATTATATCACGGTTGTTTTGACAACGTGGTGCTGTTTGAGATCTCTTATTATCGCTCGCTAGCTGATTATGTCATTGATATGAGGTAATATAATCTTTAAATGTTATTGTTGACATGGTTAGCTATAATGTTAGCTGAAAACCTGGGTGTTGTTTAAGCTTATTTATGCAAACAAGAGCAAAAGAGTTAGTAAAAGTTTTTCTTTCTCACTTTCAGTTTATCAACTGAATTCCTTGAGGACAAGCAAAGGTTTAAGCTTGGGGGGTTGATATGTCTCCAACGTATCTACTTTCCCTCACACTTTTCCTCTTGTTTTGGACTCTAATTTGCATGACATGAATGAAACTAACCCCGGACTAACGCTGTTTTCAGCAGAACTACCATGGTGTTGTTTTTGTGCAGAAATAAAAGTTCTCAGAATGAAATGAAACTTTGGGAGGATTTTTATGGAATAAAAGAGAATTACTAGAGCCAAGACCCACCAGAGAGGGGACCCTGGGTGGGCACAACCCACCAGGGAGCGCCCCCCTCTCCTAGCGCGCCCAAGTGGGTTGTACCTGGTGGCCCTACAGACGACAACCCTGACCCTATAAATTCCTATTTTTGGAGGAAAATCGGGGAGAAAGAATTATCACGATCCACGAGACAGAGCCGCCGTCACCTCATCTTTTTCCTCGGGAGGCCAGATCTGGAGTCCGTTTGGGGCTCCGGAGAGGGGGGGCTTCGTTCTTCGTCATCACCAACCCTTCTCCATCGCCAATTCCATGACACTCCCCACCGAGAGTGAGTAATTCCTTCGTAGGCTCACTGGTCGATGATGAGTTGGATGAGATTCATCATGTAATCGAGTTAGTTTTGTTAGGGCATGGTCCCTAGTATCCACTATGTTCTTAGATTGATGTTGCTATGACTTTGCTATGCTTAATGCTTGTCACTTTGGGCCCGGGTGCCATGAACACAGATCTGAACCATTTATGAATTCATCATTATATCCATGTTTTAGATCCGATCTTGCAAGTTATAGTCACCTACTACGTGTTATGATCCGGCAACCCCGGAGTGACAATAACTGGAACCACTCCTGGTGATGCCCGTAGTTTGAGGAGTTCATGTATTCACTATGTGTTAATGCTTTGTCCAGGTTCTCTAGTAAAAGGAGGCCTTAATATCCCTTAGTTTCCAATATGGACCCCGCTACCACGGGAGGGTAGGACAAAAGATGTCATGCAAGTTCTTTTAATAAAGCACATATGACTATTTACGGAATACATGCCTACATTATATCGATGAACTGGAGCTAGTGTCGTATCGCCCTAGGTTATAACTGTCACATGATGAATGTCATCCAACAAATCACTGATCTAATGCCTACGATTCTTTACATATTGATCTAGCTGCATTACTATTGCTATCATCATTGTTACACTTGCTACAAAATTACTGCTATCACTGTTACCGTTACTATTGTTGTTGTCACTACTATCAAACTACTATGCTACTGATCACTTTGCTGCAGATGATTAATCTCCAGGTGTGGTTGAATTGATAACTCAGCTGCTAATACTAGCAAATATTATTTGGCTCCCCTTGTGTCGAATCTATAAATTTGGTTTGAATACTCTACCCTCGAAAACGGTTGTGATCCCCTATACTTGTGGGTTATCAGAAATCATCACCGGTGGCCATCTTCATCATCCCGACGGCCACCATGGTGAGGAGGAAGTAGTCCACCCTCGGGGCTGAGGGTTTGTACCAGTAGCTATGCGTTCAATCTCTCTCTCTCTCTCTCTCTCTCTCTCTCGTATTCTTGAGATGCACAATCTTGATGTATCGCGTGCTTTGTTAATATAGTCGGATCATATGGTGTTTTCCCCTGTCTATCTTGTTGTGATGAATTGAGTTTTTCCCTTTGAGATTTCGTTGTTATCGGATTGAATACTTTTATGGATTTGAGAACACTTGATATATGTCTTACAATTGAATACTCATGGTGACAATGGGGTATCGTATTGATTCACTTGATATATGTTTTGGCACTCAACTCGCGGATTCCCGAGGTGACATTGGGGTAATGTAAGCATATGGGTTGATGCACGTTCTTGTCTTTGTTTCTCCAATAGAAATCTTGGGGCACTCTTTGAAGTTCTTGGTCTTGGATTGAGTATTATGAATATGAATTTGTTTTGTTGATTATTCTAGTACGCACTCTTGATAGATCGATCAAAAAGAATAACTTGTGTTATTTTAGTACGAACTCTTGATAGATCGACCAGAAAGAATACCTTGTGTTATTTTAGTATGAACTCTAGGATAGATTGAACGGAAAGAATAGCTTTGTGTTATTTCAGTATGAACTCTTGAATAGATCGAACGGAAATAATATCTTTAAGGTGGTTTCATACCCTATAAACAATTTCTTCTTATGTTCTCTGCTAGATAGGAACTTTGGAGTGATTCTTCATCGCACTTTGTGGGATGGTTATATGATCCAATTATATAAGTATTGTTGAGAGATTGCACTAGTGAAAATATGGACCCTAGGCCTTGTTTTCAAGCATAGCAATACCGTTCATGCTCCATTTTATCAATTGCTACCTTGCTATTTTTTACTGTCCGTACTACAAAAACTCATATCTACTATCCATATTACACTTGTATCACCATCTCTTCGCTGAAGTAGTGCACCTATACAATTTCCCATTGTATTGGGTTTGTTGGGGACACAATAGACTTTTTATTATTTGGCTGCAGGGTTGTTTGGGAGAGGCCATCTTCATGCTACACCTCCTACGGATTGATAAACCTTAGGTCATCCACTTGAGGGAAAATTGCTACTGTCCTACAAAACTCTGCGCTAAGAGGCCCAACACGTGTCTACAAGAATAAAGTTGCATAGTAAACTTCAAGGAGTTAGTCACGGGATCATGTGTTACGGAACGAGTAAAGAGACTTGCTAGAAACGAGATTGAATAAGGTATGGGGATAACGACGATCGAATCTCGTGCAAGTAACATACCAATGGACAAAGGGAATTGTATATGAGATTGATTGAATCCCAGACATCATGGTTCATCCAATGAGATCATCATGGAACATGTGGGAGCCAATATGGGTATCCAGATCCCGCTATTGGTTATTGGCCGGAGAGGTGTCTCAATCATGTCTGCATGGTTCCCGAACCCGTAGGGTCTACCCACTTAAGTTTCAGTGACGCTAGAGTTGTAATGGGAATTGTATGCGGGTACCAAAAGTTGTTCGGAGTCCCGGATGAAATCCCAGACATCACGAGGAGTTTCGGAATGGTCTGGAGGTGAAGATTTATATATGGAAAGTCCAGTTTCAGTCGCCGGAAAAGTTTCGGGTGTTATCGGTATCGTACCGGGACCATCGAAAGGGTTCCGGGGGTCCATCGGGAGGGGCTACCTGCCCCGAGGGACCAAGTGGGATGAATATGGGTGGGAACCAGCCCCCCTAGTGGGCTGATGTGCCCCAAGGGGCCTGGTACATCTCCAACGTATCTATAATTTTTGATTGTTCCATGTTGTTATATTATCATTCTTGGATGTTTTATAATCATTTTAGTCATTTTATATCATTTTTTGGTACTAACCTATTAACATAGTGCCAAGTGCTAGTTGTTGTTTTCTGCATGTTTTTTACATCGTGAAAAATCAATACCAGACGGAGTCCAAACGCAGTGAAACTTTTTGAGGATTTTATTTGGACATGAAGACATCTGGTGGGCCGGAGAAGCACCTGGGGGTGCTCCGAGGGGAGCACAACCCACCAGGGCGCGCCAGGAGGCCCAAGCGCGCCCTGGTGGGTTGTGCCCACCTCGGGTGCCCCTCGGACCACCTCTTTGATCTATAAATACCCAAATATTCCAGAAACCCTAGAGGATTCGACGAAAATCAATTCCAGCAGCCGAAGAGTCGAGAACCACCAGATCCAATCTAGACACCATCACGGAGGGGTTCACCACTTCAATTGGTGCCTCTCCGATGATGCGTGAGTAGTTCTTTGTAAACCTAAGGGTCCGTAGTGAGTAGCTAGATGGGTTCCTCTCTCTCTTTTGATTATCAAAACAATGGTCTCTTGGAGATCCATATGATGTAACTCTTTTGCGGTGTGTTTGTTAGGATCCGGTGAACTTTGAGTTTATGATCAGATCTATCTTTTTATCCATGAAAGTTATTTGAGTCTTCTTTGATCTCTTATATGCATGATTGCTTATAGCCTCTTATTTATTCTCCGATATTGGGTTTTGTTTGGCCAACTTGATCTATTTATCTTGCAATGGGAAGATGTGCTTTGTAGTGGGTTCCATCTTACGGTGTTTGATCCCAGTGACAGAAGGGGAATCGACACGTATGTATCGTTGCTACTAAGGATAAAATGATGGGGTCTATTTCTACATAAATAGATCTTGTCTACATCATGTCATCGTTCTTACTGCATTACTCCATTTTTCATGAACTTAATACACTAGATGCATGTTGGATAGCGGTCGACGTGTGGAGTAATAGTAGTAGATGCCGGCAGGACTCAGTCTACTAATCTTGAACGTGATGCCTATATAATGATCATTGCCTGGATATCATCATGATTATTTGACGTTCTATCAATTGCCCAACAGTAATTGTTCACCCATCGTTTGCTATTTTTCTCGAGAGAAACCACTAGTGAAATCTACGGCCACCGGGTCTCTTTCTTATATTATTTGCCTTTGCGATCTATTTTCCTTTGCTTTTATTTTCAGATCTATTAAACCAAAAACCCCAAAATACCTTGCTGTACTTTATCTTATTTGGCGTTCGATCTATCAATATTTACAACTCTCTCACGTTTGTTACCTGAAAGGGATTGACAACCCTTGCGGGTATTTGTTATTTTTGAGCATGTGTTGTTTACGTTGTGTTGCTTGGTTCTCTTACTGGTTTGATAACCTTGGTTTCATCACTAAGGGAAATACCTACCGTTGCTATACTACATCATCCGTTCCTCTTTAGGGAAATACCGACGTAGTTCTAGCAAGTAATCAAAAGGAATTTTTGGCGCTGTTGCCAGTTGCCGGGGAGGATCTTCAACATATACCAGGTTCCTAATCACAAATCTCATCTCCTTGCAATTTACATTATTTTCCATTTGCCTCTCGTTTTCATCTCCCCCACTTCACAAAAATTTGTCGTTTTTATTTGCACTCTTTTTCGTTCGCCGTTTTCTTGCCGGATCTATTTGAGCTCTTGTCATCATGGCTAGTACTCCCCTCATCATTTGCACCCCCGAGAACGAAGTTCTCAACTTTAAGCAAAGAGGAGGAGAAAGTCTAAAAGATGCGTGGTAATCACTACTTGGTATATATTTGTTCTTGATAGCATTACCGGAGGAAATTTCTTAAGTTGTCCTCCTCTTAATGCTTTGAATGCTATGGGAAGTTTAGTGGGATCTCCTCTTATTATCGTTAGTGAAACAACTTTGACTCTTGAGCATGTTATGAAAAGATTATATGCTATTGAAACGGAATGCTCACTAAAGAACATATTGAAAATTTAGATACAAAGATGCATGAGCTTGGTAATAAATTTGGGGCGAAAGCCGGTAATGTTCTTAAATTGCTACAAGAGAAGGAACCCATAGTTAATGAAAGAATTGAAGAAAGTCCTTCTAGGATTGATAAATTAGAAGAAATTCTTAGTAACTTGGGTACCGCTATTTCTTCTGTTAATTCTATTGAAAAAACTCCCGAAAAAAGACGCAAAGACAAAGGGGCTACTTCTAGTAACAACGACGGGGATCTTAAAATGATTAGTATTCACCCCAACTTCATTGAAGTAATAAAAGGCCCCCTTTACAAAAGCAAATTCTTTGATCTTGTTCCTATGAGTGTCTTTGTCGAAGAAATATATGCTAAGTCTTTGAAGAAATGTGTGATTGAGGAATTGGAAAACAAGGATGACACAACTTAAATCTTTGCTTTATGCCTAGCTAAGGGCGTAAAACGATAGCACTCGTTGGGAGGTAGCCCAACTTGTATATTTTTGCTTTTTGATTTCCTTGCTGTTTTCTATAAAATACTCTTTAATACCTCTGTTTAGATGTGTTTTTCTGGTTTGAATAAAGGTTTGTGCCAAGCAAAGCCTTAGGATCATCTTGAGTGATAGTAGATTTGATCTTGCTGAAAAACTGAAAGTTTTGCGCTCACGAGAAAAATTCCCATTTTTAACAGAAGAGTGCTTTTAAGTTGATTCTTTTTGCAGAACATTAATATAAAAATTTCCCACGTGGTCCTAGTTTTTTAAAATATTTTTAGAGTTACAGAAGTATTAGAAATTTCCAGATTGCTACAGATTGTTCTGTTTTTGACAGATTATGTTTTCTTTGCATTGTGTGCTTGTTTTGATGATTCTATGATGAGTTTTTTCCATGGAAAAGTTGGAATACAGTAGATATAATGCAAGAATAAAATATGAATTGGTTTGCTACAGTACTTATAGTAGTGATTTGTTTTCTTATACTAACGGATCTCACGAAAGTTTTGTTGAGTTGTGTGTGATTGAAGATTTCAAGTTTTGGGGTTATCTTACGATGGATGAAGGAATAAGGAGTAAGAAGAGAAAGCTTGGGGATGCCCATGACATCCCAAGCTATTATCCAAAGAGAAGCAATCAACTAAGCTTGGGGATGCCCCAAAGTGGCATACCCTCTTTCTTCTAACAACCATCGGTATTTTACTCGAAGCTATACTTTTATTCGTCACATATTATGTGCTTTGCTTAGAGCGTCTTGTATGATATGAGTCTTTGTTTTTTTGTTTTCCTTTTAAATCTTGAATCCTTGACGTACACACCTATTTGAGAGAGCCATAATTATGCCATGACTTGTAAGAATAGCTCTCTTTGCTTCACTTAAATTTTTATGAGCTATGGATTTGCTCTAGTGCTTCACTTATATCTTTTTGAGCACAATGTGCTTTAATATTTTTGAAGAAATTCTCTCTTGCTTCACTTAGATTTATCTGAGAGTTAGTAAAAAAATCAAGAAATTCTCTCTTGCTTCACTTAAATTGTTTTGAGAGAAAGAAAAATTACGCTTATGATCTTCACTTATATTTGTTTGAGCTTATCAAAAACAACACATGAAAATTAGTCCCAAAGTGATAGCTATTAAAGAAGGATATAATAAAAAAAATCATGAAGATCATTGGACAACATAAACTTGATTCCCTGAAATAGTTTTGAGATATGATGATGTGATATGTGAGACATGTTAATGAGTAATTATGCTTTAGTAAGAATTTTGGTGTTAAGGTTTGTTATTCCCTATGCAAGCATGAAAGTCAATAGTCATGCAATGAAATTACATCCTACTTGTGGTGCATTAGTCGGTGTGAATTATGCTTAATTCTGTCTTATGAGATTATTCGTTTCTTGGTTGGCTACTTCCCAATCTTTTGCTAGCCTTCATTTTGCACTAAGTATGATCACTACTTGTGCATCCAAAATCCTTTAAACCAGTTTTGCCACATGAGTCCACCATACCTACCTATATGTGGTATTCCTTTGCCGTTCTAAGAAAATTTGTATGTGCCATCTCTAATTTTCAAAATAAGTTTCCCTTTTGTGTGCTCGTACCGCTCGTGAGGCGGTGAGGGGTGGCTAATATTTTCCATGCTAGATGTGTTATTCTCACGATGAGTGTTTATTCACTTGTCATTGTACGAGATTAAGGCAAAGGGATTAGCAATGCCTAGTCCCGAAATGAAAAATGAATTTACTTTGTGTTGTCAAATAATAAATTCCTTGGAAAGTGTTGATATGGAAGGCAACCGTGGATTCGGCTAGCCATGGAAAGTGAAAGTTTGGTAGAAAAAGGAATAAACTTTATTTTATGTTTGGGAACCACCTATGATATATCTAGCATGGAAAGTGTTGGGAACTCTAAGTCGTTTTCGTTGGTGGGAAGAGTATACCACCCAAAATAATTTTATCTCTCAATTTAAGCTTTGAGCTCTAGCACCTCTACACATCCCTACTTCCCTCTGCGAAGGCCCTTTCTTTTAGTTTATGCAATTTTTATTTTTAATTTGAGTCTCCATCTTCTCTTATAAAAGCACCAACTAGGAAGCACTATGATTGTACTTCCGCACTGGGTGTAATTAATATGCGAGTGTGTTTCATGAATGGATCAATGGTTGAGCATGATGGGCTAGGGATAACTTATTTTAGCATTGATATTTTGAAAGACATAATTGCTTGTTGATATGTTTGAGTATTTAAATCTCATGTCAAAACTAGATTATTGCTTTGAACCATATAAAAGTTCAAATGTCCATGCTATAGATAAAAGAATATGATATGACATGATAGGCAGCATTCCACATAAAAAATTCTATTTTTATCATTTACCTACTCGAGGACGAGCAGGAATTAAGCTTGGGAATGTTGATATGTCTCCAACGTATCTATAATTTTTTATTATTCCATGTTGTTATATTATCATTATTGGATGTTTTATAATCATTTTATAGTCATTTTATATCATTTTTGGTACTAACCTATTGACATAGTGCTAAGTGCCAGTTGTTGTTTTCTGCATGTTTTTTACATCGCAGGAAAGCAATACCAAACAGAGTCCAAACGCAGTGAAACTTTTTGAGGATTTTTATTGGACCACAAGATATCCAGTGGGCCGGAGAAGCACCTAGGGGTTGCTCCAAGGGGAGCACAACCCACCTCGGTTGTCCCCCAGACTACCTCTTTGCTCTATAAATACCCCAAATATTCCAGAAACCCGAGAGGAGTCAACGAAAATCAATTCCAGCCACCGCAGAGTCCAGAACCACCAGATCAAATCTAGACACCATCACAGAGGGGTTCACCACTTCCATTGGTGCCTCTCCGATGATGTGTGAGTAGTTCTTTGTAGACCTACGGGTCCGTAGTGAGTAGCTAGATGTCTTCCCCTCTCTCTCTTTTGATTATCAATACAATGGTCTCTTGGAGATCCATATGATGTTACTCTTTTGCGGTGTGTTTGTTGAGATCCGATGAACTTTGAGTTTATGATCATATATATCTTTTTATCCAAGAAAGTTATTTGAGTCTTCTTTGATCTCTTTTATGCATGATTGCTTATAGCCTCGTATTTCTTCTGCGATATTGGGTTTGTTTGGCCAACTTGATCTATTTATCTTGCAATGAGAAGAGGTGCTTTGTAGTGTGTTCGATCTTACGGTGCTTGATCCCAGTGACAGAAGGGGAACCGACACGTATGTATCGTTGCTACTAAGGATAAAACGATGGGGGTCTATTTCTACATAAATAGATCTTGTCTACATCATTTCATCGTTCTTATTGCATTACTCCATTTTTCCATGAACTTAATACACTACATATATGTTGGATAGCGGTCGATGTGTGGAGTAATAGTAGTAGATGCAGGCAGGAGTCGGTCTAATAATCTTGGAAGTGATGCCTATATAATGATCATTTCCTGGATATCATCATGATTATTTAAAGTTCTATCAATTGCCCAACAATAATTGTTCACTCACCATTTGCTATTTTTCTCGAGAAAAGCCACTAGTGAAATCTACGGCCCCCGAGTCTCTTTCTTATATTATTTGCCTTTGCGATCTATTTTACTTTGCTTTTATTTTTAGATCTATTAAACCAAAAACCCAAAAATACCTTGCTGCAATTTATCTTATTTGGCGTTCGATATATCAATATTTACAACTCTCTCACGCCCGTTACCTTAAAGGGATTGACAACCCCTTTTACACGCCGGGTTGCGAGTATTTGTTATTTTGTGCAGGTGTTGTTTACGTTGTGTTGCTTGGTTCTCCTACTGGTTCGATAACCTTGGTTTCATCACTGAGGGAAATACCTACCGCTGCTATACTACATCATCCCTTCCTCTTTGGGGAAATACCGACGTAGTTCTAGCAAGTCATCAGGGCCCAAGGCGCATAGGGATAAAACCCTAGTGGGGGGGGGGCGCCCCCCCACCAACTTGGGGGGCATGCACCCCCCTTGGCCGCCCCCCTATAGATGCATCTAGGGGGTGGCCCCCTCTCCCCTTCACCCTATAAATAGAGGTGGTTAGGAGGGCAGCCATACCTCAGCCCCTGGTGCATCCCTCCCCCCTCCTACACCTCATCCTCCTCCGTTGAGCTTGGCGAAGCTCTGCCGGAGAACCACGAGCTCCACCACCACCACGCCGTCGTGCTGCCGGAGTTCTCCCTCAACTTCTCCTCCCCCCCACCCCCCTTGCTGGATCAAGAAGTAGGAGACATCCCGGGCTGTACGTGTGTTGAACGCGGAGGCGCCGACTATTCGGCGCTAGATCAGATCTTCCGCAGTTTGAATCGCCGTGAGTACAACTCCACCAACCGCGTTCTTTGCAACACTTCCTCTTAGCGATCTTCATGGGTATGAATATGCACTCCCTCTCTCTCGTTTCTAGCATCTCCTAGACTGATCTTGGTGACACACAGGATTTTTTTTGAATTATTACTGCATTACCGAACAAAATTCTACCTAGGAGATGCTTGCTATGCATGTCAGCCTGGCGTTCTTCCACCCTTCAGGACAATTAGGTACCATCTGAATGAGTTTTCTCCAGTAACTATGCTAGGACTGCACGGGGATAGTTCAATATCTAGCCTTAGAGTTACAGTTGAGAATGCATTTGGAGGTCTAGAGAATAGATTTAAGATACTTGACCAGAAGTCATTCTGCCCTTTCCCACCCAGGTTAGGCTTGTTCTTGCATGTTGCATCCTTCATAAGTGGATACTATAATGGGTTTGTGATGAACTTGTGCAAGGGGAGGAAGATGTGATGGTTGACGATGTTGATACTCCGGCCATGGTGTGGACGCATTTGAAAATTCAGCTTGGAGTGTAAAAGGTTGGAGTGGACTGAGGCAATGTGGGCAAACAAAGGTAACGCAAGGATCTGATGAAGAAGAAGCAACAACAAAAGATTCAGGGGTAGTAGAGGATGCAGCAGCATCAGAGGAAGACGCAATAGTAGAAGAAGAAACAACAACATGAAGAAGACAAAAATGGACTCCCCCCTGGTTGGGCATGGATAAACTTTCCCCAATTGTACCATATGGCTGTTAGTTTGGACTGCAATTTGTTAATATGTAGGATGAATTGCTATTTGTTTAATAACTGGCTGAAACAATGTTTTCAAACTTCATATGTTAGTGGCATATCTGGTAGGGTCGTCAATGGTAACAAGAGGTGAGCACAACACAACCCATACCTGGGCCGGGCCCATAGGTGTGCTAAATGTGGGGCCTACACAGGTCCCATAAATTTGGGGAGGGCAAATTTTATAGGTCTAGTGTGTGTATTTCAAAATAATGATGTTTCACTTGGCTGCTGGGCGCTGGGCCGATGCCTGCTCGCATCCGTGACGCGCGAGCCAGCTGCGAGGATGCTACTCTCGATCCCACACGCAATGCTCGATCTTTTATCATTGATAGTCCAGGTGATCGTCACACCTCATTCAAAAAACAGGATCTTCAGGACGGGTGTTAGACCTATTTGATCGCAATGCAAAACAGTGATTGCGTTGCTGCCGTCGCTACTCGGCTTCGCTGGTTTGGCTTCGTGGCTTCGGCTAATTGATGCTGCCTACACAAGGATCGATTGGTGATTCGCTGACAATCCTTCAGTCGCTCCCCGATTGAAAATGGAATTGTCTGCGGCTACCGCGATAGTTCCATCCTTCAGGTGCTCTCACTATCTCATGGCTTTCATCCTTCGGGTGCTTCACGGCTTCAAAATAGGTAGCCTGCCGCCGGCGATACCTTCTTTCTAATTAACTTCCATTCCTACTCCTAATTACTAATATTTCTAATTAACTTTGAGTAGGGATTGTTAGAGAACGGTTCTTGCCTTCTCGGTTAAATATCGCAGTATAGCAGTTTAACCGGACAGAACAAGAGACTAGGTAAGTTAGATGGTTCGTCTAGTTGTCAAACATTGACACATAATATTACGGTTCATCTAATTGTCAAATATTACGCAACCGGGAGTTGAATAGGTATGATTTTTATACACCCAATTATTATATAATACATTATATTATATACATTATAACTTTTTTCTGTGAGACACATTATAACTACTCCCTCCGTTCTGATTTACTCGTCATGGATTTAGTTCAAATTTGAACTAAAACCACGACGAGTAAATCGGAATGGAGGGAGTACCTGTTAGTTCATTTTTTTCTAATGAGATAGGGCCCATTTTTTAGTTTCGCACAGGTCCCCAGATTTTGCCGTCCCGGCCCTCGTTCATGCAGATCCAAACTGTAGGATCGAAAGTATGTCTAGAGGGGGGTGATTAGACTACTTGACCAATGCTACTTCTCGAGCTTGTGTTGTATTCCCTCGAAGAGGAAAGGGAGATGCACCACAGTAGCGTAAGTATGTCCCTCAGTTTTTGAGAACCAAGGTATTAATCCAGTAGGAGACTACGCGCGAGTCCCTCGCACCTGCACAAACAAATAAGAACTTCGCAGCCAACGCGATAAGGGGTTGTCAATCCCTTTACGGTCACTTACGAAAGTGAGATCTGATAGAGATGATAGTTTAATATTTTTGGTATTTTTGGTTATAAGACCAGAAAGTAAAAGCGGAAAAGTAAAGTAGATTGTAGGTTGATATGTTGAGAATAGACCCGGGGGCCATAGTTTTCTCTAGCGGCTTCTCTCATGATAGCGATATTCTACGGCGGGTAAACAAATTACTGTCGAGCAATTGATAGAAAAGCGAATAATTATGAGACTATCTAGGCATGATCATTATATATAGGCATCACGTCCGAGACAAGTAGACCGAAACGATTCTGCATCTACTACTATTACTCCACACATCGACCGCTATCCAGCATGCATCTAGTGTATTAAGCTCATAAGAATAGAGTAACGCCTTAAGCAAGATGACATGATGTAGAGGGATAAACTCGAACATAGTGATATAAACCCCATCTTTTTATCCTCGATGGCAACAATACAATACGTGCCTTGCTGCCCCTACTGTCACTGGGAAAGGACACTGCAAGATTGAACCCAAAGCCAAGCACTTCTCCCATTGCAAGAACTATAGATCTAGTAGGCCAAACCAAACCAATATTTCGAAGAGACTTGCAAGGATATTATAATCATATAGAAAGAGTTCGGAAAAGAACCAAATACTTCTCATAGATAATCTTGATCATAAACCCACAATTCATTGGATCTCGACAAACACACCGCAAAAAGAGATTACATCGAATAGATCTCCTCGAAGACCAAGGAGAACTTTGTATTGAGATCCAAAGAGAGAGAAGAAGCCATCTAGATACTAGCTATGGACCCGAAGGTATGTGGTAAACTACTCACAACTCATGGTGAGCCGATGATGATGATGTAGAAGCACTCCGTAGAAGATCCCCCCTCCAGTGGAGCTCTGGAACAGGCCCCGAGATGGGATGTCATGGGAACAGAAAGTTGCGGCGGTGGAACTAGGGTTTTCTCTGTTGTTCTGTTAGTTTCGGGGTACGTAGCTATATATAGGAGGAAGGAGGGCACCGGGGGCCAAACATGGGGCCAACGAGGCAGGGGCGCGCCCTATAGGGGGGCATGCCTCCCACCCTCGTGGGCGCCATGTGTGCCCTACTCCGTGGTTCTCAAGTCTCCCGTGCGTGATTTTCTCCAAAAATATCTCTCCTGAAGGTTTTATTCCGTTTGAACTCCGTTTGATATTCCTTTTCTGTAAAACCCTAAAATAGGCACAAAAAAACAATCTGGACTGGACCTTTGGGTTAGTTGGTTAGTCCCAAAAATAATATAAAAGTGTATAACAAAGCCCATTAAACATCCAAAACATCATAAATAATAGAATGCAACAATCAAAATTTATAGATACGTTGGAGACGTGTCAACCAAATAAAAATCTAGCATTTTCCCAATTTTAAGTCTTGGCAGATTTTAGCAACTTAGCACAAGTCAACCAATCAACCTACACATGCAATTCTAAGAGTATAGTAGCGGAATGTAAATCATTGCATATGAAGGTAAAGGGAGGAGTTTAGAGAGTGCAAACGCAAGTGTAGACACATATGTTTTGGGCGTGGTTCTGATAGGTGGTGCTATCGTACATCCAGGTTAATGGAGACTTCAACCCACGAAGGGTAACGACTGCGCGAGTCCACAGAGGGCTCCACCCACGAAGGGTCCACGAAGAAGCAACCTTGTCTATCCCACCATGGCGATATCCCACGAAGGACTTGCCTCGCTATGAAAGATCTTCACGAAGTAGGCGATCTCCTTGCCCTTACAAACTCCTTGGTTCAACTCCATAATCTTGTCGGAGGCTCCCAAGTGACACCTAACCAATCTAGGCGACACCACTCTCCAAAAGGTAATAGATGGTGTGTTGATGATAAATTCCTTTCTCTTGTGCTTCAAATGATAGTCTCCCCAGCATTCAACTCTCTCTGATAGATTTGGATTTCATAGAAAGATGATTTGAGTGGAAAGCAACTTGGGGAATGCTAGATATCAAGATTCATATGATAGGATTGGAATATCTTGGTCTCAACACATGAGTAGGTGGTTCTCTCTCAGAAAACGAGTAATGAAAGTGTAGGCTTGTTCTGATGGCTTTCTCCACTAATGAAGAGTGGGTGGAGGGGTATATATAGCCTCCACACAAAATCTAACCGTTACACACAATTTACCAACTCGGTTGGACCGAATCATGAAACTCGGTCGGACCGATTCAGTTCAAAATGTGAACGTTAGGTTTTCGGTGGGACCGATATGATCAACTCGGTGGGACCGATTTTATTAGGGTTAGGGCATAACGTAATCTCAATGAGACCGATTGTTGTAATAGGCAAACAGAGAGTTGGTTAGGCAAACTCGGTGGGACCGATTCGCTCATTTCGGTGAGACCGAAATGTTATGAAAGAGAAATAGAGAGTTTGCATTGCGGACTCGGTTGGGCCGATCGCTCATTTCGGTGAGACCAAAACGTTACGAAGGGAAACAGAGAGTTTGCAATCCCATCTCGGTGAGGCCGAACTAATTAGGGTTTCTGGCTATGGCTATGTCAACTGAACTCGGTGGCGCCGGATATATCAAATCGGTGGGGCCTAGTTTGACTTTTGGTTTGGGACATATGTGGATATGAGAAAGTGGTTGAGGGCTTTTGGAGCATATCACTAAGCATTTTGAGCAAGCAAGCCATTAAGCAAAACCTCATCCCCTTTTAATAGTATTGGCTTTTCCTATGGACTCAATGTGATCTTGGATAACTAAAATGAAAATGTAGAGTCTTGAGCTTGAGCCAATATGTGTCCTTAGCATTTTAGGGGTCCACATTCCTAGTGCATGCCATGCCAATCATTGAACTTTCTGAAATGATCATCTTGAAAGAGCATTAGTTCAATGTGTTATATGTTGTTAGAAATTACCAAAACCACCCAGGGATAGTTGCACTTTCAATCTCCCCCTTTTTGGTAATTGATGACAACCTATAGATCAAAGCTTCGACAAATGATAATAAGATTGAAATACATCATCGCGTTGAGAAGTATGTGATAAGAAAGAGCTCCCCCTAACTTTGTGCATTATTTAAAATTTTCTTTTGAATGCAAATGCACAATCTATTAGGATCATGGGTTACCCTTCCATGTCACATACATCTTGGTGGAGCGCTCAAAATGATAGAAAGTAAAAATATGCACTCATCACCAAGCAAAGTGAATGATCATATACAAGACATAGATAATAGCATCATTTAAGCAAGCATTAAGGTATGATATGATCAAACACATGATCATACAAGTATCTCACACACATAACCATAGAGTAAATTGTAGCACCCAACTATCAAATGAAGTAGCAAGCAAAAACCAAAGTAAGCAAAATGAAGCAAAGCTCTCTCTCTCAAAGCCTATGATCTATACACTTTCTCCCCCTTTGGCAACAAGTTACCAAAAAGCTTGAAAATGCATAGTGCTATTGCATCTCTCTAGGCTTGATCTTCGTGAGGAGGCATTGAGAGAACTCAATGGACGAAGGCATCTGTAGATGTTGTTGGAGCTGGTGGAGTGGCAACTCGAGGTGGCACTGAAGTTGTTGCTGCTGGTGCTGAAGTAGTAGCTCTAGTGTCTGGTATGGGCACTGCAACAGATGTCTGACCTCTAGGCACTCTCTGAAAAGTATATGTCGTGTCTCTATCCTTAGCCTCTTCCTTGAGCTTCTCAATAGTTGCTTGGATCTCCGTGACCTTCACATCTAGATCATAGAATTTTGCCTCAATGATCCTCTCCAGGCTTGCTTGATTCTGAGTCAAGTTGGCCAAACTCTTCTCAATCCTCAGAGTGGCCTCAAGCAGATGATTGAGTTGATCTTGCTTGGTCTTAGGAGCTCCAAAAGCACTTGCTTGCTTGGCTGCCTTTGCTTGAGCAATCTTCTCTTGGCCCTCAACTGAAGTAGGATGAGATGCATCCATGACAACTTCATTGTCCTCGAAATTTGGCCTAAGACGAAGATGCCTTTTGTCAAGTATATATGTTCCTTTCTCCACCCTGGAGTTGATTAGCATCTAAATGTGAGGGGAATATCCACAAGACCTTTTCTGGTCAGCTATTGTCCTCTTGATTGTCTCTACAATCAGACTCATGACCTTGAACTTCTCAGGAATGTCAAACATGTGGAGCAAGTTGATGGAGTGACCTTGGATCATTCTATGATCTCTTGACTTGGGCAGCAAGGTGTGCCTCAGTATAGTGTTGATTGTGGTCAATCCAGACAATAGATGATATATGGAGCCAAACTTGTGAGTTTTCACTTCTTTGTCAGGAATGGGCTTGTACATATTTGCCATAGAGTTTGGATCCATTCTGGACTTGGCATATACATCAGTGTCATTCTCATTCTCCTTGGGGGCATTGATCAAACTTGCCCATTCAACCACAGTTGATTGGTACCTCGTACCCTCAGTCATCCATACAATCCTACCATTCGGATATAAATGAGCAGTGGAGTAGAATTGCATGATCATCTCGTCGTTCCATCAAGTTAGTTTCTTTCCCACAAACTTGTCAACTTCATTTTGCCTGAAGCTCTCATGAACAACTGAAAATAAATCAGCATGTTTATCGATGTACTTCCAGTCAACCCATTTCATGTCCCAGACAATAGGCTTCTTGTCCAATAGCACTATCTCATAGAAATCCTGTCGTTCCTTTGTGTGAAACCTATAGTCCACGGCAGTCTTTCTCCTTGTGGCATATGGATCAGTCGGTCTCCATCTTCTCAGACCTGCATCCTTTCTCAGTTTCATGTTCTCAGCAACAAGATGTGCATCATTGTGATCTGGAATCTTTGGCTTTAGTCTTCTGAGCATCATAGACTCATCATCATCTGAGGATTGTTGATCTGAATCTTCCTCTCCCTCAGGAACATCTAGAATTGGGGCCTTGTTCTTCTCAGCTGCTGGAATGTCTCTAGTGGACCTCTTGGGTGCAGTAGCTTTGGGGGCACTTTGGGCTTAGATGGAGCAGCCCTGGTTTTGATGTCATCCCCCATCAACTTGTGAGTCTTTGCAGCTGGTGCAACGGGCTCTTCGGTATCTTCTTCAGCTTCATCATCATCATCATCATCTCTCATAGATGGCTTGCCAACTACTCTGGCTGTGGTCTTTCTAGCTCTCTTCTTTGATCCTGCTGGCTCATCATCTCTGGTTTCAAGAGTGAACACCATTGTATCTTGAGTTGATGCTCTGTCCTTTGACATTGGAGCTCTCTTGGCATGGGCCTTCTTGTTTAGTCCAGGCTTTGTTGAAGCAACTATGCCATACTCCTTCTTGGTCACTTTCTTCTTTGAAGTGGCCTCATCAGCCACAAAGTCCTCATCCTCACTGTCAGAAGTTTTCTTCTTCCTTGACTTGGTAGCAGTCTTTGGAAGGTTATTTGGAGTGCTCCTGCTACTCTCATAGTAGTTGCTATTTGAGGGGCTAGAGCCCTCACTCAACTGTGCTTGCTCCTCTGACATGTTCTGGCTGTCACTTTGATCTGGCATGGCTGACACTGAGAGTTGACCCTGTGAATAGATGTAGATGAGATAGAGTGGATGAGCATCACAAAGTGTAGAGTTTTTGTAAAATAGATGAGTCAAAATCTTAGTTTTGGGTTTTGACAGAAAGCATTTCGGAGCTACCCATTTGTTAAACTCGGTGACACCGAAGCAACTTTGGAGTCTAAACTAGCGAAATCGGTCAGACCGAGATACAGTTCGGTGACTCGGAGTTTGCTAGGGTTTCACTGAGAGTTGAACTCGGTCACACCAATTTGCAAGTTTCGGTCAGACCGAACCTTAGTGCAATGGCCTAAGCCAAATCTGTGGGACCGATTTCTACAACTCAGTCGGTCCGAGATGAGTTTGGCGGAAACCTAACCCTAAAACTTTGAATCAGAACTAATCTAAAGGGTGATTTCTCTGGATGGATTGATTTCATACGTGGTAAAGAACATGGCAAAGCAATGTGCTAAGAATCGGAGTAAGGAATTAGCGCAAAAGATCAAACTCATACCCTAGTTCGGTGGTGAGTTCGCTACGGCGGCAACGCCGGGCCACAATCCTGTTGACGGTGATGGAAACCAGCGGCGGGAGGTTGCTAGCGACAAGAAGACGATCCAGAGACCCGAGATGGCAGGGCTGGTTAGGCACGGGCGAAAGAATTAGGAAAACTTTCCAAGTTTCGGCCCGTGGTTATATATAACCAGACTTGTCGGTGTGACCGAGTGGAACAATTTTATGACAATAATTGTGACAAAACATAGTATCATCATACATGTGGTGGGCTCCTACTTCTATGACAAAAAATCATGACAGAAAATGGGCTTTTCATCCTGGGCGGGCTGGAGACGCAGCTGCATGACATTCTTTGGGCCGTCCATGACGGAAAAAACCATGGTAGAAGCGAGGGCGAGGAAAATATCGAGGTGTTCTCGGTTACGGTGGGTGGTCGGGGCCGAGCGATGTGCGTTTCTCTCGTACACGCATGCGCGTGGGTGCCAGGCGTTGGGCTCTAACTGAACCCGAGCGAGGCGTTGGGTTGTAACTGAACCCAAGATATTGCACTGCAGGCTACGCGTTACTGAACTCGAGCGATCGATCGATGGCTGTTAACTGAACCCGATCGAGCGATTTCTATGCTACTGCTACTAACTGAAGCCGATTGATGTTGCCTCTGCATGAACAGTGAGCGTTGCTGGGGGGGTTTGGATGAACAGTTCCCGGTGGGGTGGCTGAACAGGACCCCGTGGTGTTGCCTCTGCATGAACAGGACCCCGTTTGATCGAGCCGGTTGGGGCTGCATGAACAGGACCACCCCATGGAGGGCTCCATGAACAGTCACCGGTGGAGGGCCGGATGAACAGTAGCCCGTGGAGGGGAGGTTGAACAGGAGCCCGTGGAGAGGGCTGGTTGAACAGTAGCTGGTGGAGTAGCGCGCGGTGGAGGCTGAATAGTCGCAGGTGGAGGCTCGAGGAGGTTGACGGTGGATGAACAGTAGCCCGTGGAGGCTGGAGGGGGTCGACGTTGGTGATGAACAGTATCCCGTGGAGTCCCGTTTTGTGGTACGCCACACCCCTCCCGATGAACATGACCCCGTTTCGACCGTAGCGCTCCAACACAAGTCCGTTTCCTCCGTTTTTGTGGTACGCCACACCCCTCCCGATCAACAAGACCCCCGTTTCGACTGTAGTGCTCCAACACAAGTCCGTTTCCTCCGTTTTGCGGTACGCCACACCCTTCCCGATCAACAGGAACCACGTTTCGACCGTAGGAGGTCCGTCTCCTCCGTTTTGCGGTACGCCAGACCCCTCCCGATGAACGGGATCCCGTTTCGAACGTGGCCGGTCGAACACAAGGCCGTTTCCTCCTTTCTACGGTACGCCACACCTCGTTTCCATCAGTTGTTCCGTCCAAGCCCTCCCGATGAACATGACGACGCATTCTGTTCCGACCCAGCCGGTTGGCTCCCCATGAACACGACAATGACGCTGTTTCTCCGTTCCGACCCAGCCATGTACATGAGCCCTGGCCGTACGTATGCGCGAGTAGGCGTTCGAGACCCTGCCCGTATGTACATACGTGACCGTATTTTCTTTCTTGCACATTTGCCGTTGTACGTACGTGTACATGCTGCGTGCGCGCCTCTACATCGACCAGTATGTACGTACGTTCGCGACCAGAATCACAACGCTATGTACGCTTCGACCAGGTGGGTCCCAACTGTTAGGCACTTCCTTGCGTGCGAAGATATAGCTGGTGGGTCCCAGCAGTCAGGGGGCGAATCGTTTTTTTTTTTGCCCGGACGCACTTCCTTGCATGCGAAGATGTAGCTGGTGGGTCCCAGCAGTCAGGTGGCGAATCGTTTTTTCGGACGCACTTCCTTGCGTGCGAAGATGTAGCTGGTGGGTCCCAGCAGTCAGGGGGAAACGTTTTTTTCGCGAAATACGGTGGCCCGTCCGGTGGGTCCCCGCTGTCAGGTGGAGGAATAATTATTTTGCGCGTAACAAGGAGGCACTTCCTTGCTGCGGCCGTGGACCCAGCTGTCAGCCTCTCCACGTACAGTCCACGTCCGATGAAGCCGTTCCTTGACCACGTTGACCACGCCGCGCCGAGAGCGCCAGGGCGGTGGACGACGGCGAGGCCTAGGAAGGGGACGACGTGGAGGAGGGGAAGACGCGACAGTGGATACTGATACGTCTCCAACGTATCTATAATTTTTTATTGCTCCATGCTATTATTTATGATGTTTTGGATGTTTAATGGGCTTTGTTATACACTTTCATATTATTTTTGGGACTAACCTACTAACCCAAAGGCCCAGTCCAGATTGCTGTTTTTTGCCTGTTTTAGGGTTTTACAGAAAAGGAATATCAAACGAAGTCCAAACGGAATGAAACCTTCGGGAGAGATATTTTTGGAGCAAAATACGCATGGGAGACTTGAGAACCACGGAGTAGGGCTGACATGGCGCCCACCCCTATAGGGCGCGCCCCCGTGCCTCGTGGGCACCCCGTCTGGCCCCCGGTGCCCTCCTTCCTCCTATATATACCTACGAACCCCGAAACAATCAGAACAATAGAGAAAACCCTAGTTCCACCGCCGCAACCTTCTGTTCCCGTGAGATCCCATCTTGGGGCCTGTTCCGGAGATCCACCGGAGGGGGGATCTACCACGGAGTGCTTCTACATCATCATCATCTCCTCACCATGAGTTGTGAGTAGCTTACCACAGACCTTCGGGTCCGTAGCTAGTATCTAGATGGCTTCTTCTCTCTCTTTGGATCTCAATACCAAATTCTCCTCGGTCTTCGAGGAGATCTTTTTGATGTAATCTTTTTTTGCGGTGTGTTTGTCGATATCTGATGAATTGTGGGTTTATGATCAAGATTATCTTTGAGAAATATTTGGTTCTTTTCTGAACTCTTTATGTGTGATTATAATATCCTTGCAAGTCTCTTTGAATTATTGGTTTGGTTTGGCCTACTAGATTTATAGTTCTTGCAATGGGAGAAGTGCTTGGCTTTGGGTTCAATCTTGCGGTGTCCTTTCCCAGTGACAGTAGGGGCAGCAAGGCACGTATTGTATTTTTGCCATCGAGGATAAAAAGATGGGGTTTATATCATTATGTTTGAGTTTATCCCTCTACATCATGTCATCTTGCTTAAGGCGTTACTCCGTTCTTATGAACTTAATACTCTAGATGCATGCTGGATAGCGGTCGATGTGTGGAGTAATAGTAGTAGATGCAGAATCGTTTCGGTCTACTTCTCTCGGACGTGATGCCTATATATAATGATCATGCCTAGATAGTCTCATAATTATTCGCTTTTCTATCAATTACTCGATGGTAATTTGTTTACCCACCATAGAATATCGCTATCATGATAGGAGCCACTAGAGAACACTATGGCCCCCGGGTCTATTCTCAACATATCAATCTACAATCTACTTTACTTTTCCGCTTTTACTTTCTATTATTATATCCAAAAATACCAAAAATATCAAACCATCATCTCTATCAGATCTCACTTTCGTAAGTGACCGTAAAGGGATTGACAACCCCTTACTGTGTTGGCTGCGAAGTTCTTATTTGTTTGTGCAGGTGCGAGGGACTCGAGCGTTGTCTCCTACTGGATTGATACCTTGATTCTCAAAAACCGAGGGAAATTCTTACACTACTGTGTTGCATCACCCTTTCCTCTTCGAGGGAATACAACACAAGCTCGAGAAGTAGCAAGAAGAATTTCTGGCGCCGTTGCCGGGGAGGCTTACGCAAAAGTCATATACCAAGTACCTATCACAAACCATTATCCTTCCCATCTCGTTTTCCTCTCCCCCACTTCACCCTTGCCTTTTAATTTTTCCTTCTTTTTGTCGTGTGTTTACCGTTCGCTTGCTTCTTGTTCGCTTGTGTTGCTATGTGCCCTCTATTAGCTTGCATCTTTGCTTGATAAATTATGGGTCCTCATCCACTTGCTATACTTTTTAAGAGATCCAATTATGTTGAACCAATTACTAGTGAGCTGCGTGCACTAGATTATCTTTATGAGGTTTTGCTTGAAATTTGTGAATCTGAAAATTGTGATGAAGTATCGAAAGAAAATTATAAAGTGATTCACGATAGCTCCTTAAATGAAAAACATGATTGCAATGATACTATTGTAAATTCTATTAATGTCAATTGTGTTTATGATATGCAAAACCCTAATCTTGGGGATGCTAGTATTGTTATGTCCACTACTCGTTGCAATGATCATGCTTGGGGTGATGCTTCTTATGATCTTGAAAATTTATTTCAACTCCATCATGAATATGAGATTGATAATACTGTTTGCCATAATATTGAAAGTGGGTTTAAAAGAATGTCAACTTTTGATCCCACTACTTTAGATATTGATCAATCTTATGAATTTTTTGATAAAAGTGGGTTTGGAGAGGTCATGACTTTAGTTAATGTTGATCCCACTATTTTGGAAGAGTGTCAACTTCGTATGCATGTGGATCGTGTTGAGAATATGTTATGTGATAGCTATATTGTTGAATTTGCTTATGATTCTACATGCAATTATTATGAGAGAAGAAAATATGGTTGTAGAAATCTTCATGTTACTAAATTACCTCTCGTTACGTTGAGATTGCTATTGTTTCTTTCTTCTTCCTTGCATATGCTAGATCTTGCTTGTATTGCTAATTTATTTTCCTATTAAATGCCTATGCATAGGAAGTATGTTAGACTTATATGTGATTTTCACGTGCTTTATGATGCTCTTCTTGTGCTTCAAGTCTTGTCTTTCATGTGAGCATCATTGAATTATCAAATGCCTAGCTAGGGGCGTAAAATGATAGCGCTTGTTGGGAGGCAACCCAATTTTATATTTTTGTTTTTGCTTCTGCTTAGGAATAAATATTGCATCTAGCTTCTGTTTAGATGTGGTTTTGTGTTTTAATTAGTGTTTGTGCCAAGTAGAACCTTTGGGAAGACTTGTGTGAAGTTTATATGATCGTGCTGTGAAAAACAGAATCGTTAGCGCTCGCTAGAATGGTCACCAGATTTTACTGGAGCATGCTATTTAATTGATTCTTTTTGCAGATGATTAATAGACAAATTCCTCACGTTTACCCATTTATTTCAAAAAAATTGGAGTTACAGAAGTATGCGAAAACTGCAGATTACTACCTATTCTGTTTTTGACAGATTCTGTTTTTCGTGTGTTCTCTGCTTATTTCAATGCATCTATGAGTAGTATTGGGAAGTATGAATCATAGGCAAGTTGGAATACAGTAGGTTTAACACCAATATAAACAAAGAATGAATTCATTGCAGTACATTTGAGTAGTGGTTTGTTTTCTTATACTTACGGAGCTCGCGAGATTTTTGTCTAAGTTTTGTGTTGTGAAGTTTTCAAGTTTTGAGTATTGCTTTGATGGACTATGGAACAAATAGTGGCAAGAGCCTAAGCTTGGGGATGCCCAAGGGAGCCCAAGGTAAAATTTAAGGACAACCAAAAGCCTAAGCTTGGGGATGCCCCGGGAAGGCATCCCCTCTTTCGTCTTCATCCATCGGTAACTATACTCGGAGCTATTTTTTTATTCACCACATGATATGTGTTTTAGTGGATACTGATACGTCTCCAACGTATCTATAATTTTTTATTGCTCCATGCTATTATTTATGATGTTTTGGATGTTTAATGGGCTTTGTTATACACTTTTATATTATTTTTGGGACTAACCTACTAACCCAAAGGCCCAGTCCAGATTGCTATTTTTTTGCCTGTTTTAGGGTTTTACAGAAAAGGAATATCAAATGGAGTCCAAATGGAATGAAACCTTCGGGAGAGATATTTTTGGAGCAAAATACGCACGGGAGACTTGAAAACCACGGAGTAGGGCTGACGTGGCTTCCACGAGGGTGGGGGTGCGCCCCCCCCTATAGGGCGCGCCCCTGCCTCGTGGGCACCCCGTCTGGCCCCCGGTGCCCTCCTTCCTCCAATATATACCTACGCACCCCGAAACTATGAGAACAATAGAGAAAACCCTAGTTCCACCGCCGCAAACTTCTGTTCCCGTGATATCCCATCTTGGGGCCTGTTCCGGAGATCCGCCGGAGGGGGGATCTACCACGGAGTGCTTCTACATCATCATCATCGCCTCACCATGAGTTGTGAGTAGTTTACCACAGACCTTCGGGTCCATAGCTAGTATCTAGATGGCTTCTTCTCTCTCTTTGGATCTCAATACCAAGTTCTCCTCGGTCTTCGAGGAGATCTATTCGATGTAATCTCTTTTTGCGGTGTGTTTGTCGAGATCCGATTAATTGTGGGTTTATGATCAAGATTATCTTTGAGAAATATTTGGTACTTTTCTGAACTCTTTATGTGTGATTATAATATCCTTGCAAGTCTCTTCGAATTATTGGTTTGGTTTGGCCTACTAGATCTATAGTTCTTGCAATGGGAGAAGTGCTTGGCTTTGGGTTCAATCTTGCGGTGTCATTTCCCAGTGACACTAGGGGCAGCAAGGCACATATTGTATTGTTGCCATCGAGGATAAAAAGATGGGGTTTATATCATTATGTTTGAGTTTATCCCTCAACATCATGTCATCTTGCTTAAGGCGTTACTCCATTCTTATGAACTTAATACTCTAGATGCATGCTGGATAGTGGTCGATGTGTGGAGTAATAGTAGTAGATGCAGAATCGTTTCGGTCTACTTGTCTCGGATGTGATGCCTATATGTAATAATCATGCCTAGATAGTCTCACAATTATTTGCTTTTCTATCAATTGCTCGACAGTTATTTGTTTACCCACCGTAGAATATCGTTATCATGAGAGAAGCCACTAGAGAACACTATGGCCCCCGGGTCTATTCTCAACATATCAATCTACAATCTACTTTACTTTTCTGCTTTTACTTTCTGTTCTTATATCCAAAAATGCCAAAAATATCAAACTACCATCTCTATCATATCTCACTTTCGTAAGTGACCGTAAAGGGATTGACAACCCCTTATCGCGTTGGTTGCGAAGTTCTTATTTGTTTGTGCAGGTGCGAGGGACTCGCGCGTGGTCTCCTACTGGATTGATACCTTGGTTCTCAAAAACTGAGGGAAATACTTACGCTACTTTGCTGCATCACCCTTTCCTCTTCGAGGGAATACAATGCAAGCTCGAGAAGTAGCAGATGCCCATGCGTAGAGGAGTACGAGGGTTCACTGGTTCGCTGCGGTGTGAGGCTGCCGTCGCCGCAGAATAACAGGGGGTGTGGGTGAATAGAGGGATGGACTAGCCAGCGGTGGGAATAGTAGGGGGCGGTGAGGCCTCCGCGGCAGCACAGCCGGCCACGAGAGGTAGGAGCATGCGGCACGACTGGCGCTGCTTTGGGCGGCTCGAGCAACAAGACCAAAGGTTGAAGAAGCACTATGGCCATTGGATGGACATCGTACGGTCACTGGAACTAGAATCGTTCATATTGACTAAGTTGACAAGCACATCGTCCCCGTCAACTTAGTAGGCCCACAAGTCAGCCTCCCACCAAGGTGGGTCCCAACCAGCAGGGGGAGTATTCATTTTTTTGTGCGTAATAAGGAGGCACTTCCGGTGGATCTGAGTTGACAGCGGGGGGAATGTTTTTTCACCCAATATGGTGGCCCGTCCGGTGGGTCCCAGCAGTCAGGGGGGGAACTTTTTTTTGCCAAATACGGTGGCCCGTCCGATGGGTCCCTGCTGTCAGGTGGAGGAATAATTATTTTCCGCGTAATAAGGAGGCACTTCCTTGTGGATGTCGTGGATCCAACTGTCAGCCTCTCCACGTACAATACTCTTCCGATGGAAGTCGTTCCTTGACCATGTTGACCACGCCACGCCGAGAGCACCAGGGTGGTGGACGACGGCGAGGCCTAGGAAGGGGACGACGCGGAGCCGGGGAAGACGCGGCAGTGGAAGACCGCGCGGAGAGGAGTACGAGGGTTCACTGGTTTGGCTGCGGTGTGAGGCTGTCGTCACCGCAGGGCCTGGCCAGCAGTGGGAATAGTAGGGGGCGGCGAGGCCTCCGCGGCATCGCAGCCGGCCACGGGAGGCAGGAGCACGAGGCACAACCGACGCTGGTTTGGGCGGCTGGAGCAAGAGGACCAGAGGTTGAAGAAGCACTACGGCCGTTGGGTGGACATCGTACGGTCAATGGAGCTAGAATCGTGCATATTGACTAAGTTGACAAAGCCCTCCATCACCGTCAACTTAGTAGGCCCACAAGTCAGCCTCCCACTATACTGGGTCCCAGCTAGCAGGGCAGTATTCATTTTTTTGTGCGTAATAAAGAGGCACTTCCGGTGGGTCCGAGCTGACAGCGGGGGAACGTTTTTTTCGCCAAATACGGTGGCCCGTCCGATGGGTCCCAGCTGTCAGGGGGAAAACATTTTTTTCGCCAAATACGGTGGCCCGTCCGGCGGGTCCCCGCTGTCAGGTGGAGGTATAATTATTTTCCGCGTAATAAGGAGGCACTTCCTTATGGCTGCCGTTGACCCAGCTGTCAGCCTCTCGACGTACAGTACTCTTTCGATGGAAGTCGATCATTGACCAGATTGACCACGCCGCGCCGAGAGCACCAGGGCGGTGGACGACGGTGAGGCCTAGGAAGGGAACGACACGAAGGCAGGGAAGAATCGGTAGTTGTTTCCCACGCGGAGGGGAGTACGACTGTACGAGGGTTTGTTGGTTCGTCTGCCGTCGCCGAAGAATAACATCAGGTGTGGGTTAGTAGAGGGATGGCTAGGCCAGCGATGGGAGTACGATGGGGCGGTGAGGCCTGCGCGGCAGCACAGCCGGCCGCGGGGAGGAGGGAGCAGGCACTCCCGCCGGCGCTTGTTTGAGCGGCTGGAGCAGGAAGAACAGAGATTGAAGAAGCACGACGGCCGTTGGATGGACATTCAACAGTCACTGCTTGTGCGTCAACCTTTTTTTAGGAAGGCCTCAAATTTTTGGAAAACATCATACAACCCATCTGTCATTATTTCTAATAATTTATAGCCAATTTGCTAATTCTTAAGGTTTTTTTTGGAGCCCATATTCTTTTTGTTAGCATTACAGCCCATATTGTGGCCATGGTTAAAAAATTATACAAATTTTGCATATTTCGGTGCGGTCCGAACTGTTTTTAATCCCGAAATTTCGAGTCACATTCAAACTTATTTTAAAAATAAATGCATACTAATATGAAATCCAACAAATTGTCCACGCATAAAAATCAATGCAATTTAAAATCTCGAAATGAAAAAAAATGAAACTAATTGCCGGTTTGATGTGTTTTAAAAATGTACAGCCCATTTCTCATTACTGATAGGCCATTTTCTCGACCAACCGAATGAAGCTCTCCTCATCTTGAAAGATTTGCAGCCCAACAGGCCTGACAAAGCGACTTATTTGGCAAATCAAAAAAAACTGGGTTGTGGCCGTGGACCCAGCCGTCAGCATGTCCACGTACAGTACTCTTCCGATGGAAGTCGATCGTTGACGAGATTGACCACGCCGCGCCAAGAGCACCAAGGCGATGGACGATGGCGAGGCCTAGGAAGGGGACGACGCGGAGCTGGGGAAGACGCAGCAGTGGATGCCCACGCGTAGAGGAGTACGAGGGTTCACTGGTTCGCTGCGGTGTGAGGCTGCCGTCGCCGCAGAATAACAGGGGGTGTGGGTGAGTAGAGGGATGGCCTGGCCAGCGGTGGGAGTAGTAGGGGGCGGTGAGGCCTCAGCGGCATCACAGCCGGCCACGGGAGGCAGGAACACACGGCACGACCGGCGCTGCTTTGGGCGGCTGGAGCAAGAAGACCAGAGGTTGAAGAAGCACTACGGCCGTTGGATGGACATCGTACGGTCACTGCAGCTAGAATCATTTATATTGACTAAGTTGACAAAGCACTCCGTCCCCGTCAACTTAGTAGGCCCACAAGTCAGCCTCCCACCAAGGTGGGTCCCAACCAGCAGGGGGAGTATTCATTTTTTTGTGCGTAATAAGGAGGCGCTTCCGGTGGGTCCGAGCTGACAGCGAGGGGAACGTTTTTTCGCGCAATACGGTGGCCCGCCCACTGGGTCCGAGCAGTCAGGGGGAAACGCTTTTTCGCGAAATACGGTGGTCCGTCCGGTGTGTCCCTGCTGTCAGGCGGAGGAATCATTATTTTCCGCGTAATAAGGAGGCACATCCTTGCTGTCGCCTTGGACCCAGCTGTCAGCCTCTCCACATACAGTCCACGTCCGATGGAAGCCGTTCCTTGACCACGTTGACCACGCTGGGCCGAGAGCACCAGGGCGGTGGACGACGGCGAGGCCTAGGAAGGGGATGACACGGAGCCGGGGAAGACGCGATAGTGGAAGCCCGCGCAGAGAGGAGTACGAGGGTTCACTGGTTCGGCTGTTGTGTGACCGTGTGAGGCTGCCGTCGCCGCAAAATAACAGGGGGTGTGGGTGAGTAGAGGGATGGCCTGGTCAGCGGTGGGAGTAGTAGGGGGCGGTGAGGCCTTCGCGGCATCACAGCCGGCCACGGGAGGCAGGAGCACGCGACACGACCAGCGCTGCTTTGGGCGGCTGGAGCAAGAAGACCAGAGGTTGAAGAAGCACTACGGTCGTTGGATGGACATCGTATGGTCACTGCAGCTAGAATAGTTTATATTGACTAAGTTGACAAAGCCCTTGCTACGCGTCAACTTAGTAGGCCCACAGGCCAGCCTCCGAAACGGTGCGCCCCAGATGTCAGGGGGGAATCATTTTTTGGGCGGCTGAAGCAAGAATATCCGAGATTCAAGAAGAAGCACGACATCCGTTGGATGGACATCCAACGGCCACAACTGTCAGAACCGTATGTTGTTGGCAAAGCCTTGCATACGCGTCAACTTAGTTTTTTTAGGGGACGCATCAACTTAGAAGGCCCACAAGTGTGTGGCGGAGAACATATAGCCCATTTGCGATTTGTAAGAATCTATAGCCCATTTGCGATTTGTAGGAATCTCAGCCCATTTTTTAATTCTAATGAAATTTACTACAGCCCATTTATTGTTTGTTAAAAGTACAGCCCATTTTCTAGCTAGGACAACGATTAATAATTTCAACCAACCGCTCAAAATAGAATTAAAAAAATTCCAACATTTTTATGGGATCCGAAATATTTTTATCCGAAATTTATAGTCAGATTAAATATAACTTCAAAATAAAGTTGTATTACGTTAAAATCCAACAAAATATTGTGTGCGTAATAAGCAATGAAATTAAAAAAATTCAAATTCCGAAAATAATATATTTTTTAAACTAATTACGCGTTTGGTGCATTTTTTTAATAGTTACTGCCTAGTTATTATAATTACATTCCATTTATTGTTTCTTAAAGTCCATTTTCTTGTTAAGCCTAATGCATACCTCCTAGGAAAGTTTGGAGCCCAGCGGGGCGAAGAATAACAAGTTGACCCGGATATTATGTACAATTGTCGGCCCAGTTGCATTGCTGTTGTTGAAAAAAAGGCCTATGTAGTACAGTACAACCTAACATGGCTACTCAGCCCACATTCAGCGACGCCTGAAAGGCCCAAACAAGGCTTCTGTACAACTTTTTGAAGTCACTGAGCTCAATTAATAACATAAGAAAAAAGTTACTCCCTTTGTAAACTAATATAAGAGTGTTTAGATCACTATTTTAGTATTCTAAACACTCTTATATTAGTTTACAGAGGGAGTAGATTACAGTGGAACCTAATTAAAAGCTGTCACGAGCAAATAATTAATTCAACGGGTCCCACTTGTGTGTGTGTGTGTGTGTGTGTGTGTGTGTGTGTGTGAGAGAGAGAGAGAGAGAGAGACCCATCGGTCGATGCTCGTAAATACATCTTTCAGCCATATGCATTGTTGATACTCAGTAAAAACTTATATAGTTGACAAATCATATAGAACATCATAGCACACTGAACTTGCATACAAAAATTACACGCAGGCGGCACAATCAGGATGGAAACAGTGGATCGCTACGGGTAGGGCTATGTTAAAACCAACGAAGTCGTACATAACGGTTCATCGTCTTTATCAATGATAGGGAAATATCTTGAATGTTGTGCAAAGAAAACAGACTGACAACACAACAAGTTCTGCTAGCACATTAAGTTGACGTACAGCCCTTTCTAAAAGAAGTTCAGGTACAAAATTAGAACAAGTCACAATCAAATGTATTGGCACATCAGTGCTTCACACCCATATCTCGGATTTAACTAGTATCTGACAAGATTCAGTTGTAACCTCAAATTAGAGCACATCCAGGCAGCCAGCCCTGCCTCTTCTCCCAAAGAAGCAGTGGCCTCTGCCGCGCGATGGAGTAGGCCATGTGCCATCCATCGTTTCGAGCAACATGGGGAAAGTCTGACGGTGACTCCTGTAATGGACGTCGTCGACGGACCTGGCAGCAGCGGCGGCGGCGGGACTTCGATTGATGGATTGACCACTTCTTCGACATGCACGAACACTCGAACAGGTACATCCCTAACGTGGTCCGCGACGGCCTCGGTGGCGACGAATAGTACAACCCCGGTTCCTGCACCGGTATCTCAACACCAATCACCTTCGGTATGGTGGACGGCTTTTTCATCCATTCCATAACCGTCATAGCCCAGCTGTCTGGAGGATCAAACATACTTACGAGCTCACCTCCAAGGTCGTTGATAAGCTCATTCATGTACTCGCTGTTCCAAGCACGTCGAGGCGTGCCGTGGAAGGTAAGCTTTGTTAAAAACTCAAGCTCAGAGGGCACCGAGCCCCAGCCTGGGTGCCACCGATTAAAGCTCACCAGCGTGCCATCGCAGAACAAACGCCGGGAGGATTCAAACACACAACTATAGTCGAAAGTTGTCTGGAACCTGACGAAGAAATCAGCCGGTGGTGGACAGACTTCGACGAGCAAGTCACTTATTTGGATGCCGTGCGCAATGCCAAGAGCTTTGACAAGGTCGTCCGGCGAGATGGGAGGCCGGTCGCCGTTGATGGTTACCATCAGCACTTTGCCGACAAACTGGTCATCAAGCGCCGCCATGCCACTTTTGAGCGACAACACACAGTGACCGAAGGCGGGACGGACCTCAGGATCTCCTGCTCGGAGATCCGCATTGACCGGCGACATGATAGTGAGCTTGAGTACAGGGAGTACAGGAAGGGGATTTGGGGGAACTAGAGTAGGAATCGAGATTCCAGAGGTGGGGGAGGGGCGGGAGATTGGGGATGAAAAGGTAGCTTGAATTTCAAACACGCGCCAATATGCTCTCTGCGCGCAAGCGCACGAAAACACCGGTGGCGCCCACATGTCGGCCTAAGAGTCCTTATTCAATCCTTTTTGGAGAGCTCGACCTTTTTTGAGGATCTTTTGAGAGCCCGGCCTGAGAGTCATAATTGACCTGTTTGGCATTGCGTTACTACTCGGCCCATATTCAACGACACCTCACTGGCCCAAACAAGTGTACATCATCGAGAAGACACTGAGCTCAAATTATATAACTTGAAAAAAGGAGATACACTCTGAACACTAGAGAATGGTGATGCCGTCATTTAGCCCACCAGTAGTTCGAGACAATAAACAGTTCGAAACAACGATATATACCACATTCAAACACTGACTAGTGACTACTACTGACATAAACAACAAGACATGATAGTTCATAAGAAGTCTTGCTACACCACCAAAACGCACCCATCTGCAGCGCTCAGACTCTCGTGATCCAGACGAGAATGACATTCTAAACAGAGCCAACTATTACATAGTAAGAGTGACATAGACGAGGATGACCAAATGACAAGGAATATGCATAACAAAAGAAAGAACTACCCATCCAGAACATGCAGCAAAGACAACAAAGATATTCGAAGAGATGATCCAACACCATCATAATTTGCAGCCCTGCTTCAGCGACCAATGATCCGGAGACACCAGTACTACACCCTTTCGACGCAACGGCCCAATTACCTATCAACGTAAAGGCTTGAACCACATCACTGCCTGTCGTAATTGAGACGTCCAAGGATCAAAGTTAATCCGGATGCCTTTGTCATTTTCACCTTCTTTTGGCTGCAGGTTGTATCATTGACAATCAGGGGAGTTTGCTCCCAAACTCCTAGGGCTCGCCGTGTAGACGCAGTTTTCCATAGCAAACAGAGCCTCTATGCCATCAAGGTCCTTGCCAACGGTGATCTCCTGGTTAATCGGATAATTGAGTCCGAGAAACAGAGAGTGTGAACCAAGGCTGTTTACCCGCCTCCAACTAAAAAATCCTGAAGGCCCCAACAAGCTGGTATCCTGCTCATAGATGTAACAGCCACTGTCCAGATACTCACGTATTTCATGGTGCTTGTATACAGTGGGGGTTTTGCAATATAACTTTCCCGGCTCATGTGTCCGAATGATCATCAGTCTTTTGTCGTCGTCTGATCGAGCGAGGAACCAGTTGTGCTTCCCTGTTTTTGGGAAAGGTGGTGTGATTACAAAGGGCAGTAACTGTAGGGACACTGCATCATATCAAAAAGGACATGCATTGTTAATTTAAGATCAACATTGTTCAGAGTATGAGTAGGATAATGCAAGAAACAGCATTGATATGTCCCTGTTGGAACTGGGAGGAAAATACAGGAAATGTATACTGGGTTCGAAAATATAGAAGTGCCATGCATGGTTATACTCATGTTATCTCGCAATCGATTCTTCACAGGAAACTACCTTGTCATGCACGTTATGGAATCATGTTCTGTCCTCACAAACAAATTCTTCAAGGTAACTAGCAGACCATGCATTGTTATATACTCGTGTTCTGTGGGCAAAAATTTTGTGAGGAAATTATTCTAGCCATTGATTGCAGAAGGGCGAATATAGGTATGTACACATGGTAAGCATTACAGGATTTCACTACTTCCAAATATAGAGTTCTCCATATGCACATTTACTTCCCTAATATATGGTTAGATGAAACCAACAGTGTGGTGCATCTTTCTACATCATGAAAATGAGGAAACTAACATGGCCATTGATACACACTCATATTTAGTAGTAGTCTATAGATTACTGTAAAATAAGGAGAATATCCATATATTCCTAACCATTTGATTATTCAGGGGTACAAATTGGTTGTAATGACATGATCACAATCGCATGAACTAAATCATTCCAAATATAGCTAATTTATGGCGTCTCTAATACATTGCCATAGTTCTACTCAAATTCTGCTCAAACAGGGATATGTCAATCAGCACAAAAAGTTCAAACAGTGTCATGGCGTCATCATTAACATGAGCCGGAAACAACTTACACGCGCCGTCCCAGCAATATGTTGTGCCACTTGCTTTGTCGATCGTGTAGATGATGCCATTGTGTTCAATAGCATCACAAAAGTTTGTATCAGCTTTGATGATGATCCACTGCGAGCTGAGTTGTCTCCAGCTAAAGAAGGCACCAGCGTAAAGATAGGAGAGTCCGTGGTCGAACAAGGCAATTAGCTTGAAGTTGTGTAATTCGCATGTCGTGTGGGCACTTGGCAGATTACAATCTTCTGCAAAACAAGGTTCGTCCAACTGACGTGGTAATCTAGATGACTACGACCGCGATGGTAAAACTCTATATAATCCAACGGAGGAAGCATAATCTCATGGGAGGTCTGGAAGTTCACGAGCACCAACTTATTACCGTCTTCTCTGAAGGCAGCCATCCAGTGGAAGTTCATGTCGACCCAGTACATACCTGCCAAGAAGTTTCGGGCGATGGTGATCGGATCGAAGTCGAGAGAAATGATGTACGGCGACCCACTACATACCTGCAGAGAAGTTTCGGCTAATGGAGATCAGATTGAAGTTGAGGGGCATCACGTACGCTTCCGTATCATGGTGAGCCAATCTCGCAAGAGCAGATAGCAGCAAGTAGGGTGTCTTGAAAACCTTTGGCCTCGCTTCGATGATGGCCGTGGGCATGCCCCTCGAGCATGCAGCCAACCGCAGGGCTCTCAACATATCCATACACGAACAACAGAGGTCGAGGACGTCACTGAGGAGATTGCTCCAATCGCGACTCATATGGATCCTGCGCGGTTCATGTTCGGCCATGGTGGAGTTTGGAAGGTGGGGTTTTGGGGGGCTTGATTTACGGGGAGAAGGCTGTCGGTGCTGGAGCGGCTAGCGAGGGAATAGTGGTACTGGGGGAGGCGAGCGAGGCGAGGGTATGCGGGGGCACAGTGAGATAATGAAGAGTGACCTCAGGATCTCCGGCGAGATGGAGATGGAGATGGAGTAGTGCTAGGGGAGAGGGAGACGAGGCGAGGCATGCTATACAGTGGCGGTGACAGTGACTGCACAGTGCACAAGGTGAGGCTGACTTCAGTAACCCGGACACGCCGCCTGGACTGGTGTCACCTCGGGCGCAGGGTCTTATCACTTCACTGTGAGTACCGAATGAATAATAGTATTTTGACCATCAAGTGTACCACAGTTGTACTACTACTAGTAGTAGGAGTAGTAGGAACATAAGTAGTAATCCCATGCTAGCATGCCTCTGGGTTCACTTCATCCTCCAGGTATCATCCATATTGCGAGCAGAACCAAATTCTCGTTTGCATAGGTCCCACCTGTCAGGAGGGGTGCAGAAATAAAAAGGAATCATAAAATGTCTCGCCACGGTGATTCGAAAGAGTGACCTCAACTAGCCAGTGGCAGATGTAGCGCTGGAAGGATGGGCACGTACAGGGACAGGCCCCACTCCTCAGCCTACCCGCATAGCCTTTTCGTTTAGTCTACCTAGCCGTCTAATCAACTGCCTGCAGGCCACTTCTACCATTTACTTGTCCATCGGGAACCGATTTTCCTCGGCTTCTTCACTACTCCTTGATCTTCATTTGCATCCAAACCACACTGCATTCACATTGTTTTAACCTCTTCGCATCCTCCTGGAGTAATTCCGAAGCCCCTATAAATAATCATCTTCTTCAGTTAGACTACCCATCTAATCCTAATTCTCCAAACCATAGCCCTCCGGTCCAGCGGTTCCAAATGGCGAAAGAGATCGAGATGCAGGTTTTTAGCGTCCAACATGTCCTCGTCGAAGGCTCGTTGAGCATAGTTGACACAGTCACCGACCACCCAAGGGTTGTTCGGAAGTGGATCAACAATGTATCCAACTCCCTCCAAAAGGTGGAGATGAATGTCATCGGTCTCAACGCAGAGTACACGGAGCGTGCCACTGGGAAGATCCAACACGCCGCCGTCCTTCAGCTGTGCCTCGAAGATGATGTTTTGGTGTACCACATCATACACGCGCCCTCCATACCAAGTGAGCTTCACGATTTCTTATCTCGGGAGGACATATACTTCTGTGGGGCAGCCATCGCAGGGGACAAACAGAAGTTGGAGCCGTACAACCTTGATTTGAATAGCATCGCTGACCTACAAACTAGAATAAAAATTCCTATAAAAGATTGTGATAAACCGACACCATCCCTATTCGACGTAGCAAATTTTGTGCTAGGAACAAATCTTCAGAAGGGTGACGAGACGCTGGAATTAAGGTCGTCTGGATGGGAGAATTATCCCTTGACGTACGAGCAGATAAAATATGCTGCCCTCGATGCCCGTGTGAGTTTTGAGATAGCTGCAAGGTCCAGAGAGCTTGTTGCGAAGCCGTCTCCCACAGGAAATGAGAAGAAGAAGAAGAAGAAGAAGAAGAAGAAGAAGAAGAAGAAGAAGAAGAAGAAGAAGAAGAAGAAGAAGAAGAAGAAGAAGAAGAAGAAGAAGAAGAAGAAGAAGAAGAAGCTGCACCAGCAGCAGGGCATTATGGATGGATGAACTATTTCCTCTCTTGTAAAAAAATATTCCCACTCTATGTATATTGATATAGATGGACTATTTAGATGGTGTGCATGTCTTTGGAACAAGTAGTAGCGTCGGTCCGCTTGACTATAAGGAACTATTTATCCGCCTAGCTTTCCCTACTGCTCATTCCAGTGATCGGTATGTAATGCATGTGTCCGTAGACATGACAGCTTGTCCATGGAAGTTCAACTACGGCGACCATCATGTTTCATCCACTGCCACTCGCGATTCCCACGACGCCGCTCCAACCCACGGCACCACGTCCCCCGACGTGCGCCTCACCCCTCTCGGCAGCACCGCCCCTCTGCCTTTGTGTGCATGGCATGTGGGCCGGTGAGCATCAATTTTCTACCATAGCCACACGCGATTCCCACGACGCCGCATGAACCCATGACACCACACGTCCCGCACCATCGAATTTTCATCCAGCGGCTGTGACACATTTCGTCCCGGGCATCAATCCTCAGCTGGAGTACTTCTTTACTACCGGTACTACCCGTCGGTGTGGCCATCTACGCCTCGTAATGCCCCAACGCCCAGCTGTGGCACCCTCGCCATGGCCACGCCACCACCGGCCGGTTCATCTCGAACTAGTGAGTCGCGAACCACACCACCACCATGAGAATGACATGTGGGCCAGCCGCGTTTAAGGTCCGCATGTCATTGACTCATAGGCCGGGCACTAAGCCACTGAAGATCGGTCCCGTGGGCCCCGAGAGGGAAATGTAACTCCTGCGGCAGGCCTTGTGGTGCTCCGCAGTACGAGCTCATGCCAAACCCGGAATTTGTTTCTTACTACTACCAACTAGTACATACTAGTAAGGTACATGTGCATTGCACGCATGAGATTCTGGTGGTTTGTGCATTATGCTTCTACATGTGGAGTCTTCTAGATTCTACATGTGGCAGAATCTGGTGGAAAGTACAGATGATATCCAATGGCCAGAAGTGCTCGGATTTGCCATCTTTGTACCGTCGGATTGGCTTCATCCAACGACCAACTTTCAAAGTTATTCACACACTATATAGGGGGTATAGATATAGATGTGCCGGCCCCTTGCAATGGATCCAAAGTATATCTGTTCAGTGGGGTGCACTCTAAACACATTATCTATTTATTTTTGTCTAACCTTTCGTAGCCATGCAACCAAGCCACATAAGCTTCATGGGTGCCCCCCACATCATATTATTCATACTACGTTGACAGAAAAAAAGATAAATCACCCAAAACAAGATCTTCCCGTTTTTTGTTCCTACGATGTTGTGCCGTGCACGTACCTACTACTTGTATAGTGGTAGTACTAGTTGTATAGTGGTACTAGTAGGAGTAGAGTAGTATGGAATGCTCCTACCCTATCAACGAGCCCCATCTGACACCAATTTTTTTGGCTTCTGTGCTACAACTAGATCTTCCCATCGTTTCTATTTTCCAACCCGGCGGCGGGCGGGGTGCGGTTTGCCAATAGTCGGTTTGCTCAACGGCGGTCCCACATGAAAGTGAAAATGCTAGGTGTTGTAGGGTGGAACCCTAGGTGGAGATCTTTCATGAATTGGAGGGGAAATCCCCAAGACCACGAAGAACACAAGAGAGGGAAAACACTCAAATTGACTAGATCCAATCACACATATGCTAGATCCAAGAACATACAAGAGTTCACAATGATTCAGGAATAGCAAAGGAAAGATACAAGGTAACTAGTTCATCCCAATCCTATGAGGAGAGAGGTCTTGATGATCCTGTGATGGGGATCCTTCCCTAGATGGGGGTCTTGAATCCACTAGGGATCTTCTCCATGGGAGGCCTTGATCTCCATAGGAGAGGTAGATGAGAAAAGCTCTCTCAGTATCTCATATATGCTTTGATATCTCTCTAAATGAGCTAGGTGGGAGGTACTTATAGTCTAGGGACGAAATAGAGGGAGAGGGGGATACAAACGTCCAAAATGACCCTGAAAAACGACACACTCTCGGAGGGGTCCGAGCACCCAGACCGGTCAAAGGCGCCAGGCAGAGGAGGACCGGGCACCCGGGGGTGAGAGCCCGTGCACCCGAGGCGAGCTGGAGGAAGGCCGGGCACCCAGGGGTAGTGGCCCGAACACCTGGGGCGATGGCGCCTGGCCCAGGCTGGGAGGCCGGGCACCCGGGGCCTCCTGGCCGGGCACCCGGAGTGACCAGGGCCAGCGCCCAGCCTGCGGCCGAAGGCCCGGGCACCCGGGGCATGGAGGGCCGGGCACCCGGGAGGGTGGTCCAGAGCCTCCGGGCCTTTGCTCCCTTCCTCTTCCCTCTTCTCATCCGTAGGTGCTTGGGTCCTAGAGCTAGCCCCTCCACGATCAAGACCTTGATACCTAATCATGCATAACATCTCCACTTGTGGTAGAATCCGACTCTCGTGTGAATCCGAATGAAACTCGAAGAGGAAAGAGTTCACCTCGGTTTCAACGGCGCGTGCGTGAGCTCTCGTCGTAGGTCCTCTCTGTGCTTGCGGTGGCGGTGTGACGTCCATGGGGATGGTCAAGGGATGCTCCGCATCATCTCCCCCCATTGGGAGAGATCCGTCCACGGATTGTGATCTTCATCACCAAGGTAACGACATGGCGTCGCCGTGTAGAAGGGGACAACCACCAAGCACTTGTCATGTAGAAGCTCGAAATGGGCACTCTCCAATGTCGCACCGTCTTGTAGTTCCTTCAAAAGGAGCAAAGATAACAAGCACTTGAAAAAACAAATGTGATTGGCATTAAAGCAAAACCAAGCATTCAAGAGGTGATTCACCCAACAAGTGTTTTCCTCAAGCATAGCATATGGTGTGACAAAGAAGTGTGGCATGGAATTTAAGCATCTAAATTGAGCACAATCAAGGACATCATGGATACAAGCATGCAAATGTGAGGTAGCGATGCAAATATGTTTGACAAGATAGTAAGCATCGACCTCGAGATCATAGAAAACATGCATAAAGCGCTCGACAAATGGTTTGTGGTATGCATAAGAGTCATTCAAAACACCAAAAGAAATAAAATGTCTAAACACATGGGGCAAGTGCAAGACAATCCAAGCATAATGTGCATATTGTGTGATGAAGAAAGTGAGGCACTCAACACAAATGATATAGCAATTTTGCAACATGTGCGAGGCAATCAGGTCATGAGAGCAAATAGTAGGCATAGTCAATGCACATGGCATACCACAAGAACGATTACAAAGCAAGATATCATCATAGGAATGGGTCATAGGTAGAACATGGCAATAACAAGCAATATCTCCACCAAGCTTGCAAATACACATACGAGTAGTAGAAGCAATCATCATGTGTAATGCAAAGCATGGGTAACAAATGCATGGCAAAGGCATATGAATGAGCATATCATGCAAAGTGAACATGGCAAGATGGGCATATAATATGTAATGAACAATAACCGATAACCATGTGAGAGCCATGTAGAAGAAATGTGCGAAGTCCTTGCGCGAAGAGAGCGGTGGGAAAGGCAATCCATGTGATCCCAAGTCATCATTTCTCTCTAGAGCTTGTTTTGTCAACTCATGGGATTGTGAGTTTGACAAGTTTTCATGGGTACCTACACAAAAGAGACACAAACCAAAGAAAGTGTGTGCGTGGTATATGTACACATCATCCATCATGATGTGTATGTGCATGTGTGAGTTAGCACACGATAGGCATCGCTCAAAGAAATTTGATGCATGATAGAGAAATAGGTCATCCATCATGAAAGAGTAGTTGTCGTGTTTAACACGATGGGTACACAAATTAGAGCAAGCATGTGGCACAACAATAGCATTGGCATTCATGGGGAACATATTGTGCACACAAACATGGGAATCGTGCAATGGATGGGATTGATCAAAATCTCCTAATATGTATGAGGAAATTATGGGGGTCTCCTCATTAGCAATATCGGAAGCATAATGTGGAGAAGTGGAAAAACATCCAAAACAATGCATGTCCGAAGCTAGGTAATCATGGCATGGCATATGATGGATATTATGCAAATGAAGCATGTCAATATCATCACAAGAAAAACAAATGCCAATAACCATGGTCTTGTCATCTATGCCATAAGTGCTAATTGGGTTTATCCTAATGGCATATGCATAGTTACTATGATGAGATTGCAAATATGACATACGAGTGATCTCATGCATAGCATATGACAAGTCAAGCGGATTATCAAACATGATGTGACCTAAAGAATTATCACAAGAGATCCTATGCAACATGGCATCACAACTAATAGACTCCACATGGAAATCATCATACTCATCATAAATGGGTAATGCATCACATGAGGTAGACAAAATAGCATGAAGCATGGCAATAGGTGGATCAACATCATGCAGGTATTCAATGTCAACATAGTCCACTAGTGGGACGAGAGCATCACCTTCACCTTTGTTGCTGTAGGATCGAAAGTAGGTCTAGAGGGGGGGTGATTAGACTACTTGACAATATAAAAAATCTGCCTTTAGATCATGCAATGTTTTTGGCAGTTTCACAATTAAGATCAAATCAAGTATCACCCTACACATGCAATTCTAGAGTAATAGCAGCGGAAAGTAAATTGCACATGTAAAAGAGAGGTGGAGAAGATCAAACGCAGTTTGGTGACACGAAGATTTTTGTCGTGGTTCCGATAGGTGGTGCTATCGTACATCCACGTTGATGGAGACTTCAACCCACGGAGGGTAACGGCTGCGCGAGTCCACGGAGGGCTCCACCCACGAAGGGTCCACGAAGAAGCAACCTTGTCTATTCCATCATGGCCTACGCCCACGGAGGACTAGCCTTACTCGGGGTAGATCTTCACGAAGTAGGCGATCTCCTTGCCCTTACAAACTTCTTGGTTCAACTCCACATCTCGAAGACGGAGGCTCCCAAGCGACACCTAACCAATCTAGGAGGCACCACCCTCCAAAAGGTAATAGACGGTGTTGATGATGATGAACTCCTTGCTCTTGTGCTTCAAATGATAATCTCCCCAACACTCAACTCTCCTCACTGATATGGTTGTGGTGGAAGAAAGGTTTGAGTGGAAAGCAACTTGGGAAGGCTAGAAATCAAGTTTCATATGGTAGGAATGGAATGGCTTGATCTCAACACAAGGGTAGGTGGTTCACTTCTCAGAAAGTGTATGGTAGGAGTGGTAGACTTTCTGATGGCTCTCTCCACGAATGAAGAGGGGGTGGAGGGGTATATATAGCCTCCACACAAAATCCAACCGTTACACACACATTTGACCAATCTCGGTGAGACCGAAGTTAAAACTCGGTCAGACCGAAAGTTCAAATATAGTGAACGTTAGGATTTTCGGTGGGACCGAAAATACCATCTCGGTGTGTCCGAAGTGAGTCAAAGGTTGGAGCTTGCCATCTCGGTGAGACCGAAAGTAACAACTCGGATATTCCGAAGTGATGTCAATTGGTTACAGAAGGTTGGCAGTCCATTTTCGGTGAGACCGAAACTCAAAATCGGATGGACCGAGAAATTAGGGTTTGGAAGAATAACTGAGGTGGTTCATCTCGGTGGGACTGAGTTTGCAGAATCGGTTTGTCCGAGATTACTTATGAGTGTGTTAAGTAGTGAAGAGTGCTGATAGTTGAGGGAGCTAGATCACCAAGCACTTGAGCAACTAGATCATTAACACAACCTCATCCCCTTTTAATAGTATTGGCTTTTCCTATGGACTCAATGTGATCTTTGATCACTAAACCAAAAATAGAGTCTTGAGCTTTTGCCAATGCTTGTCTTAGCATTTCGAGGGGTCCACTTCTTCAGACATTTCCATACCCATATCATCGAACTTTTCTGAAATGATTCTCAAGTAAATATTAGTTCAATGATATATATGTTGTTATTAATTACCAAAACCACCCGGGGATTAGTTGCACTTTCAATCTCCCCCTTTTTGGTAATTGATGACAACATATAGATCAAAGCTTCGACAAAGGATATAATCAAAGAATAATATCGTCGCTTTGAGAAGTATGTGATAAACAAGAGCTCCCCCTAAATTTGTGCATTATTTAAAATTTGCGTTTGAATGCAAATGCACAATCGATTAGGATTATGGGTCACTCTTCCATGTCACATACATCTTGGTGGAGCGCACAAAATGATAAGAATGAATAACATGCACTCAATCACCAAGACAAGAGTAAATAGCCATACAATAAGGAATAGCATATGATAAGAAATAAGCACACATTAAAGCATAGTATGACTAGGCACTCATTAAGATAGCATCAAACGTAGTAGCAAGCACACTTAAAGTTTCAGGAACCAAAAGAAATCAATGTATCTCAAAGAAAACCGGCAAAAGACGAAAGACGAAAGAGCACTCTCTCTCTCGAAGCCCTATGATCTATAACAATTTCTCCCCCTTTGGCAACAAGTTACCAAAAAGTTCGAAAAGGTATAGAGCTAAGCGTCACTGCGGGCTCTGCTGGCGGCTCCCGTCTGGGTAGATGTCGGTGTAGAGATAGCTGCATCGGCGAAGACTTCTGCTGATGTCTGCGGTGGAGGAGTGGATGCTGGAGCTGGAGGAACTGCTGGAGCTGTAGCTGGTGCTGAAGTGGTAGCCCTGGAGTCTGTCACTGGGATAGCTGCAGATCTGGATCCTCTCGGAACCGGAGTAGTCTGGCGATGAGAGTCCTGGACTAGATCATCCTGCATAAGCTCTGCTCTCTCCTGCCTTGTCTCCTCCATGTCTGCCTCAAGCTTGTTGACAGACACCTGAATCTCAGTCAGCTTCACGTCCAGAGCGTGGATCTTGTCCTCAACAATCCTCTCTAGGCTCTCCTGAGATTGCTCAATGCTGGCCAGGCGTTGTTCAATCCTCTGGGTAGCTTCAAGAATTTGTTCTCCAAAGCTCTTTGGCTTAGCTGCTGCTGCTGCTGCCTCTTTGTCAGCTTTAGCCTTCTTCGCAGCTTCGATTTTGGCCTGTCCTTCAACTGAGGTAGGATCCTCTTCATCCATCACAACTACGTTGTCCTCATGCTCTGGCTGCAGTGGCAAGTGCTTCCTATCCAACATGAATTTGCCCGTGCCAAACTTGGCGTTGATGAGCATCTGAATCTGTGGAGCAAACCCACACGACCTCTTCTGGTCAGCTGCAGTCCTCTTAATGGTCTCTACCATCAAGTCCATCACCTTGAAAGGTGCCTTCTCATCGAGAATGTGCAGCATGTTGATAGAATAGCCTCGAATCATGCGGTGGTCTCCAGACTTAGGCATCAATGTATGCCTCAGAATAGTGTTAGTGGTGGTCAGACCTGCCTGGAGATAGTACACTGAGCCAAGCTTCCATCCTTCCAAATCAGCAGCCGGGATCTCCTTGTACATGTTCTTCATGGAATCATGACTCTTCTTAGGAATCCCATAGACATCAATGTCGTCCTCTCTCTGCACTGGAGCGTTCAGAAGTTCTGCCCATTCTTCAACAGTCGAAGAAAACCTTTGACCTTCAGTCATCCAGGTGATCTTGCCATCAGGATAGAAGTGGGTTGTGGCATAGAACTGCATGATCATCTCGTCATTCCAAGCTGTCAGCTCTTGACCCACAAAATCAGCAACTCCACATGCAGTAAAGCTCTCATGCACATGGGGAAAGAAGTCCCGGTGCTCTTCACTGTCAATATATTTCCAGTCAACATACCTGGTGTCAGCAACAATGGGCTTCTTATCCATCAGCACGATCTCATAGAAATCCTGCTGCTCTCTGGTGTGGAATCTGGGGTCCACAGCAGTCCTTCTCCTTACAGCATATGGATCAGACTGTCTCCATAGCCTGAGACCTTTGTCCTTCCTTGCCTTCATGTCCTCAGCTTGAGGATGAGCATCATTGTGGAGTGGCAACTTGGGACGGAGCTTAAGCAACACATGCTCTTCATCAGATTCAGACGGTGGCATCTCACCTTTGTTCTTCTCAGAAGCTGGAACGCTTCTTGTTGTTCTCTTGGGCTTAGCTGGAGCTGCCTTGGCTTGAGCAGGCTTCTTGGGTTTAGAGGAGGCTTGAGCCCGAATAGCATCACCCATGAACTTAGCTTTCTGAGGAGGAGGCTGGGGTGCATCTTCTTCTTCTTCTTCTTCAGCATCAATTTGAGGTTCAGCATATACTACCCTCTTCCTTTTGGAAGTCTTCTTCACCTTGCTTGGAGCAGGCTCTTCCAAGTTGAGCTTCTTTGCAACTGCTGACTGCTTTACTTTGCTTGTGCCTTTCCTTGACTGCTACCCTTGGTGCTCTTTGGCAACCACATTCCTCTTTGGCTTGGAGGTAACTTCCTCAGCAACAAAGTCAGAGTCCTCATCATCAGAAGTTCTCTTCTTCCTGGTTCTGGTGGCTGCAGGAGGCAAACCACTAGGGGTGCTCCTCTCACCATCATCACTGGAGCTGCTAGCAGGACTTGTATCTGCCTCTGGAATTTCAGCAAACGGTGATTCAGACCTGTTCTGGCTGTCACTGACATCTGACATGGCTGAAAAAACCTGTGAAAAGATAAGGTATAGGCAGAGTAGAAGAGTTATCACAACTGCAGAGGTTTTTGCAAAAAAAATGAGTTCAAAACTTAGTTTTGAGTTTTCACAGAATGTATTTCGGTCAAACCGATTTCAAGTTTCGGTGAAACCGAAGTGTTCAACAGAAACCTACACACCACTTTCGGTCAGACCGAAATGGGTTTCGGTCCTACCGATAACTTAGGGTTTCACTGAAACTACGTTTCGGTCATTCCGATTGGCACAACTCGGTTAAACCGAATGATGCAGTGCAATGGCCAGAGGCCAAATCGGTCATTCCGAGTTTCAAAATCGGCTTCACCGAGATGCATTCCGTGGAAACCTAAACCTAAGAATTTTGCTCGAAACTAGAGGATCTGAACTAATGTATAGGGAATATCTCAAACGTGGATTGAATCATGGAAAGCCTATCGTGCAAGAATCGGATGGGGAGCACGAAAGGGGTCGGGATACACCCTAACTTGGTGGAATCCCTCTACGGCGGCAACGGTGGAGATGATTACCGTTGACGGCGGCGGAGACCTGCGGCGAGGGCACACAGGCGACGACGGCGACGATCCGTAGACCAGGGCGACGGCAGCAGGGGTCTTGGGGGCGAACGGTTTGAAGAATTAAATCGCGCGCAGCCCTCAGGTATATATAACCCCATGCTGTTGGTGGGACCGAGTTGAAAAACTCGGTGTCACCGAGATGTATAACTGCTGTGCAGTTACGCATATCGGTCAGACCGAGAGTTTGAACTCGGTTTCACCGAGATGAAACCTAGATCAGTCTAAGCGTTTCGGTTGGACCGAGATTGAGAAGCCGGTCAGACCGAAATGGACTTAGAGGGTTTTGGAAGTCAGCCTTAGACGAATCGGTGGCTCCGAGTGCTCCTCACTCGGACTGTCCGAAAAAGACTTGTTCAAAGTTGTGATAAGAGCATGAATAGAATTTGAGATAAGAAAGCATAGATAGCTAGAGAAAGTGCTTAGGCATTCTTGTCCATCCATTTGGCCAGAAAAAAAATCAAAAAAATCAAAACAACAAATGGATGTCCTTGAATGGATAAAATCATGCATTCAACATGCTCACACAATAAGATAGCAACTCAACTATGTGTCAAACATGCACAACCAACACTCTAGCTACTAGCACACAATTTGTCGATGACTAGGTCATCTATATATGAGTATATTGACTTAGGAGCCAAATGAGAACATTTGATCATAGGTCATACTCATCGTTTAAGCACAAGTGGGGTTACCACTTTTACATAAAGCATTTATGTGTTCACATCATTTGGAGATGCTTTAGCTCAATTTTTAGAGCAAAGCTCCCCCTAGATGTGAGAACCCCTTTCAAAGGGTCAAACTAACCTTGGGTTGTCGTAGAAGACTTCATGTAGATGTTGAAGATGTGGATGCTCAATGTTGATGCAGATCATCAAGAGTTGGGAGCAATCCTTTGGATTAGGGCACTTTCAATACCTACATGGGTTAGTCCCACAAGGAACAAACAAGAATATCCATAGACATAGAGTGAAGTACACAAAAGATGATGTCCATGAAAGCAATGATTACCTTGTCCCTTGACTTACCAACAAGAGGGTTTGTGACTCCATGAACTAGTGCATGATGTGGAAGTTGATTGCACAAGTTCTTGCCAAAATGAATATGAGTGAAGTTTGTTGGCGGAGTCACCCTCAAGAACCTACTAGTTCTTCTTCTTTGGGATCCACATCATCTTGATGGGAATCCTTGGTGTTGTAGTTGAGCTTGACGAAGTAGAACTTGATGTGTCCTTGGGAACCCACTTGACCATGGCTTGAGGTGCTTCAATGACTGCATCAATCTCCTCTTGAAGCTTGTCCTTGGCCTTTAGCTTGTGGTCTTGTGATGGAAGGTCATCTTGAGCTTGTTCCACATTGGAAGAAGTAGGATCATACTTCTCCTTTTGTGAAAGAAACTGTGGAGTAGGGTATTGACCTTCTTCCCACTCAACACCTTCGGCGTTGAACTTTCGCTCAAAACCAATCCCTTGATTCTTCCGGTGTCTTCCTTGTTTGCGAACAATCTCCTCAAAGTTCTTGCTTCCGGCAAGACTCTTGTAGACACCTTTCTCTATGATTTCCTTCAATAAGCTATTTTCTTGCTCAAGTGTAACTTGGCTTGAAACATTGTTAGTGGAATCAAGAGAACTACTAGAAGTAACAACATTTGATTTAACATTGTCATTGTTACTACTAGAGGAAGAATTTTTCTTATGTTTGTCATGCTTAGTCTTAATAGGTGGCAAGAAATTAGACAGGAGAAGTCGTTTGGCAAGATATGAAGAACTCTTCTTTCGAAGATCGTCATTGATCGCTTTTAGAAACTCATGTTCTTGCTCTAGAGTGAGCTTCTCGAAGCGTAGCTTCTCATGAAATCTTAGGAGCTCTCTATGATCTTCTTGAGTTGTTTCATGAGCTAACTTAAGAGTGTTTAATTCTTTAGTTAGACGCTCAATCTCCTTCATAGCATTGTCATTCGACTCTTCTCGACTATAAAGACTACTAGCATTTTCATCATTACTAAGCTCGCTAGATTTATCATGCAAGAGCTCATCTTCACCAAGCAAGTCATCCTCATCACTATCAAAGTCAATGAATTCAGGGTGTGTTACCTTGGGGCCTTTAGCCATGAAGCATCTTCCAATTCCCTCATTTGGTGAATCAAATAAGTCGTAGGAGTTGGAGTTGGAGGATACGAGTGCAAGTCCGGCAACACCTTCATCTTGACTATAGTCGGAGTCGGAGTGATAGCTTCCATCGGATTGATTGTCAGAGTCGGAGCCGGAGACCCATTCACCTACATGAGCTTGATGTCTTCTTCTTGTGTAGCTCCTTGATGACTTGTCTTTCCTCTCCGAATCCTTGCTTCTCCGAGAGTGTCTTCGTTCATAACGATCATCTCTACTCCTTCTCTCTCTCCGAGGTGACTCATCTCTTGCTCTTCTTCTTGGAGATTCTTCTCTTCTCTTGTGGGGAGCCGTACACTCATTTGAGAAGTGTCCGGGTCTTCCACAATTGTAGCAGTTCCGGTCACGACTAGAAGATCTCTTTTCATCATATGATCTAGACTTTGAGCTTCTTTCTTTGCCTCTATTCTTGTAGAACTTGTTGAAGTTCTTAACCATTAGGCTTATCTCTTCATTGGAAATTAGCTTGTCACTTGAGGTAGTAGGAGCATCACTTGTAGCTTTGTAAGCACCACTTGACTTGTTGTGAAGCTCTTCCTTATCCTTAAGTGTCATCTCATGAGCAACAATTCTTCCAATGACTTCAGTTGGCTTGAGGGTCTTGTAGTTTGGCATCATTTGGATCAAAGTGCACACGGTGTCATACTTTCCATCCAAAGCTCTGAGAATCTTCTTAATGATGAATCGGTCGGTCATTTCTTCGCTTCCTAAGCCGGCAATCTCATTTGTGATGAGAGCAAGCCTAGAGTACATTTCAGCGACTCCTTCACCATCCTTCATCTTGAACTTGTCAAGTTGACCTTGAAGAATATCTAGCTTTGATTCCTTCACAGATTCAGTACCTTCGTGCATTTCAACCAAAGTATCCCAAATCTCTTTAGCATTCTCAAGACGGCTGATTTTGTTGAACTCCTCGGGACACAAAGCATTGAAGAGAATGTCACAGGCTTGAGCATTGTTTTGCAACATCCGCAACTCTTCCGGTGTAGCTTCCCGATCCGGAACTTTTCCTTCCTCGAAGAATTCACCTTGCATACCAACACAAATAATGCCCCATGCGGCTGGGTTATGACCAAGAATATGCATTTTCATTTTATGCTTCCAACTAGCAAAATTTGTACCATAAAAGTAAGGACCTCTACGATAATTACCCTCACTAGACGCCATACTCTCCTAGGTTGTGAAACCAAGCTTATGGAGTCCAATGCAATGGAAACCAAAACAATGGAGACCAAAGCTCTGATACCACTTGTAGGATCGAAAGTAGGTCTAGAGGGGGGGTGATTAGACTACTTGACAATATAAAAAATCTGCCTTTAGATCATGCTATGTTTTTGGCAGTTTCACAATTAAGATCAAATCAAGTATCACCCTACACATGCAATTCTAGAGTAATAGCAGCGGAAAGTAAATTGCACATGTAAAAGAGAGGTGGAGAAGATCAAACGCAGTTTGGTGACACGAAGATTTTTGTCGTGGTTCCGATAGGTGGTGCTATCGTACATCCACGTTGATGGAGACTTCAACCCACGGAGGGTAACGGCTGCGCGAGTCCACGGAGGGCTCCACCCACGAAGGGTCCACGAAGAAGCAACCTTGTCTATTCCATCATGGCCTACGCCCACGGAGGACTAGCCTTACTCGGGGTAGATCTTCACGAAGTAGGCGATCTCCTTGCCCTTACAAACTTCTTGGTTCAACTCCACATCTCGAAGACGGAGGCTCCCAAGCGACACCTAACCAATCTAGGAGGCACCACCCTCCAAAAGGTAATAGACAGTGTTGATGATGATGAACTCCTTGCTCTTGTGCTTCAAATGATAATCTCCCCAACACTCAACTCTCCTCACTGATATGGCTGTGGTGGAAGAAAGGTTTGAGTGGAAAGCAACTTGGGAAGGCTAGAAATCAAGTTTCATATGGTAGGAATGGAATGGCTTGATCTCAACACAAGGGTAGGTGGTTCACTTCTCAGAAAGTGTATGGTAGGAGTGGTAGACTTTCTGATGGCTCTCTCCACGAATGAAGAGGGGGTGGAGGGGTATATATAGCCTCCACACAAAATCCAACCGTTACACACACATTTGACCAATCTCGGTGAGACCGAAGTTAAAACTCGGTCAGACCGAAAGTTCAAATATAGTGAACGTTGGGATTTTCGGTGGGACCGAAAATACCATCTCGGTGTGTCCGAAGTGAGTCAAAGGTTGGAGCTTGCCATCTCGGTGGGACCGAAAGTAACAACTCGGATATTCCGAAGTGATGTCAATAGGTTACAGAAGGTTGGCAGTCCTTCGGTGAGACCGAAACTCAAAATCAGATGGACCGAGAAATTAGGGTTTGGAAGAATAACTGAGGTGGTTCATCTCGGTGGGACTGAGTTTGCAGAATCGGTTTGTCCGAGATTACTTATGAGTGTGTTAAGTAGTGAAGAGTGCTGATAGTTGAGGGAGCTAGATCACCAAGCACTTGAGCAACCAGATCATTAACACAACCTCATCCCCTTTTAATAGTATTGGCTTTTCCTATGGACTCAATGTGATCTTTGATCACTAAACCAAAAATAGAGTCTTGAGCTTTTGCCAATGCTTGTCTTAGCATTTTGAGGGGTCCACTTCTTCAGACATTTCCATACCCATATCATCGAACTTTTCTGAAATGATTCTCAAGTAAATATTAGTTCAATGATATATATGTTGTTATTAATTACCAAAACCACCCGGGGATTAGTTGCACTTTCAGTTGCCTTTCGCATTCCACTCATGTGGTGTAGGTGAGGTGGGAAAGACTAAATAGTGGTCATCATCTTCATCTTGATGGAACCATGTGGGGGGTGCATCATAATCCACCATGGCCATCGTCTTATCCATAGGAAGGAAGAATTCGTCGTGAATCGGCGCATCATCATAAATGGGACCTAGCACCAAATGAGAAGACACAATAGAGGTAGAGGTTAAGTTGTAGAAATCGAAATGGCCTCACATTCCCTATCAACTACCTCACTCTCTCTATGTGGTGCCGGCTCACTCACTCCCTCAAGGTAGGTGCACTCAATGTCACATATGGTGGAGTCACTCAAATTACTCAAGTGGTGGTGGTGGTAACTCTCCTCACATGGGAATTGTGGCAGCTCATCATATATGGGGCTAGTGGTGAAGTCACTCTCACTCTCAATATGGTGGCAATAGTCACTCAAGTCAACATACGTCGCCGTGGTCGAAGGGAAAATCCCATGCTCAACCATCTCGTCATCGTCGCCGTGGATCAAGGCCGAAGATGGCACATCATCGCTCTCACCTCCAAGAATGGAAGCGTCATCCTTGCTCGTCACTGTGTCGTTCCCCTCCAAAGCTTGGTCCTCGAATGGCTCCGTAGTCGTAGTCGTCGCCGCACCGTCTTGAAAAAGAGTCGAAGTAGACTCGGCATCAACAATGCCACAACGAGGGATGGCGGTGGAGTCGAAATTGGGAGCGTCATATTGGAGCTCGTTTGGCCTGGACATCATGGTGGTACTAGCCTCATGCTCGCCATCTTGGAGCTTGGTCTTCGAGAAGTGTGCTTGCGATGGAGAAGCCTTGGCCTTCATGAGTTCTTGTTCCGCCTTGAGAGCACCAATGTAGTTGTCGTCGAGGGACTTGTAGTTCTCGAGGAAGATCGTCTTGGAGATGTCGTTGTCCAATCCCATCACGAAGAGAAACTTCATCCAAATGGGGCCGTCCACGCCGGCTCATCGCAAGGCATTCTTCATCTTGTTGAAGTACGCGTCGATGGACTTGGATCCTTGTATGGTGTTCTCCAATTGGCGTAGAAGTTGTTCCGTGTAGGTGGGAGGCACGAACTCTCGCCGCATAGCTTTCTTCGTCTTGGACCTACTCATGTCGTAGCTCTCCAAAGGTGTGTGAAGCCACCATGTCGACGCGTAGTCGTGGAAGTTTCTTGTGGCACACGTCACTTGATCTTCAGGAGGAACTTGAAGTAGCGTGAGATAGTCGTCCATCAAGCGCTCCCACTCGAGATACTCCTCGGGTTCTTGAGTCCCATAGAAAGGAATCGCGCGGTCATTGTCGAGGTCGTAGTAGCTCGTGGAAGTCGCGGACTTGAGCTTGGGGAGCTTCTCTTGAGGTGCGGGTCGGCAAAGACGCCGCAAGTCCGAAGGCGAAGATGCCTTGAAGTCACTTGGCGAAGATGCCAAGGTAGAGGGTGAAGTCATAGAGCGGTTGTTGGTGTTGAGCTCTTGACATTCAAGTTCTTGTCGGTGATGGTGTCGATGCCGATGTGATCTAGTCATGGCACTGAACTCGTCGTTGTTGTTGTAGACCGAAGTAGACGTGCTTTGCCTATCCATCACAAGACTCGAGAAAAGGTGAGTGGGAGAAACGAAACAACTAGACCAAATGTACCTTTCCAATGTTGAAGATGGATTAATGATCACTCAATAATGTAGCAAGGAAATGGCACAATTGGTATCGGATCTTGTCAATTCTCACACCTACACAAGTAAGGCTTATGGTGGAGCTCGGTGAGGATAGTGGCACAAACATTTGATGCAAAATGTTAGCAAGAGTAAATAATGTTGGACAAGATTCACAAATTCACAAGTGAAACAAGTAGACCAATAGCAAAATGTGGCACACGGAAACACACACACGGATAGATAAATGGGGTCGTGCAACCAAGGAATGAGCAGAAAATGTGGAATCCACTGAAAACGCTCGTGTTGCACAACTCAAGAGAGACGCTAGCACGATTTCTCAATAGGCGGATACGACACTTGTGCACAACCTATAAGATGCAAAATGTATGAACTTGTTATCCCAAGTATGCTATGTGTATGATGTTCCGGTGTTTCGCACACGATGATCCAAGATGATCAATATGGTTATATGATATGTAATGTGGCGATGCTATGGCTATTGCTTACAAGCTCTTTGCTCTCTTTTTGCTTAAAAGCTTTATATATATATATATATAGGGTGGGTCTATTCTCATAACACCCCTTAAGACCTTATTCTCATAACAAAGGCCTTATTCTCATAACACCCCCCCCCCACTTAACACAGGTTTCTAGCACGGCAGCGCCCCGTGGACAGCAACCCCCTCCCCACCCCGCCTTCTACCGGAGCCGCTGCCGGATCCCCACCCAGGCCGCCGCCCCACCCTGCCCCGCAAACC
>LR738713.1:378613223-378625571 GCA_902687465.1 Secale cereale
ACTCCGGCGCGCCTCCTCCAACCTCCCTCTATTGCCCCAACGCGCCTTGCCCTCCATCCCCTGCGACTGATACGGCTGGATCCAGTCCAGCCGCCCCTATCCACCTTCCTCCCTCCCTAGATCAGGCCGCAACCGGCGCCACCGTGGTACCCCACTCCGCCCCTGGAAACCACTTCCCTCCCCGCGCCACCTTGCCCCGATGACAGATCCGAGCGGAGCTGGCCTTGCTGCACCATAAGAAGACGAGATCGAGCATCAGGCGCCTTTGACCCCTTCATCCATGGCGACTCGCGACCCTTGGGTCGTCGGGATCGAGCAGGCTGCCCCTCATCGGCGCCTCTCCATGCATCTCCTATCGTCCAACCTCGCACCCCGACGGTTGGCAGCCGCCTACAGCAGCCGTGATCCAAGCCCGCAGGAGCGCCACCTCACCTACTTCTGCCATGTTCGCTGATACGTCCAAAACGTATCTATAATTTCTGCTTGCTCCATGCCACTTTTGGGTGATATTGCTATGATATTCATACACTTCCATACACTTTTGATCATATTTGGACTAACTTACTAATCCAGTGCACCCCAGTGCCAGTTTCTGTTTTCGGCTGTTTTTGTATTTCAGGTTTTCACGTTTCGAGAATTGCCCAGAAAAATCCAGAAAATTTATATAAAAAATCAGCGAACCGGAAACAACACTGTGTCCGAAGGGCAACCTAGGGGGGGGCACAGGGGCTCCAGGCGCCCTATGGGCGCCCCCCCCCCCTGGGCCGCGCCGTGGGGGCGCCTGGGCCCCTCGAGGCTCCCCCGGTGCCCTACTTTGGCATATATTTAAAGGGTCCTCCGTAACCCTTAGAACAGGACTTCTTTTCGCGATCCCATCTCTGTTCCGCCGCCGCCGCTGCTTCCAAGATCGGGAGCACCAGGAGAACTCTTCCCGGCACCCTGCCGGAGGGGAGGATCACCACCGGGAGCTTCTCCACCACCATGGACGCCTCCCGGATGACTCGTGAGTAGTCTCCCTTGGACCATGAGTCCATGACCAGTAGCTATGTGATGTTCTCCTCCCGTTCTTGTGCTTCACTAATTAGTCCTCGTGAGCTGCCCTACATGATCGAGGCACCTATGTAATCCTTATGTTGTTGCTATGTTGAGTTTGCTGGGATCCGATGCATTATGAGATTATGTTCAGATTGATCTTGAGTAATATATTTGATTCACCTCTTTTATATTTTAGTTCATAAGTAATTCTTGCATGTTCTCCGTTGTTATTTATTGCTTTGGCTGAGTAAAAGGTAGTGACTCCAAGAGGGAACGTTATGCTCGATTGTGGGTTCATGCCCCTCGATGACTAGCTTGAGTGACAGAAACATGAGTCTAGGGGATGTGTTGTTGCCACAAGGGGGAAAACAACGGTGCTTGTGCCCGCGGGTGCAAGGATTGTTTACTTTACGCAAAGTTCTTTTAATGCAGTTGTCTATTGCATTGAGTTTACACTATGGGTGGGACTCGCAACTTAATACCAGCGAGATGTTCTGGATAGATATCTCAAGGTGGATGATTATTAGTAGATATTGATGGATTTCGGTCTACTTATTTTGGCGTACCGCCCATGCTTTGAACCTCAACCTTTCTTGCAATGTAGTCAGCATTGGTTTGCGTTCGTGGTCCTGTCAATTGCCCAGCTGTAATTTGTTTACCTCACATAGCTGTTTTATCGTCTTTTGGGAGAGAGACATCACTAGTGAACATCATGAGACTCCAGTCCATATTACCATCATTGATCACATCCACTATTCACTTTCCGTTATTTACTTACTATCGCAAAACATTATCTATCCCTACTATCATATTGCTTTTAACCCTTTGTGAACTACAAGGCCGGAGAGATTGACAACCTCTCTGTACTCGTTGGGAGCAAAGTTATTTGTATCTGTGTGCAGGTCCACGTTGATTGCTAATTGCGCCGTTAGCAATTGACACCTACTTGTTGAACCTAGGAGTCTCTGGGGATTCGATCCTTGGCATCTTTGCTAGGGGAAAACACTTCTACTTACTGCATCTTACACCTTCCACTTGGGGTAACCAACGAGGGGTTCGAGCCCCATCAAGGAGTATTTTCTGGCGCCGTTGCCGGGGACTCCACTCTTCAGGATAGGGGAGTTGCATGCTATCTTTTACCTTTGCTTTTTAGTCTTGTTAGTTTACCTTTCATTTTTGCTTTAGTTCCTTTTATCGAAAATCACAAAAATAGTTATCTTGCTTGCTTGCTACTATGGGTTCTACCAAAAACACTAAATGGGAGGAGTACACCCCTACTTCCATTGCCCCACTTATCTCTGACGGGATTTACAAAAAAAATAAACCTTGTGATTATACTAGTTATGATGGAGAGTTATGCCCATGGCCCGGTCTTCCAGGAAAAAAGTATGAGCCTCAGTTTAAAATTGCTCCTAAGCTTCCCGAAACTTGGGAAGATGTTCAAACTCTTATAATAGAGAGCGAATTAAACAAAGAGGATGACACTACAATTCTGCCCACTAATGATAAAATTGATTTTGATAATTGTAGTATTTCAGAAGTTGTCGCCTTTCTGCAAGGAATGGCTAAGGATCCCAACACTAGCACGCTTAATCTTGCCTTCACAGAGCATATCACTAATGCTCTTATCAAAGCTAGGGAGGAGAAACTTAGAGTAGAAGCCTCCATACCTAGAAAGCTAGGAGATGGTTGGGATTCTATGATTAAAATTAAGATAAACAACTTCTCATGCTATGCTTTATGTGATATTGTAGCTAGTACTTCCATTATGCCCAAAAGACTATATGATATGCTTAAATTAAAATCTTTTGATTCTTGTTCTTTTGGTAATGCTCTCGTTGATTCTTCCATAAAGAAACCTTTGGGGAGGATCGACGATGTTCTTATTGTTGTCAATGATAATTATGTTCCCGTTGATTTCACTATCATGGATATTGAATGTGATCCTTCATGTCCAATTATTTTGGGACGTCCCTTTTTGCGCACCGTTGGTGCTGTCATTGACATGAAAGAGGGTAATATAAAATTTCAGTTTCCTCTCAAGAATGGGATGGAACACTTCCCTCGTAAGAAGGTCAAGTTACCTTTTGAGTCCGTTGTACGGGCTAGCTATTCTTTTACTCTTGATAAAACTTGATCTATGCATTATGCCTAGCTTAAAGGCATAAAAGAAAGCGCTTTTGGGAGGCAGCCCACATGAATAAATTTTTTGCTTTTGTTGTGTCTTGATGTTGTTTACTGCTGTAGCATCATCATTGTATCTTTGCTTTTCATATTTGTGCCAAGAATAGCCTCTGATTGCTAGAAATTTCAAAAGTTGCGAGGTGTTGTCCAGGAAACAGATTCTGTCCTTGGATAGAAAAATTCGTATAAAATCACCAGATTATCTTTTTGGTCTGAATTTTTTCTACAGCGTTCTCTATATAATTGTCTTTCGTGCGTCAGTTCTGAGTTTTTTGATTTGAGTTGCAGAAGTATCCCGAACAGGTCAATTACTGCCTGCTGTTCTGTTTTTCACAGATTCTGTCCTGTTTTGCCTTACCTTCACTTTGCTAATTGAGAACTTGTTTTTTCTTTGCAAAAACCTTTTGGCAATCTTGAGAAACAGTAGAACTTCAAGAATATCTTTTTTTCCAGCAAGGTATAATTATTTTATTAAGGGTACTAACCTCGCTAATCAGATTATGATGAGTTGTGTATGAAGTGAGTTTTCAAGTGTGCGAGGGAAGATGATAAAAAGATTCAGGAGTGTCAAGCGCTCAAGCTTGGGGATGCCCCCATGCACCCCAAGAAATATTCAAGGAGACTCAAGCGTCTAAGCTTGGGGATGCCCCCGTGCATCCCCTTCTCCATCAACATTATCAGTTCGTCTTTCGTTTCGCTATATTTTTATCACTTCATGTGTTATGTGCTATGCTTGGAGCGTCTTGCTTTTAGTTTTCTTTTTAGTTTTTCATAACGAGTCGGAACCCAGCATTCCTTTATGTGGGAGAGAAACACACTCCACCTCTACCTAGAACATTACATAGAATTTTCATGTCTATCTATGATGTGTGTGTTCTTTGTCTTTTAATAGCTACTATTATACTCTGCTCTTAGCATTCATGCTTATCTTTTCAAGAGCTTTTATTTAGTTGGTTGCTTGAACTCTCTTTAATCATCATGCTCACCTTATTAAGAGAGTTTGCTTCCGTTGCATGGGTTAATGTGTCTATGATAAAGATGCTACTTGCATGATGGTGCTTAGTAGTTCAGGTTTTCTTATGGTTAATCTCAAATAGCTGGGGGGTTCCCAATGTGTTATTGGAATACCCACTTGGTTTGTTTGCCTATGATGTGGTATGGTTTAGTAATATCTTCCTTCGAGAATTTATTTTGATTGACTTGGCGTATGCTCACGCATATTCAAGACTGTAAAGAAAGTCTGTCAAGCCTTGATGATCTTTTCTTTCTAAGTAGCGATATAACTACCATGCCTGATTCAATATTGCTTTGTCGCTCTGCATGATTATGACCGTCATTGCTCTCTTAGTTGGTCGCTCCCAGTCTTTTGCTAACCTCCACCTGCACTAAGCAAATTAACCATGCAATACATAGCTCATGGGAAAGTAGCCTTAAAATTATTGTGGTAAAGAATATGTTGCCTATGTATCTTATTTCTTATGAGTTGCTTGCTGAGCGGTAACCATGTTTCTGGGGACGCCATCAACTGTCAAACTCTTGTTGAATATCATGTGAGTTGCTATGCATGTTCGTCTTGTCTGAAGTAAGGGTGATTTACCGTGGGTTGAATTAATATGCATATTGTTAGAGAAGAACATTGGGCCGCCAACCAAAGCCATGCATCATGGTGGAAGTTTTAGCTTGGACCTTAATCCTCAATCTCTCATGAGAATATGCTTATGCATTAAAGAGGAGTCCATCATCTATTTTCTATGTTGTCCCGGTATGGATGTCCTCAAGTTGAGATCTATCAAAAACGAGAAATCAAATGCGATCTATCTCCTTGGACCTTTGTACAGGTGGCATAGAGGTACCCCTTTGTGACACTTGGTTAAAACATATGCAATGCAATGATAACCCATGGGAATCCGAGCTAATTAGGACAAGGAGCGAGCACTATTGGTATTCGATGCATGAGGCTTGCAACTTATAGGATGTTTTATGCATGACACATATGAAGTACTACTACCGTTGACACAATTGCTTCCATGTTTCAAAATAAAAAGCTCTAGCACTTCGAGCACCAACTACTGAGAGCATGATTGTCATTCTGAGTGTAATGTGCATTGTCCCAAAGTAGCATTGTCTTTTGCATGATTGTGATATCGTTTATTCTGAAATGATTGTATCTAGTCATCACTTAAACCTTGAAGGTGCCCTTGCATTTATGTTTTGCATCACTAAAGGGGGCAAGCTAGATATCACTTGATCATATTTGCACATAATGTTCATTGCAAATCTTTTTGATGTTTCAGTTTCCTGTTGTAAAACTTTCAGTCATTTGTGATTTTCTCTTGAGACAACTTAATTACTATAGAATCATTGTCTCAGTAAGCTTTTGTCATATGACTATGAGAAAGTCCTATATGGTTAATAGCATGTCACCACAGAAATTATTCTTGTTATCATTTACCTACTCGAGGACGAGCATGAATTAAGCTTGGGGATGTTGATACGTCCAAAACGTATCTATAATTTCTGCTTGCTCCATGCCACTTTTGGGTGATATTGCTATGATATTCATACAATTCCATACACTTTTGATCATATTTGGACTAACTTACTAATCCAGTGCACCCCAGTGCTAGTTTCTGTTTTCGGCTGTTTTTGTATTTCAGGTTTTCACGTTTCGAGAACTGCCCAGAAAAATCCAGAAAAATTATATAAAAAATCAGCGAACCGGAAACAACACTACATCCGAAGGGCAACCTGGGGGGCACAGGGGCTCCAGGCGCCCTGTGGGCGCGCCCCTCCCCCCTGGGCCGCGCCGGGGGGGCGCCTGGGCCCCCCGAGGCTCCCCCGGTGCCCTACTTTGGCATATATTTAAAGGGTCCTCCGTAACCCTCAGAACAGGACTTCTTTTCGCGATCCCATCTCTGTTCCGCCGCCGCCGCCGCTTCCAAGATAGGGAGCACCAGGAGAACTCTTCTCGGCACCCTGCCGGAGGGGAGGATCACCACCGGGAGCTTCTCCACCACCATGGACGCCTCCCGGATAACTCGTGAGTAGTCTCCCTTGGACCATGAGTCCATGACCAGTAGCTATGTGATGTTCTCCTCCCGTTCTTGTGCTTCACTAATTAGTTCTCGTGAGCTGCCCTACATGATCGAGGCACCTATGTAATCCTTATGTTGTTGCTATGTTGAGTTTGCTGGGATCCGATGGATTATGAGATTATGTTCAGATTGATCTTGAGTAATATATTTGATTCACCTCTTTTATATTTTAGTTCATAAGTAATTCTTGCATGTTCTCCGTTGTTATTTATTGCTTTGGCCGAGTAATAGGTAGTGACTCCAAGAGGGAATGTTATGCTCGATTGTGGGTTCATGCCCCTCGATGACTAGCTTGAGTGACAGAAACATGAGTCTAGGGGATGTGCTGTTGCCACAAGGGGGAAAACAACTGTGCTTGTGCCCGCGGGTGCAAGGATTGTTTACTTTACGCAAAGTTCTTTTAATGCAGTTGTATGTTGCATTGAGTTTACACTATGGGTGGGACTCGCAACTTAATACCAGCGAGATGTTCTGGATAGATATCTCAAGGTGGATGATTAGTAGTAGATATTGATGGATTTCGGTCTACTTATTTTGGCGTACCGCCCATGCTTTGAACCTCAACCTTTCTTGCAATGTAGTCAGCATTGGTTTGCATTCGTGGTCCTGTCAATTGCCCAGCTGTAATTTGTTTACCTCACATAGCTGTTTTATCGTCTTTTGGGAGAGAGACATCACTAGTGAACATCATGAGACTCCGGTCCATATTACCATCATTGATCACATCCACTATTCACTTTCCGTTATTTACTTACTATCGCAAAACATTATCTATCACTACTATCATATTGCTTTTAACCATTTGTGAACTACAAGGCCGGAGAGATTGACAACCTCTCTGTACTCGTTGGGAGCAAAGTTATTTGTATCTGTGTGCAGGTCCACGTTGATTGCTAATTGCGCCGTTAGCAATTGACACCTACTTGTTGAACCTAGGAGTCTCTGGGGATTCGATCCTTGGCATCTTTGCTAGGGGAAAACACTTCTACTTACTGCATCTTACACCTTCCACTTGGGGTAACCAACGAGGGGTTCGAGGCCCATCAGTCGCCCGGAGTGCACAAAGAAGGTCAATGATGGCGACGGCATCCTAGGAACATTAGTTGTCGTCGATGAAGTTCGTAGAAGGCATTTTTGCTCTGTTTTTGCAGATTTTGGATGTGCAAACGGTCAGGCGGTCCTCTACTGCTTTTTTGTTTATGTTTTTATGTGTGTTTTGAGATGCATATTGCAGTTCACTAGCGACCATCCCCTCATTCTCTCCCTCACTCTTTCTTCTTCTCTTCAGGCTACCTATTCTAGAGCATGATGTTCGCCAGCGAGATCCTAGTCGGCATGCAATCCAGCCGGGCCATCGGCCATGCCGCGCCGCCACCAGAGCCCTGGCCCTGCCAGATGGCGCGGGTGGTGCTGCACAGGGCGCATGGCCCATCGCCGACGAGACCAGCGGTTCAGCACTGCAGCTCATGGGATGGTGGACTGATGCGGTGTGGTAGACGCACTGACGAAGTTCAGGGAATTTTTGGCTTTTCAGATTTCGCTTGGGCACAAAAACAAATGCAGTTTCGCCTGGGTCTTCACTACGGTGCAGGTGTGCAGTGCGCGCGGTGTTGGCATGCAGTGCTCATGGATCTGGCGTTTAGTGCAGTGCACCCCGAACTCCTCGTGCTCATCTTGCAGTGGCAGAGCACCCCGACGGCCAAAGCTTGTGCGTGCTCATGTTGATGGATGGCTGGCACTCTCTTGTCACACTCGTGCAGATGCATTTTTTGGACATGGTGTCTCGCGATCCTAAGGCTTGCACGTGCAGTGCTGCTCATATTGTCCTTCAGTTCATTTCAGTCCGAAAAAGAAAACTGCAAAAGTTTGTTGTTTCGCTCTTGTTTGTGACAAGAATTTGGTGGTTCACTTATGTTAGTAAAACCACAAGTGGTATTCTTTGTTTTTGGATGTGGTTAACTTGTACTATATGTTCGTTCATTTTTTGATATGCAAGAAAAAAGGAAGCATGTGCATATAGTTCCTTTTTTGTATGCTTGTAGTGCGGTATCTATGTTTGCAGTGCACTCATGTGGCCCCCCTTGTAAAAACATTCCCTTTGTAAAAACAATAAAAAATCATCACAACACTTGCAGTGCGTTTGGTTCTCGGATGTGGTTCACTTTTAAAAGTGATGCTGTTCGCTTGGGCACAATGTGGAAGTGTGATTTTTTTTAGCAAAAACAACAAAAAAGTAATGCGATCCACTTCGATATATGATGTCGTTCACTTGCCTGAGTCTCTGCGGTCCACTCTCGTTCATAAAGAATTGAAAAAAAAAAGACAACAAAAATCTTGTTCGAGAAAATTTACGTAGGACAAAAAATAAATCAAGAAGTTCACTTGATTGTCTGATCCACTGCAATTTTCGACCGAAGCAGTGCGGTTTTCTATCGGATTAAGTTCACTCATCGATTTTTTGATTGTCTGATGTATTGAGATTTTCGACCGAAGCAGAGCGGTTTTATGTCGGATGAAGTTCACTCGTCGATTTTGGTGTCGCGGAAAACAGAGTGTCCGCGTTTTTGTAATTTCAAAACTGCTCTAAAACCGTAATGAATTAGAGGGAGTGTTCAACATGAAAAAGTATCGTCTCGGCGATATCTTTCCAACGGTGTATCGTTTGGATCATTTCGACCAGCGGTTTATAAAAATTTCATGAAAAAAGGCCGCTACCTCTCGTAGTCAGCCGCACGATTTTCAAAATTAACTAAAAACCGTAAGGAATCTCAAAAATATTTCAACATATGAAAGTTGCGCCTCGTTCGTAGCTTTCCAATGGCATATCACACGCCTCGTTTCGTCAAACGATTCAAAAACTGAAGCAAAAACAGAATGGAAATTGAAAAAAAATCGAAAAAACATAATTCCGCGATTTGTTAAATTTAAAACTGCTCTTAGACCGTAACGAATTAGAGAAAACAATACATATGAAAAAGATGCGCCTCGACGATATCTATCCAACGATATATCATTTGATTCATTCCGGCGAGCGGTTTAGAAGAAAACGTGAAAAAACGCTCGATGTCATTCGTTGTGAGCCGCACGATTTTCGAAACTGCTCTTAAACTATGATGAATTTTGAAAAGTGTTCAACTTGGCGAAGTTGCGTCTACTCCATAGCTTTTCAATGGTATATTACACGCATAATTCCGATAAACAGTAAAAAAACTAGAGCAAAAAATGTACACAAAAAACAACACGTACAGTTTTTTCGAAACGAAGTTCACTGGTATCTGTGTTGCAGTACCTCTGCTACTAAGAGTGGAGTGCCCTCGTGTTATGTACAGCCGGTCTATTCTCATAATATACAGCCGGTCTATTCTCATAATATTATGAGAATAATATTCTCATAACACTTCCGCACTACACGCACAACGCGAGAGCACTGCCCGCACAACGCGAGCGCACTGCAACACAACGAAAGGTGAACTTCGTTTCGAAAAAACTGTACGTATTGTTTTTTGTGTACCTTTTTTGCTCTAGTTTTTTAACCATTTATCGGAATTATGCGTGTAATATACCGTTGAAAAGCTATGGAGTAGACGCAACTTCGCCATGTTGAACACTTTCCAAAATTCATCATAGTTTAAGAGCAGTTTCAAAAATCGTGCGGCTCACAACGAATGACAGCGAGCGTTTTTTCACGTTTTCTTCTAAACCGCTCGCCGGAATGAATCAAATGATATACCGTTGGATAGATATCGTCGAGGCGCATCTTTTTCATATGTATTGTTTTCTCTAATTCGTTACGGTCTAAGAGCAATTTTGAATTTAACAAATCGCAGAATTATGTTTTTTCGAATATTTTGCAATTTTTGGTACTGTTTTAGCTTCAGTTTTTTAACCGTTTGTCGAAACGAGGCGTGTGATACGCAGTTGGAAAGCTACGAACGAGGCGCAACTTTCATATGTTGAAATGTTTTTTAGATTCCTTACGGGTTTTAGTTAATTTTGAAAATCGTGCGGCTGACTACGAGAGGCAGCGGCCATTTTTCACGAAATTTTTACAAACCGCTGGTCAAAATGATCCAAACAATACATGGTTGGAAAGATATCGCCGAGACGCTACTTTTTCTGTAGAACACTCCCTCTAATTCATTGCGGTTTTAGAGCAGTTTTGAAATTACAAAAACGCGGTCACTCTGTTTTTCGCGACACCAAAATCGACGAGTGGACCGCATCGGACAGAAAAGCGCACTGCTTCAAACTGAAAACCGCACTGCATCAGACAGTCAAGTGAACTTCATGATTTCTTTTGTCAAACGTTGATTTTTCTCAGAGGAGTTTTTGTTGTCTTTTTTTCAATGAACCGCTACACTACCGAAAGTGAACCGCGACACTACCGAAAGTGAGCCGCATGAGTTTTTGTTGTCTTTTTGTAATCTTTTTTAATAGACAAGAGTGGACCACGGACGAGGGCAAGTAACCATATTGAAGGAAAAGTGAACCATAACACACGTCTAAGTGAGCCGTATGATCCTTTTTGTTCTTCTCTAACCTTTTTCATAGGCTTATGTGGACTACATAGTCAATGGTAGTGTACTGCTTCATTATGTTTTTCAAACTATGTCCATATTCAAACTTCCTCAACAAACAAGAATGGAGTGAGCTGCAACGAATGCACTGCGTCGTAGGCAAGTGAAACCAAAGTGAGCCGCAGACAGGAAACCAAAGTGAGCTGCAGATACCTTTTAAAGTCATTTACATAAATAGAGTGCACTCCATGAACCTTTTAAACACATTTTTTTCTTGCCTCCCTAGGCGGGCTGACCGCGCCCACGAGTTTTCATTTTTTTTCATTTTCTGATCCGCACATGCCCATCAATCCATACTGCAATTTTGATCGTGGAGGACTGCACACACTTTTGATCGACTCCGACACGGCTTGCAAAACTTGAAAACTATCAAAAAACACATGCAGACTGCATAACAAAAATCTGAAGAAAAAATGCAAAAAAAAACAAGTGGACTGCTCGCCCCGCTACTACTCTTTCCATCGGTTATCGTCGTCGCCATGGAGGAGACCACCTCCCCCACTTCTTCTGCTACTTCAGTCTTCGGTGGTGTGGGCTCTCTCGCAGGAGTGGACTGCATGCCATGCATTGGGTGGAGATCTTGGAGAGCAGAGGAGGCCGATGTCGGAGGTGGGGAGGAGGGATCCGATCTGGACGAGGAGCTTGGGGGAGGCAGCCACAACCTCGATCTGGACGAGGATAGGGCAGCTGCACTCAATGAGCGGAGATGCAGTTCGATGGGGAAGGGAGTGGGGTGTAGTCCTTTTCCCCTTGGTCGATGATGGCGGCCGTCGGTGCCCACGGGTGAGACAGAAGACGGATCCGGCAACGAAAACGGGGGAGGGGCAAAGAGGGAGACCTTTGGAAGATGGAGCCGCCCGGATCCAGCGACCATCGGGGCGTGCCTATGTGGGGAGGGGGTGGGGACCGGTGTGAGGGAACGCCTCACCTCTGTTTGGAATGGGCGCGTCGCTGGCCGGCACGGGAGGAGTATCTCGCCGGAATCCAGTGGTCGCAGGGGCGGGTAGGTGGCTAGGCGGGGGAGGGAGGTGGAGGAGGATCCCGCCGGCTGCTGCTCGAAGGTGGATCGGGGGCGGCGCTGTGGGAGCCGCTCGTCGCACCGTGGTTGGGGTAGGGTAGTGCCCTGCAGGCTGGGGGCCTGAGGAGGGCCGATGCAACGGCGAGCTGGGGATGGGCGGCGCGGTGGCCTTGGGAGGGACGGGCGGTGCGGGCCCTAGGGATGGCCCGTGCGGTGGCAGCCTAGGGAGGGTTTTCTCGCTCCAGCGGTGGGGCGCCTCGAGGGGGCGTCATCGCCTGGATCCGGTGTTGGGACTGGGACGTCATGGGGGCTCGCAGCGGCCTGGATCCGGCCCAGGCTCATGCTGAGAGGTGGCCGCGGGAGGGTTTTCTCGCCGGCGAGTGGATGGAGATCGCGGGTGGGGCGGGGGCGCAGGAGATCAACGCGGGTTGCAGTAGGT
>LR738713.1:378627072-378639240 GCA_902687465.1 Secale cereale
CCTCGAGGGGGCGTCATCGCCTGGATCCGGTGTTGGGACTGGGACGTCATGGGGGCTCGCAGCGGCCTGGATCCGGCCCAGGCTCATGCTGAGAGGTGGCCGCGGGAGGGTTTTCTCGCCGGCGAGTGGATGGAGATCGCGGGTGGGGCGGGGGCGCAGGAGATCAACGCGGGTTGCAGTAGGTGGGGGAAGGAGGTGTTGCGGTGGTGGGGTGGGGAGGGGGTTGCTTTCCTCGGGGCGCTGCCGCGCTAGAAACCTGTGTTAAGTGGGGGGGTGTTATGAGAATAAGGCATTTGTTATGAGAATAAGGTCTTAAGGGGTGTTATGAGAATAGACCCACCATATATGGCCACTATGCGAAATGCACAAACCAAGATAGCAATTGTGTATATGCGGGAACAATCTTGTGGCACACGAGGGATGGTACTAAGATAGCAAGATGATACCAATATGATATGGTATATATGAAATGGATGGTGTATATCGATGACCACTAATGTGCACAAGTAACGTTGAGGGCAATACTCAAATGGCTAGTCTCGATGGGCAAGTGACGCAAAATGGGCTAGGGGTTAACAATGCAATTGCAAGGGGAATATACAACGGTGTCGTCAAGGTTACCGTCCGATGATGATGATGAGAGGCGGTATTGTCGATGGCGACCCGTTCCTAATTAGCCGAAACACCTTAGGAAACGGAAAAACCACAACTCAAAATCTCAAAGGCCAAAGTCAAATGGTGGTAGCGGAAAGCGTTGGTGGTTCTGAAGTTAGCAACGCGGAAGTGGTGGTGGTGGTTGATGACGAAGCGACCGTCCCTAAGTAGCCGAAACACCTTAGGAGACTCAAGTCACAACTCAAGCAACCACAAATGCTATATGGATCAAAAAGGGTTGGGTTGCAGAAAGGTATGGTGGCTATGCGGATGATATGGTGGAGGGCCTAGGCAAACATGCCAAATTCTACAAACTTTGATGGAGTCAAATGGTGGTAAAACCAAGATGAGCAGCTCGGGCACGTCGCTAGTTTTTCCACGAGCCGAAGAACACCCAAATCGGAGTTCGGGAGTGAAAGTTATGAGTGAAAACGTAAAGTACACACGGCTGATTCTGGGGGGTGCAGGTGCCCAGGGGTGAGAGGTGTGGGCACCCGGGGTGGTCAGGGGAGTTGGGCGGAGGAGATGGCCCGAGGGTCCGGGTGCGCGGGGGTAAGGGGTGCGGGCACCCGGGGTGGTCAGCGGGGTTGTACGGGGGGTCCGGATGCCCAGGGGTGTCGGATTTGGACAGAAAATTGTGGGAAAATGGGAGAAATTGGTGGATTTCGTGGAGGGAAAGGTGGAGATGGATGGGGGCAAGGCTAGATCCACTTGAAACCAAGCAAATCCATGGATCAAATCCAACAAAACCTCATCAAACCAACAAATCAAAAAAAGTTGGGGCTATTTATGGTGGGGAAATTTTTGAAATTGGGCAAAAACACAACAAAATTAGGCTAGAAAACAAGAAGGGTGGCTCCAATTTCGTGAGAAACCATAGCTCTATATACCATGATGTTGTAGGGTGGAACCCTAGGTGGAGATCTTTCACGAATTGGAGGGGAAATCCCCAAGAGCACGAAGAACACAAGAGAGGGAAAACACTCAAATTGACTAGATCCAATCACACATATGCTAGATCCAAGAACATACAAGAGTTCACAATGATTCAAGAACAACAAAGGAAAGATACAAGGTAACCATTTTATCCCAATCCTATGAGGAGAGAGGTCTTGATGATCCTATGATGGGGATCCTTCCCTAGATGGGGATCTTGAATCCACTAGGGATCTTCTCCATGGGAGGCCTTGATCTCCATGGGAGAGGTAGATGAGCAAAGCTCTCTCAATATCTCATATATGCTTTGCTTGAAGGAAATATGCCCTACAGGCAATAATAAAGATGTTATTTGTATTTCCTTATATCATGATAAATGTCTTTTATTCATGCTAGAATTGTATTAAGTGGAAACTTAGTACATGTGTTAATACATAGACAAAACAGTATGTCCCTAGTATGCCTCTACTAAACAAGCTCATTGATCAAAGATGGTTATGTTTCCTAGCCATAGACATGAGTTGTCATTTGATCAACGGGATCACATCATTAGGAGAATGATGTGATGGACAAGACCCATTCGTTAGCTTAGCACTATGATCGTTTAGTTTTACTGCTATTGCTTTCTTCATGACTTATACATGTTCCTATGACTATGAGATTATGCAACTCCCGTATATCGGAGGAACACCTTGTGTGCTATCAAACGTCACAACGTAACTGGGTGATTATAAAGATGCTCTACAGGTGTCTCCGAAGGTGGTCGTGGTGTTGGCATAGATCAAGAATAGGATTTGTCACTCCGAGTGTCGGGGAGGTATCTCTGGACCCTCTCGGTAATACACATCATAATAAGCCTTGCAAGCAAATGACTAATGAGTTAGTCACGAGATGATGTATTACGGAACGAGTAAAGAGACTTGCCGGCAACGAGATTGAACTAGGTATTGAGATACCGACGATCGAATCTCGGGCAAGTAACATACCGATGACAAAGGGAACAATTTATGTTGTTATGCGGTTTGACCGATAAAGATCTTCATAGAAATATGTAGGAGCCAATATGAGCGTCCAGGTTCCGCTATTGGTTATTGACCGGAGATGAGTCTCGGTCATGTCTACATAGTTCTCGAACCCGTAGGGTCCGCGCGCTTAACGTTTGATGACGATCGGTATTATGAGTTTATGAGTTTTGATGTACCGAAGGTAGTTCAGAGTCCCGGATAAGATCACAGACATGACGTGGAGTCTCGGAATGTCCGAGACGTAAAGATTGATATATTGGACGACTATATTCGGACACCGGAAGTGTTCCGTAAAGTTTCGGAATTAACCGCAGTGCCGGGGGGTTACCGGAACCCCCAGGGGAAGCTATGGGCCTAAATGGGCCATAGGAGAAAGAGAGAAGGAAGGCCAGGGCTGGGCCGCACCCCCCCACCCCTTGGTCCGAATTGTACAAGGAAGAAAGGGGGGACGGCGCCCCTTTCCTTCTCCTTCTCCCTCTCCTTCCTTTCCCCCTTCTCCCTCTTGGTGATTCCTACTAGGAATAGGATTGCAATCCTATTCCTAGTAGGATTGCTCCTCCTAGGCGTGCCATAGAGGGCCGGCCAGCCTCCCCCCTTGCTCCTTTATATACGGGGGCAGGGGGGCACCCTAGAACACACAAGTTGATCTCTCCAGCCGTGTGTGGTGCCCCTCCATAGAAACACACCTCGGTCATACCGTTGTAGTGCTTAGGCGAAGCCCTGTGCCGGTAACTTCATCATAGCCATCACCACGCCGTCGTGCTGACGAAACTCTCCCGTGAAGCTCAACTGCATCAAGAGTTCGTGGGACGTCATCAAGCTGAACGTGTGCTGAACGCGGAGGTGCCGTACGTTCGGTGCTTGATCGGTTGGATCACGAAGAAGTTCGACTACATCAACCGCGTCACTTGACGCTTCCACTTTTGGTCTACGAGGGTACGTAGACGCACTCTCCCCTCTCGTTGCTATGCATCTGGTAGATAGATCTTGCGTGATCGTAGGAAAATTTTAAAATACTACGTTCCCCAACAGTGGCATCATGAGCCAGGTCTATGCGTAGATGATATGCACGAGTAGAACACAATGAGTTGTGGATGATACTAGTCATACTGCTTACCAGCATGTCATACTTTGTTTCGGCGGTATTGTGAGATGAAGAGGCCCGGACGGACATTACGCGTACGCTTACGGGAGACTGGTTTCACTGTTATGAGCACTTGTTGCTTAAAGGTGACTGGCATGTGTCTGTCTCTCTCACTTTAGCTGAATCAAGTGTGGCTACGCCCGGTCCTTGTGAAGGTTAAAACATCACATAATTGACGAAATATCGTTGTGATTTTGTATGCGTAGGTAAGAACGGTTCTTTCTAAGCCCGTAGTAGCCACGTAAAACTTGCAACAACAAAGTAGAGGACGTCTAACTTGTTTTTGCAGGGCATGTTGTGATGTGGTATGGTCAAGACATGATGAGTTATACGATTTTGTATGAGATGATCATGTTTTGTAAAGTTATCGGCAACTGGCAGGAGCCATATGGTTGTCGCTTTATTGTATGAAATACAGTCGCCATGTAATTGCTTTACTTTAACACTAAGCGGTAGCGATAGTCGTTGAAGCAATAGTTGGCGAGACGACAACGATGCTATGATGTAGATCAAGGTGTCGCGCCGGTGACGAAGGGATCATGACGGTGTCTTGGAGATGGAGATCAAAAGCACAATATGATGATGGCCATATCATGTCACATATTTTGATTGCATATGATGTTTATCTTATTATGCTTCTTATTTTGCTTAGTACGGCGGTAGCATTATAAGATGATCCCTTACAAAATTTCAAGGTATAAGTGTTCTCCTGAGTATGCACCGTTGCGAAAGTTCGTCGTGCCGAGACACCACGTGATGATCGGGTGTGATAAGCTCTACATTCAAATACAACGGATGTAAGCCAGTTTTGCACACGCAGAATACTCGGGTTAAACTTGACGAGCCTAGCATATGAAGATATGTCCTCAGAACACTGGAGACCGGAAGGTCGAGCGTGAATCATATAGTCGATATGATCAACATAAGATGTTCACCATTGAAACTACTCCATCTCACGTGATGATCGGACATGGATTAGTTGATTTGGATCACGTGATCATTTAGATGACCAGAGGGATGTCTATCTAAGTGGGAGTTCTTTAAGTAATATGATTAATTGAACTTCAATTTATCATGAACTTAGTCCTGATAGTTTTTGCATATCTATATTGTTGTAGATCAAAGGCCCGTGCTACCGTTCCATTGAATTTTAATGCATTCCTAGAGAAATCTAAGTTGAAAGATGATGGTAGCAATTACACGGACTGGGTCCGTAACTTGAGGATTATCCTCATTACTGCACAGAAGAATTATGTCCTTGAAGCACCGCTAGGTGACAAGCCCCCTCTCGCTAATGTAGACGCTTTGAACATCTGGCAGACGCGGTCTGATGACTACACGATAGTTCGGTGTGCCATGCTTTACGGCCTGGAACCGGGACTTCAACGATGTTTTGAACGTCATGGACCATATAAGATGTTCCAGGAGTTGAAGTTAATATTTCAAGCAAATGCTCGGATTGAGAAATATGAGATTTCCAATAAGTTCTATAGCTGCAAGATGGAGGAGAATAGTCCTATCAGTGAACACTTGCTCAGAATGTCTGGGTAGTACAATCATATGACTCAACTTGGTTGCAAAGTTGACGAGGATAGTGTTATTGATAGAGTTCTTCAATCACTGCCACCAAGCTATAAAGGCTTCGTGATGAACTATAATATGCAAGGGATGCAAAAGACAATTCCCGAGCTCTTCGCTATGCTCAAAGCTGCGGAGGTAGAAATCAAAAAGGAGCATCAAGTGTTGATGGTTAACAAGACCACTAGTTTCAAGAAAAAGGGCAAGGGAAAGAAGGGGAACTTCAAGAAGAATAGCAAGACAGTTGCTACTCCCGCGAAGAAACCCAAGTCTGGAGCCAAGCCTGAAACTGAGTGCTTCTACTGCAAAGGGACTGGACACTAGAAGCGGAAATGCCCCAAGTATTTGGCGGATAAGAAGGATGGCAAGGTGAACAAAGGTATATGTGATATACATGTTATTGATGTGTACCTTACTAATGCTCGTAGTAGTACCTGGGTATTTGATACCGGTTCGGTTGCTAATATTTGTAACTCGAAACAGGGACTACGGATTAAACGAAGATTGGCTAAGGACGAGGTGACGATGCGCGTGGGAAATGGTTCCAAAGTCGATGTGATCGCCGTTGGCACGCTACCTCTACATCTACCTTTGGGATTAGATTTAGACCTAAATAATTGTAATTTGGTGCCAGCGTTGAGCATGAACATTATATCTGGATCTTGTTTGTTGCGAGACGGTTATTCATTTAAATCAGAGAATAATGGTTGTTCTATTTTTATGAATAATATCTTTTATGGTCATGCACCCTTGAAGAGTGGTCTATTCTTGTTGGATCTCGATTGTAGTGATACACATATTCATAATATTGAAGCCAAAAGATGCAAGGTTAATAATGATAGTGCAACTTATTTGTGGCACTGCCGTTTAGGTCATATTGGTGTAAAGCGCATGAAGAAACTCCATAGTGTTGGACTTTTGGAATCACTTGATTATGAATCACTTGGTTCTTGCGAACCATGCCTCATGGGCAAGATGACTAAAACTCCGTTCTCCGGAACAATGGAGCGAGTAATAGATTTATTGGAAATCATACATACAGATGTATGTGGACCGATGAGTGTTGAAGCTCGCGACGGGTATCATTATTTTCTGACCTTCACTAATGATTTGAGTAGATATGGGTATATCTACTTGATGAAACACAAGTCTGAAACATTTGAAAAGTTCAAAGAATTTCGGAGTGAAGTAGAGAATCATCGTAACAAGAAAATAAAGTTTCTACGATCTGATCGTGGAGGTGAATATTTGAGTTACGAGTTTGATCTTCATTTGAAACAATGTGGAATAGTTTCACAACCCATGCCACCCGAAACACCACAGCGTAATGGTGTGTCCGAACATCGTAACCGTACTTTATTGGATATGGTGCGGTCTATGATGTCTCTTACCGATTTACCACTATCGTTTTGGGGTTATGCTTTAGAGACAACTGCATTCATGTTAAATAGGGCACCATCTAAATCCGTTGAGACGACGCCTTATGAACTGTGGTTTGGCAAGAAACCAAAGTTGTCGTTTCTTAAAGTTTGGGGCTGCGATGCTTATGTGAAAAAGCTTCAACCTGATAAGCTTGAACCCAAGTCGGAGAAATGTGTCTTCATAGGATACCCAAAGGAGACGGTTGGGTACACCTTCTATCACAGATCCGAAGGCAAGATATTCGTTGCTAAGAATGGACCCTTTCTAGAGAAGGAGTTTCTCTCGAATTAAGTGAGTGGGAGGAAAGTGGAACTTGATGAGGTAATTGTACCTTCTCCCGAATTGGAGAGTAGTACATCACAGAAACTAGTTCCAGTGATTCCTACACCAATTAGTGAGGAAGCTAATGATCATGATCATGAAACTTCAGATCAAATTCTGCTGAACTTCGTAGATCAACCAGAGTACGTTCCGCACCTGAGTGGTACGGTAACCCATTTCTGGAAGTCATGTTACTAGACAATGATGAACCTGCGAACTATGAGGAAGCGATGATTAGCCTAGATTCCGCAAAATGGCTTGAGGCCATGAAATCCGAGATGGGGTCCATGTATGAGAACAAAGTGTGGACTTTGGTTGACTTGCCCGATGATCGGCAAGCCATCGAAAATAAATGGATCTTCAAGAGGAAGACCGACGCAGACGGTAATGTTACTGTTTACAAAGCTCGACTTGTTGCGAAAGGGTTTCGACAAGTTCAAGGAGTTGACTACGATGAGACTTTCTCACAGGTAGCAATGCTTAAGTCTGTCCGAACCATTTTAGCAATTGTCGCATTTTATGATTATGAAATCTGGCAAATGGATGTCAAAGGTGCATTCCTGAATGGATATCTCAAAGAAGAGTTGTATATGATGCAACCAGAAGGTTTTGTCGATCCTAAAGGTGCTAACAAAGTGTGCAAGCTCCAGCGATCCATCTATGGACTGGTGCAAGCATCTCGGAGTTGGAATATATGCTTTGATGAGGTGATCAAAGCATATGGTTTTATACATACTTTTGGAGAAGCCTGTATTTACAAGAAAGTGAGTGGGAGCTCTCTAGCATTTCTGATATTATATGTGGATGACATATTATTGATTGGAAATGATATAGAATTTCTGTATAGCATAAAAGGATACTTGAATAAGAGTTTTTCAATGAAAGACCTCGGTGAAGCTGCTTACATATTAGGCATCAAGATCTATAGAGATAGATCAAGACGCTTAATTGGACTTTCACAAAGCACATACCTTGATAAAGTTTTGAAGAAGTTCAAAATGGATCAGTCAAAGAAAGGGTTCTTGCCTGTATTACAAGGTGTGAAGTTGAGTAAGACTCAATGCCCGACCAATGCAGAAGATAGAGAGAAAATGAAAGTCATTCCCTATGCCTCAGCCATAGGATCTATCATGTATGCAATGTTGTGTACCAGACCAGATGTGTGCCTTGCTATAAGTCTAGCAGGGAGGTACCAAAGTAATCCAGGAGTGGATCACTGGACAGCGGTCAAGAACATCCTGAAATGCCTGAAAAGGACAAAGGATATGTTTCTCGTGTATGGAGGTGACAAAGAGCTCGTCGTAAACAGTTACATTGATTCAAGCTTTGACACTGATCCGGATGACATAAAGTCACAAACCGGATATGTATTTTTATTAAACGGTGGAGCTGTCAGTTGGTGCAGTTCCAAGCAGAGCGTCATGGCAGGATCTACGTGTGAAGCGGAATACATAGCTGCTTCAGAAGCAGCAAATGAAGGAGTATGGATGAAGGAGTTCATATCTGATCTAGGTGTAATACCTAGTGCATCGGGTCCAATGTAAATCTTTTGTGACAACACTGGAGCAATAGCCTTGGCGAAGGAATCCAGGTTTCACAAGAGAACAAAACACGTAAAAAGACGCTTCAATTCCATGTGTGATCTAGTCAAGGAGGGAGACATAGAGATTTGCAAGATACATACGAATCTGAATGTTGCAGACCCATTGACTAAGCCTCTTCCACGAGCAAAACATGATCAGCACCAAGACTCCATGGGTGTTAGGATCATTACTTTGTAATCCAGATTATTGACTCTAGTTCAAGTGGGAGACTCAAGGAAATAGGCCCTAGAGGCAATAATAAAGATGTTATTTGTATTTCCTTATATCATGATAAATGTCTTTTATTCATGCTAGAATAGTATTAACCGGAAACTTAATACATGTGTGAATACATAGTCAAAACAGTATGTCCCTAATATGCCTCTACTAGACTAGCTCATTGATCAAAGATGGTTATGTTTCCTAGCCATAGACATGAGTTGTCATTTGATCAACGGGATCACATCATTAGGAGAATGATGTGATGGACAAGACCCATCCGTTAGCTTAGCACTATGATCGTTTAGTTTTACTGCTATTGCTTTCTTCATGGCTTATACATGTTCCTATGACTATGAGGTTATGCAACTCCCATATACCGGAGGAACACCTTGTGTGCTATCAAACATCACAACGTAACTGGGTGATTATAAAGATGCTCTACAGGTGTCTCCGAAGGTGTTCGTGGTGTTGGCATAGATCAAGAATGGGATTTGTCACTCCGAGTGTCGGAGAGGTATCTCTGGGCCCTCTCGGTAATACACATCATAATAAGCCTTGCAAGCAAATGACTAATGAGTTAGTCACGAGATGATGTATTACGGAACGAGTAAAGAGAATTGCTCGCAACGAGATTGAACTAGGTATTGAGATACCGACGATCGAATCTCGGGCAAGTAACATACCGATGACAAAGGGAACAACGTATGTTGTTATGCGGTTTGAAAGATAAAGATCTTCGTAGAATATGTAGGAGCCAATATGAGCATCTAGGTTCCGCTATTGGTTATTGCCCGGAGATGAGTCTCGGTCATGTCTACATAGTTGTCGAACCCGTAGGGTCCGCACGCTTAACGTTAGATGACGATCGGTATTATGAGTTTATGAGTTTTGATGTACCGAAGGTAGTTCGGAGTCCCGGATAAGATCACGGACATGACGAGGAGTCTCGGAATGTCCGACACGTACAGATTGATATATTGGACGACTATATTCGGACACCGTAAGCGTTTCGTAAAGTTTCGGAATTAACCGGAGCGCCGGGGGGTTACTGGAACCCCCCGGGGAAGCTATGGGCCTTAATGGGCCATAGGAGAAAGGGAGAAGGAAGGCCAGGGCTGGGACGCGCGCCCCCAACCCCTTGGTCTGAATTGGACAAGGAAGGAAGGGGGGCTGACGCCCCTTTCCTTCTCCTTCTCCCTCTCCTTCCTTCCCCCTTCCCCCTCTTGGTGATTCTTACTAGGAATAGGATTGCAATCCTATTCCTAGTAGGATTGCTCCTCCTAGGCGCGCCATAGAGGGCCGGCCGGCCTCCCCCTTGCTCCTCCGTATACGGGGGCAGGGGGCACCCTAGAACACACAAGTTGATCTCTCCAGCCGTGTGCGGTGCCCCCCTCCACAGAAACACACCTCGGTCATACCGTTGCAGTGCTTAGGCGGAGCCCTGCGCCGGTAACTTCATCATGTCCATCACCACGCCGTCGTGCTGACGAAACTCTCCCGTGAAGCTCAACTGGATCAAGAGTACTTGGGACATCATCAAGCTGAACGTGTGCTGAACACGGAGGTGCCGTACGTTCGGTGCTTGATCGGTTGGATCACGGAGAAGTTCGACTACATCAACCGCGTCACTTGATGCTTCTGCTTTTGGTCTACGAGGGTACGTAGACACACTCTCCCCTCTCATTGCTATGCATCTGGTAGATAGATCTTGCGTGATCGTAGGAAAATTTTAAAATACTACGTTCCCCAACATTTCTATCCCTCTAAATGAGCTAGGTGGGAGGTACTTATATTCTAGGGACGAACTAGAGGGAGAGGGGGATACAAAGGTCCAAAATGACCCTGAAAAATGACACACTCTTGGAGAGGTCCGGACACCCGGGGTAAAGGGATCCGGGCACCCGGACCGGTCAGAGGCACCGGGCGGAGGAGGACCGGGCACCCCGGGGTGAGAGCACGAGCACCCGGGGCGAGCTGGAGGAAGGCTGCGCACCCAGGGGTAGTGGCCCGGGCACCCGGAGCGATGGCGCCTGGCCCAGGCTAGGAGGCCGGGCACCCGGAGTGGCCAGGGCCAGCGCACAGCCGGCGGCCGAAGGCCCGGGCACCCGGGACATGGAGGGCCGGCACCCGGGGGGGTGGTCCAGAGCCTCCGGGTCTTCGCTCCCTTCCTCATCCCTCTTCTCATCCGTAGGTGCTCGGGTCCTCGAGCTAGCCCCTCCATGATCAACACCTTGATACCTAATCATGCATAACATCTCCGCTTGAGGTAGAATCTGACTCTCGTGTGAATCCGAATGAAACTCGAAGAGGAAAGAGTTCACCTCGGTTTCGACGGCACGTGCGTGAGCTCTCGTCGTAGGTCCTCTCTTTGCTTGCGGTGGCTGTGTGACGTCCATGGGGATGGTCAAGGGATGATCCGCATCACTAGGCAACACGCCTTCCCTAAGCTATGTGTCCTGCCGGACGGGCCGTGGAGTACTCCCGATTCTCGGGCGTGTGGGGGGGGGGAGTGCGACGCGAACGAGGCAGGCCTTTTCCTTTTACTAGCAATGTGCCCGTGCGTTGCGACGGATCCAAAGTTGTAGAATAGTAGTACTTGTTCACAAACTTGAAAGAAATCACTCTTATTTTGATATACTCCTAATATATTACTCCCTGTGTTCCTAAATATTTGACTTTTTAGAGATTTCGAATGGACTATCACATACAGATTATATAGAAATATTTTGAAGTGTAGATTCACTCATTTTGCTCCGTATGTAGTCACTTATTGAAATCTCTAGAAAGACAAATATGTAGGAACAGAAGGAGTACTTTTCACTCAAAATATATTTCTCATGATGTTTTGATGAGGTGAGGGAGGGATGTGGTTGCTTTTAAGATAATAATGGGTTTTCTGCAAATTGGTGCAGAGAAGCGGGCTATAGTTGCTAAAATGCCACAACTTACCTCATAGTCGTTAGATGCAGATCTAATGGTTAGAAACGACGGATGGCAGACACACCACCATCACCAACTAAGTCTTTTATATGAGTATATATACATTTCTCAGGTTGTTTTGATGAGGTGAGGGAGGTATGTGGTTGCTTTCAAGATAATAAGGGGTTTTCTACAAATTGGAGAAGAGAAGTGGGCTATTGTTGCAAAAATGCCACAACTTACCTCGCAGCTGTTAGATGCAGATCTAAAGGTCACAAACGACGGATGGCAAACACACCACCATCACCAACTGAGTCTTTTATAGGAGTATATATATATTTCTCACGTTGTTTTGATGAGGTGA
>LR738713.1:378657826-378755762 GCA_902687465.1 Secale cereale
CCCCCCGGCGCAGCCAAGAGGGGGCCGCGCCACCAGGGCGCCTGGAGCCCTGGTGGCCCCCCTCCGGCCCTACTTTGGCCGCAAGGAAGCTTCCGGAACGCTGATTTTTTATATAATTTTTCCGGGATTTTTCTGGCAGTTTACGTGATGGGAAAACCTAAAATACAAAAACAGCAGAAAACATAAACTGGCACTGGGGTGCACTGAGTTAATAGGTTAGTCCAAATATGATCAAAAGTGTATGGAGGTGTATAAATATCATAGCAATATCACACAAAAGAGGCATGGAGCAAGCAGAAATTATAGATACGTTTTGGACGTATCAACAGACTACCTTTTTTATAATTTTTAAAATATCACCTGCTTATGCTTCATGACGTGTAACATTATTGTTAGTCTTGTTTTGCCATGTACTCCCTCCGTTCCTAAATATAAGTCTTTTTAGACATTTCAAATGGACTATAACATACATATGTATGTAGACATATTTTAGAGTGTAGATTCACTCATTTTGCCCCGTATGTAGTCACTTGTTGAAATCTCTAGAAAGACTTATATTTAGGAACGGAAGGCGTACAAAATAGTCTGTCTTGCTCGCTTCACTGTTGTAACTATATTTTTGCTTAGTCATGTCTACTTACAAAAACATTTCAGGATGAAGTGACATCAACACAAAGATCTGCGAGCAGTGCGGCATGGCCGTTACCGAATGATTATGGATTGGAATTGGAATGTGATGATGTTCTCGAGCATCAACAAGAGGTGGCAAGACAACATGTACATGATTCTGAATGTACAATCAGCAAGTTGAGACTGGACATGCAGGTATTAGATGCAGGAGTCAAAAAATGAAACAAGACACTGAGGTAACAATGAAGGAATTGGAGATTTTGCAGACTGAAATTTGTGCTATCTAAATCCGGCCAATCCTATTTTCTGAAGAGATATGTAATTTTCTCTTTGTGTATGCTTTATTATCACTCGTGCCAAACCATAATGCCCAGTGGGTATAATCGGCTGTAATTTCTTTATTGTATAGTGTAGAATTATTCTACGTTTCTATGCCTTAGTCTCTTTATTGTATAGTGTATGATTTTAGAGGTGATAGTATAGAGTAGGATAATTCTTTGAATATGCTATATCGTTCAAACGGGGGCCAACTCGCCCAAATGTTTTAGTGACCATGGCCCCCCACAGGCCGTATGATCCATGGGCCATCTACGGGTCGGACGACCCATGGCCTTCTATGGCCGTCGGATTCGTGGGCCTTTTATGGGCTGTCGGATCCATGGGCCTTCTATCGGCTGTCGGATCCATGTGCCTTTTATGGGCTAGCGGATCCATGGGCCGTCGGATCAATGGGCCTTCTATGGGCCGTCGGTTCAATGGGCCTTCTACGTCCCGTACGATCCATGGGCCTTCTACTGGCTGTCTCATCTATGGGCCGTATAAGGGGCCGTAAAAGGGCTAGAATGGAAATCGTACGTTTTATGGGATGACCATAACGGGCCGTTAATAGGCCGTATTTGATGATGCTATGAAAATGGCCCAACGTATTAACGGGCCACAAACGGGCCGACTGTAACCACGGGCTGAATTTGGCCCACAAGCAGAAAATGACAGTAACAGGCCGAAAGTAAACGAATGCTGGAAATGAGCACGAGAATAAATGGGCCCTGAGAAGGCCGAAAGATAACATGGGCTGCAAACGGCCCAACAGAATAATGGGCCGTTAATGGGTATAAAGTGATACATTGTTCATTACGGACCAGTTTTACCACGGGCCGTTAATGGACGAATGTTACTAAGGGCCTCATATGGGCCAAAAGAGGTCATGGGCCATACATGGGCCGGAAGTTAAAACGGGCTGGAATTATATTGGAAGGCCTAGATGATGCTACTGGGCCTAATTCGGATAGGCCGTAAACGGGGCCTGGTTTAGCGGGTTGTAAATGGGCTATACGCGAACAGGTCGTTAACAGGCTTGTCGTGGGCCGGCCCGCCACCTTTTGACCAAGTCAAACGGGCTGGCCTTTTCACAGGAATGGGCCTCTATTGGGCTGTGCCACGTGTCGACGTATCATAGGCGCTTTGGGTCCAATGAGTAGATGACGCTACTAGGCCTAATTCGGATAGGCCATAAACGGGCCCTGGGTTAGCGGGCTATAAATGGGCTATATGCGAACATGCCATTAACAAGCTTGTTGTGGGCCGGCCCACCATCTTTTGACCAAGTCAAACGGGCCGGCCTTTTCACATGAATGGGCCTCTGTTGGGCCGTGCCACGTGTCTACGTATCATAGGCGCTATGGGTCCAATGAGTGGATGACATCTGTTCCAACCGCGAGCCGACACGTGTTCCCTCTAGCCAATGATGATTTTACACGTGGAAAATCCCCATTGGTCAGGGCCATTAACGGGTTATCGGATCCAAAGCCGGCCCCGATAGCTTAACGGCGTTCCGTTACGGTGGATGCCACGTGTCGGTCACCCTTGACGAAAGCACTTATGTGACGCGCGATTTATCGTCATGGAAGTGGAAACTTCCGTGATGATAATTTTGGTAATATCATGGAACACTTCTACGAGAGCACAGGTATGACTATCTTGATTCTGTCATAAAATCGTCATGGATGTACATGCATGATAGAAAACGTGACCTACTGTGACAAACATGTACCATCACGGAAGTGTATTTTTTTTGTAGTGTCAATACCTACACGGGTTAGTCCCACAAGGAACAAACAAAGATATCCATGGACATAGAGTGAATTGCGCACAAGATGATGTCCATGAAAGCATCAGGTTACCTTGTCCCTTGTCTTACTGTAATGCCCCAGATGTAACACTTTCCCTATATGGCAATATATAAACTTTGGCTTCATCAATTCCATTCCGGGTTCTTCTTTCTTTTCGGGTTCTTCGTTTCGTCGTGTGCGTGTGTGCATTTTCATCCATGTCATGTTGTCATGTGCATTGCATTGCATTTCTGTTGTCACTTGTATCCGGTCCCACTCGTCTCTTCCCGTTGTCCGTTTCGAGTTCCGGCGCTCCCACACGTGCCCGTGGCATCCCCGAGTCCTTCTTTCGTGTGTGGCCATGTAACGTTTCCGGAATGACGTGAGACTTGTAGTGCGATGTTGTTTTGGTACGTGTAGGCCGCCTGTCAAGTTTCGTCGCGTTTGGAGTTCGTTTGGTACTCCAACGATTAACCTAGTGGGCTAAAAGAACCTCTTCTTTGAGGCCCAAGACCCCCTCCACAATAGCCCACCAACCTAGCACAACCCTTCCCATCATCTCGGTCGTCGAATTGTGATCGTGTGGCCGAAAACCGCTCCTCATTTGGAGTCTCCTAGCTCCTTGTGCCTATAAAAACGTCTCCCCCTTCCAATTTTCGGGCAAAAACCCTAGTCCCGAGCTCCTCCACCGCCGCCGGACATGTCCAGGTCGCACCGGACGTGTCCACTCCGTCCAGCCACGTCGCCGGACCAATCACGTCTCGACACCTCAGCACTGCCGCCACGTGTCCGCCTCCCGTTGGCCGAACCTCCCCCGCCAGCTCCACTGCGGCCCGCCGGCCCGCCCGCAGCCCTCCTGGCCCGAGCCCGACGCCGCGCGCCTCGGCAGCCGCCTCGCGCGTCCCCCGCCGCCGCCGGCGAGCTCGCATCGCCGCCCCGCCGCCGATCCCTCCAGCCCCGCCGCCGGATCGCCGCCCCGCCGCCGGATCTCCAGCCTCCCGCCGGAGCTCACCGCCCCGCCACCGGATCTCCAGCCTCCCGCCGGAGCTCGCCGCCCCGCCGCCGACCCTACCCCGCTGGAGCGCCGGTCCGCCGCCGCCACTGCCCTCCCCTTGATCCGGTGGGATCGGGCAGGGGGGACGACCGGTTCGCTCGGACACCGGCCCGTCCGAGTTGGCCTTCCCCCGCGGCCCACATCGTCCGGCCTCCTCCACCTCGGGCCGAGCCCGCGAGGTGAGGCCCAGTGCCCCAGATCTGGCCCTTGTGTTTTTTTCCCGTCGGCGTTTTTTTTCTTATTCTCGATTTTTTTTGCATAATTACATACTAGTCCCTCGCATGTGTTAATTATGTGGCATGTTTGACCATCTGTAACTATTTGTGTGCTTATCCAAATTGTGCAAATGATATGTCAAAATGATCGTGGTGATGTGTACTACGTTTTGTTCCATTGTGTCATGCTTGTTTGAGTCCATCTAGATGTCTTAATCATCATGACAAGAGTGCTACATGATATAAACTGCTGCTACTTGTTATTTTCATGCCATGTTTGAGATGTGATAACTTGGTGCATGTTTATCCAAATGAAGCAAATGATATGTCCAAATGTTCATCATGAGATGCTCTACATGTTGGTTGCTATAGCATGCATGTTAGAGTTCATATTGCCATGTATATCTCTGTTGCAAAAGTGCATGTGGCTGTTAGGTTTTGTAACTTGTTACGAGATGCCTAGTTGAGGAGCTCGTTGCTATTGATGTGTTTGTCTCCATGTCACATGCTCATATGTTTTAGGTTCCCCATCATGTGTTCTTTGCTATGGTGCAAACCATTTGCCATGTTATGCTTCAAGATGACTTAAACATGCTTGCAAACATGCCATGCCAACTTAACTATTTTAACACTTAGTGAAATTTCACTAAGCCTGGAATCTGTCATATCCTGATGCTATGTTTGCTTGTTGTCCTAGGCAAATCCATGATAGTTTTGGGGTGACCATTGATCATTTCTTGCTGTATATGTTGTTGTCAATCCATTCATTCCCTCACTTGCTCATTTGGGTTGTTGTAGCATATTTAATTCTTACTCCCAAGTTGCTATAAAATATTAATGTCAGGTTTTTAATGTCATGATCAAAATGTTGTAGCTTGTTGCTATTGATCCTTGCCTCCTATGGAGTTGCTCCAATGGAGTTGTTTGCTGCAGGATATGTCTACTTCATGTCCATGCTTCTTGTCACCATGTTTGAGTGTTGTAGAGTATAGATATCTTGCTTCCAAGTTGCTATGTGGCTGTTAATCTCAGCTTTGCTTTGTTTCTTGTTTCGGGGGTATCTTTTAGTTCGATGCTCCGTTTTGAGCGTGCCCTACATGAAACTTGTGTGTTTTTGCATGTAGATTCATAATATCATCTTGTTCACATGTTTGGAGTATGTTTGCTTGATGTTTGGGTGCATCTTGCACCGTTGCCATGATTATCTTGTTTTGATCATATCTTCTAGACCGTAGCTCCGTTTTAAACAAACTTTATATGAAACTTGACTAGAATTTCGTGTAGATTATCATGGTGCATGTTAACTTGCTGATTAACAACTTTAACTTAAGGTTTGTTCAGATCTGGACTAATTTCAAACTATGCGTATGAGGACTTATCGGTTTTGTCTTAAGTAGTTTCCGGCCTCATTTAAACTTGTTGTTCTTATGTGGTTTATCTGTGCTTCCTACCTTGCCATGTTTTGCATCCTAAATAGACTTGTCTTGCATCCTACTTGATTGAGCATATTGTCTTGTTCTTGTGTTGTTTCTCTGTGCTTCCTTCGTTGACATGTTATGCATCCTAAGTGCATCAGCTGTGCATCCAAAGTGCATCATACATGCATCCTATAGTTTGTGCATTGCACCTTGTTTGATTTTGTGCCTCGTGTGATCTTGTGTTGAGTAGAGCCGGAAGCCGAGACCGAGTACGAGAACGAGGTTACTACCGAGGTTGAGAACGAGCAGCCGTCTTACGATCCCATCGACGACTCGACATGCAAGATGACCTGACCCAGATATCATTACTATCTTTGCCTTTTGCTAGAAGTCTCGGTCTTTAGCTCATTGCCTCGATGCCCATGTTTGTTTGTCAGCCTCCTATTGTAACCATGAATCTGTCTAACCACCCAACCTAGCAAACCTTTGTTTGGCTAAGTAAGCTTCGCTCAGCCCCTCTTATAGCATTGCTAGTTCCAGGAGAAGACTTGAAGATTCTTGCTTCATGTTGAAGTATTTGTTGGTATATCACTCTATATAAACTCTTAAACTAAATCACCTATATATTGGTAATGGGTGGAAGGCTGAGCCTCTTGCTCGGTGATTTGTTCCACTCATGCCGCCCTAGGAACCGTATAAACCGGTGTTATGTTCCTTGATTATGCGTTCCTCACACGGTTGGGGTTATGGGACCACCTCGATAAACCGCTTAGCGCTAACTCTTTTCCAGCAAGTCCCAACATTGGTACTCCATTTTCCTAATAACTAAAACTTGCATAGGGCTTTGCATACCCGAGTTCTTAATCAACAACCCCCGGGCCAGTTCTCCACATGAGTGTTGGTCCAAACTGGGCAGACTGCGGGGCCACCACGAGGAAACTCGAGGATTGGTATATACCTGTAGGCTGACCTATCCGGTCGTGGCCTGAGTCTAGATACGCGCGGCTACTAGCAGGGTGTCGGCACGCCGGGAGGATTTGCTGGATTAGTCTTACCTTAGTCGGAGTTTCTTGAGCACGGGATTCCGAGAATACTCGGGCCTTCCCACCTTGGAGTTGCGACTCCGCGGATCGTGGGCTTGTAATGGGCCAAGTTGGAACACCCCTGCAGGGTTTTTAACTTTCGAAAGCCGTGCCCACTGTTATGTGGTAGATGGGAATTTGTTAATATTCGGTTGTAGAAAACTTGACACCATGTTCAGAACACACTACCAGCGTGAGTAACCGTGACGGTCATTTTCCGAAAGGGGTTCGGGAAGTGAACACGGTGGGGTTATGTTTGACGTGCTTAGATAGGATCACTTCGTGATCACTTGATGCTCGTGGCACTTCTCTTCTCGCTCTTAAGACGTAAGCTAGTGCTAGTGCAGCTGCAACCTTTTATCTTTCTTCAGCCTTGTTCCACACCCAAGGCTTAGATAGTTTTGCTACCCGGGAACGGGATTGCTGAGTCCTCCGTGGCTCACAGATTTTCTACACCACAAGATGCAGGTACCATGGTGAACTACTCAGGTGACGGCACAGAGCTGTACTGGGAGTACGATGAAGAACGTAGCCGATACTATGTGCACTATCCCGATGATCAGTAGTGGTTTCTACTAGGGGCGATTCGGACCTGTGGCTTTATGTATTTTGGTATCTTTCATTTGGATCTTCACCCGTAGTCGGGTTGTGATGTTCTTGGATGATGTTTTGCTTATGTAATGTATTGTGTGACGTGGCGAGTGTAAGCCAACTATCCTTTTGCAATTTCATCCCTATTTTTACATGAGTCGTGCAAAGATACCGAACTTGAGATCATTCCAGAATGGGCTTATACCTTTAAGTCGTGCCTCGACACGTAGGAGGTATAGTCCCATCCTGGGCATTACAAGTTGGTATTCAGAGCCTTCTCCGACCTAGAAGCCCCCACTGATTGATCGAATCGTTGACGGTTGAGCCTAGGCACACACTTAAAATGTTTTGAGTCCTATATATATACCAGAGAGTAGGATTTCTTTTGCTCCTCGTCTATTTTCACTCTGGTGAGGACTCCTGACGATTACTCTTGTCTCTTCTACTCTCAAAATTTCACCAAATTTTTTTTAGGAATCTCGCGAGTATTGTTTGGATTGTTCCGATGTCTTTGTGACGAGAACATTATTCTCGATGCCTCCTGTCATTTAGGGGTTGTGGCAGTGTCCCGGGGAGTTGAGCTCCAAGGTGTTGTCGTCACAAATATATCGCAGCAGTTCTGGAATACTTAAGACGGCCGACATTGAAAACTCTCCTATGCGGTTAGTGGCAAGATAACCCCGACATCACCCAGTACTGGGGAGGTAGTTCGGGAGTATTGCCATAGCTTGTATAGTAGATGCGTTTCGAAGGTCCGAGGTAGACGGTTTCCGGAAATAACTGGTTATGTGTTGAAGGATGGATACAAGTGGATGTAGGATTAGAGTTGAGTGCGCGATGCTTCCCCTGTATCCCCAACACCTGATTGCATAACTGGAAACTTTCGGAAATTAATAGGTGGGTTCATCTTGTAGTTCGTAGGCATTCTTCCAACGAATGCATGATATGGAGTTCGGGGTTCTACATTGAGTGAAGTAGTTTTATGGGCGTTGTTCCGATCGGGAGTTGCATCTTAAAGGGTCCTTGGCTATGCTGATCCGGGGATTGCAAAACCCTTTTGTAACACGTTCCATAAGCTTTCAGCACGAATATGTCGAACGAAGCTTCTATCATGTATTTGTTCTATCTGCTCCTTGTTGTTTTTTATTTACCTTTTGTCTCCCAAGTGGCTTCTCGTGAAGATTGTTGTTACTATTAAACTGTGAATTTCATTCGTTCATCTTGTTCGAATGATTCTTGTGAAGACTTATGTTGCAATTTCTAGCCGTTGATTCAGCTTATATATATTCTTTCAATCAATGGCTAATAGTTGTCATCTCATTCAGGATGGCTCCTAAAAGGGTTCCCAACGCTAACCCAGAGGGTGAAGAGGTTCCTGATCGTCCTCCTTCCCCTCCTCCTCCGTCTGAGGCCTGGAGAGCAATTATGCAAGCGACGAACCAGAACTCCCAGATGCTTATGCAAATGATGCAGAACATTCAAGCAAATCAAGCAAATCAGGGTGCTCATGGGAACCAAGTCCAAGGCAATTTGTTCAACCAACCTCACATTGCTACGCTCAACCAGTTCTTGGCAAACCAACCAAAGGCATTCAGTTACTGTGTGGACCCTCTAGATGTTGAAGACTGGATAACATATATCAAGAAGCATTTCGAGTGCAGTAACGTCAGGCCCGAGGACTATGTGAAGTTTGCAGCCTTCCAACTCAAGGACCAAGCCGCTGAATGGTGGCAGCAGTACAAAGATTCCAGAGAGGGATGTGTAATCTCCTGGGATGACTTCTGCAAGGACTTTCGCTCTCACCACATTCCAACAAGTGTCATCGAGGGTATGCGTGAGCAATTCCGCAACCTGAAGCAAGGCTCAATGACTGTCTACCAATATAATGTCAAGTTCCAGAACCTTGCCCGCTATGCCAAGCAAGACATCCCAAATGCCAAGAGCAAGATCTATCAGTTCCGTGGTGGTCTGAAGGATGAACTCCAACTAGCTCTCACCTTGTTCGAGCCTGATGAGTTTGATCAATTCTATAACATGGCACTTAAGCAAGAGGTAGCCCAGCTCAAAGATGGAAGCTTCCAAAAAGAGGATCAGAGACGCTGTTCACTCCTCCTCTTCTTCTCAAGTGGTCGCAAAGCAACAGAAGTTTTGGCTTCCACCTCCTCTAGTGATCCGACCTCCCAACAACAACAACAAGAATTCTGGTGACCGTGGTTTCTCCCACCCACACAACCAAGGCAATTAGTCCAAGTCGCAGTACCAAGCTCCAAGACCAAGTGTTCCTCCTCCTCGTCCACTTTCTGAGGTCACTTGCTACAAATGTGGTCTGAAGGGTCATTATTCCAACAAGTGCACCAACCAGAGGCGCCTTCCGCCTCCTCCACCTGTCAGTAGTGCTATTGTCAAGCACAATCCCAAGCATGCAAGAGTGAACCTCATGAGTGCAGCTGAAGCAGAAAATTCTTCTGATGTGATAATTGGTAATCTTCCAGTTAACTCTATTCCTGCAAAAGTATTGTTTGATTCTGGTGCATCTCTCAGTTTGATTTCAAGACCATTCTTTACCAAGCATAATTTCACTTCGGTATTTCTGGATAAGAAGTTGTCAATTATCTCTCCGGGCAAGCACATGACTTCCAATTTGAGGGCTCCGGATGTATCTATTCACATGGGTGATTACCGCTTTCTGGCTTCTCCGGTTGTTCTCGGCAACTCCGACATTGATCTTATTCTTGGGATGGATTGGCTTTCTCAGCATGATGCTCACATTGATTGTGCAAATAAGGAAGTCAAGATTACTCATCCTAACAAAGACGTGATTATCTTCGCCTCTCGATATAACACAATTAGGCTATTCTCTCTCAATGACAAGGGAGAGATTAATGCCATCTCTCAAATTCCCGTGGTCAATGAATATGAAGATGTTTTCCCTGAAGAGCTTCCAGGCATGCCTCTGCATCGTCAAGTTGAATTCGTCATTGAACTCGAGCCTGGTACTGAGCCAGCATGCCGGCGTCCGTACAAGCTTTCCCTTGAAGAGTTGAAGGAGTTGAAGAAACAGCTCGATGAGCAAGAGCGTTTGGGTCTCATCAGGCCTAGCACTTCTCCTTGGGGTTGTGGTGTCTTATTTGTCAAGAAGAAGGATGGCACGGAGCGCCTTTGCGTTGATTACCGGCCATTGAACAAGAAGACAATAAAGAACAAGTATCCGCTCCCCAACATCAATGAATTGTTCGAGCAGCTCAAAGGAGCAAAAGTGTTCTCAAAGCTCGATCTCCGGATGGGTTATCACCAGATCCGTATCCGCGAAGAAGATATTCACAAGACTGCATTCAGAACAAGCTACGGCTCCTATGAATATACAGTCATGTCTTTTGGACTCGCTAATGCTCCACCCACCTTCTCGAGAATGATGCACTACATTTTCAACCCCTATACCAACAAATTTGTGCTCGTATATCTGGATGACATCTTGGTATTCTCCAAGAATGAAGAGGATCACGAAAAGCACCTCCGTCTGGTTCTCGACAGACTCCGTGAACATAAGTTCTATGCCAAGTTCTCCAAGTGCGAATTCTGACTCGATAAGGTCTTGTATCTGGGCCATATCATCTCCGCTAACGGTATTGTTGTCAACCCCGAGAAAGTTGAAGCCATTGTCAACTGGGAGCACCCTCAGAATGTCAAGCAACTCCGAAGCTTCCTCGGTCTTGCTAGCTATTGCGGAAGGTTCGTTGAGAACTTCTCCAAGATTGCCAAGCCTCTCTCCAACTTGCTGCAGAAGAATGTCAAGTACAACTGGTCTCCGGATTGTGAAGTGGCATTCAAAACTCTCAAAGAAAAGCTCATCTCTGCTCCGGTTCTTACTCCTCCAGATGAGTCCAAGCCCTACGAAGTATTATGTGATGCTTCTCTTCAAGGACTTGGTGGTGTTCTAATGCAGGACAAGAAAATTGTGGCATACACTTCTCGTCAATTGAAGCCAAGTGAGAAGAACTACCCCACACATGATCTCGAGCTAGCAGCTGTGGTACACGCCTTGATCACGTGGAGACACCTTCTGTTGGGCAGAAAAGTGGACATCTTCACCGATCACAAGAGCTTGAAGTACATCTTCACACAACCGAACCTGAACCTTCGCCAGACTCGTTGGATTGAGATGATCCAAGAGTATGATCCAAGCATCGAATACACACCTGGCAAGGCCAATGTCATTGCAGATGCCTTGAGCAGAAAGGCATATTGCAACAGTCTCCTTATCAAGCCGTTTCAGCCTGAGCTTTGTGAAGCATTCAGGAAGCTCAACCTCCAAGTTGTTTCGCAAGGCTTTCTTGCAAATCTTCAAGTTGCTCCTACCTTGGAAGATCAAATCCGTGAGGCCCAGCTCAGTGATGCTATGGTGCAGAAAGTGAAACATGGTATTGCAAAGGGTACTCCCAAATACAAGTGCTATCGCGTTGATGAGAGAGATACCTTGTTCTTTGAGGACAGACTTGTGGTTCCCAAGGGTGATCTCAGGAAGCTCATAATGAATGAAGCACATGACTCCCTCCTCTCTATTCATCCTGGAAGTTCCAAGATGTACCAAGACCTCAAGCAATCTTGCTGGTGGACTCGCATGAAAAGGGAGATTGCCCAATTCGTGAATGAATGTGATGTCTGCAAAAGAGTGAAGGCAGAGCATCAACGTCCAGCCGGTCTTCTCCAACCTCTTCCTATTCCCGAGTGTAAATTCGACCACATTGAAATGGATTTCGTCACTAGGTTTCCCAAGTCCAAGAAGGGGAATGATTCTATCTTTGTTGTCATTGACAAGTTAACCAAAGTAGCTCACTTCTTTCCAGTCAAAGAATCCGTCAATGCAGCTCAGCTCGCAGAGTTGTACACTTCCAGAATTGTGTCGTTACATGGCATTCCTCAAGTTATCTCCTCAGACCGTGGAAGTTTGTTCACATCCAAGTTCTGGGACTCCTTTCAGTCTGCCATGGGCACTAAGATCCATTTCAGCACTGCGTTTCACCCTCAGACTAGTGGTCAAGTCAAAAGAGTGAATCAGATCCTAGAAGACATGCTCAAAGCTTGTGTCATCTCTTTTGGCATGAAGTGGGAAGATTGTCTCCCGTTTGCCGAGTTCTCTTACAACAACAGTTTCCAAGCAAGTGCCGGCCAAGCTCCGTTTGAAATCCTCTATGGCAGAAAGTGTCGTACCCCTCTCAACTGGTCCGAGACTGGTGAACGTCAACTTCTTGGCAATGACTTGATCTCAGAAGCCGAAGAAATGTGCAAAGTCATACGTGAGAATCTCAAGGCCGCTCAGTCGCATCAAAAGAGCTACTATGACGGCAAGCATCGTGATTTGGCCTTCAACATTCGGGATCATGTCTATCTCCGTGTTTCTCCTATGAAAGGCACCCAAAGATTTGGTATCAAAGGCAAGCTTGCTCCTAGATATGTGGGCCCTATCAAGATCCTTGGCAAAAGAGGCGATCTAGCCTATCAACTTGAGCTCCCTTCCAACTTCGCAAATGTTCATGATGTGTTTCACGTGTCTCAGCTCCGCAAGTGCTTCAAGACACCTGAACGCACTATTTCGTTTGAGGAGATTGATCTTCAACAAGACTTGTCTTATCATGAGCATCCCGTTGCTATTCCTGAAGAAACCGAGCGCAAGACCCGCAACAAGTCAATCAAGTTCTTGAAAGTCAAGTGGTCACACCATATCGACCGAGAAGCTACGTGGGAACGAGAAGATCACCTTCGTTCCGAGTACCCTTCCTTCTTCCAGTCCTAGATCTCGGGATGAGATCTTTTCGTAGTAGAGGAGAGTTTGTAATGCCCCAGATGTAACACTTTCCCTATATGGCAATATATAAACTTTGGCTTCATCAATTCCATTCCGGGTTCTTCTTTCTTTTCGGGTTCTTCGTTTCGTCGTGTGCATGTGTGCATTTTCATCCATGTCATGTTGTCATGTGCATTGCATTGCATTTGTGTTGTCACTTGTATCCGGTCCCACTCGTCTCTTCCCATTGTCCATTTCGAGTTCCGGCGCTCACACACGTGCTCGTGGCATCCCCGAGTCCTTCTTTCGTGTGTGGTCATGTAACATTTCCGGAATGACGTGAGACTTGTCGTGCGATGTTGTTTTTGTACGTGTAGACCGCCTGTCAAGTTTCGTCGCGTTTGGAGTTCGTTTGGTACTCCAACGGTTAACCTAGTGGGCTAAAAGAACCTCTTCTTTAAGGCCCAAGACCCCCTCCACAACAGCCCACCAACCTAGCACAACCCTTCCCATCATCTCGGTCGTTGAATTGTGATCGTCTGGCCGAAAACCGCTCCCCATTTGGAGTCTCCTAGCTCCTTGTGCCTATAAAAACGTCTCCCCCATCCAATTTTCGGGCAAAAACCCTAGTCCCGAGCTCCTCCACCGCCGCCGGACATGTCCAGGTCGCACCGGACGTGTCCACTCCGTCCAGCCACGTCACCGGACCAATCACGTCTCGACACCTCAGCACCGCCGCCATGTGTCCGTCTCCCGTTGGCCGAACCTCCCCCGCCAGCTCCACCGCGGCCCGCCAGCCCGCCCGCAGCCCTCCTGGCCCGCGCCCGACGCCACGCGCCTCGGCAGCCGCCTCGCGCGTCCCCCGCCGCCGCCGGCGAGCTCAGCCACCGCCGGCGAGCTCGCATCGCCGCCCCGCCGCCGATCCCTCCAGCCCTGCCGCCGGATCGCCGCCCCGCCGCCGGATCTCTAGCCTCCCGCCGGAGCTCGCCGCCCCGCCGCCGACCCTGCCCCGTCGGAGCGCCGGTCCACCGCCGCAACTGCCCTCCCCTCGATCCGGTGGGATCAGGCAGAGGGAACGACCGGTTCGCTCGGCCGTCGGCCCGTCCGCGTGGGCCTTCCCCCGCGGCCCACATCGTCCGGCCTCCTCCACCTCGAGCCGAGCCCGCGAGGTGAGGCCCAATGCCCCAGATCTGGCCCTTGTGTTTTTTTCCCGCCGGTGTTTTTTTTTCTTTTTCTCGATTTTTTTGCATAATTATAGATTAGTCCCTCGCATGTGTTAATTATGTGGCATGTTTGACCATGTGTAACTATTTGTGTGCTTATCCAAATTGTGCAAATGATATGTCAAAATGATCGTGGTGATGTGTACTACGTTTTGTTCCATTGTGTCATGCTTGTTTGAGTCCATCTAGATGTCTTAATCATCATGACAAGAGTGCTACATGATATAAACTGCTGCTACTTGTTATTTTCATGCCATGTTTGAGATGTGATAACTTGGTGCATGTTTATCCAAATGAAGCAAATGATATGTCCAAATGTTCATCATGAGATGCTCTACATGTTGGTTGCTATAGCATGCATGTTAGAGTTCATATTGCCATGTATATCTCTGTTGCAAAAGTGCATGTGGCTGTTAGGTTTTGTAACTTGTTACGAGATGCCTAGTTGAGGAGCTCGTTGCTATTGATGTGTTTGTCTCCATGTCACATGCTCATATGTTTTAGGTTCCCCATCATGTGTTCTTTGCTGTGGTGCAAACCATTTGCCATGTTATGCTTCAAGATGACTTAAACATGCTTGCAAACATGCCATGCCAACTTAACTATTTTAACACTTAGTGAAATTTCACTAAGTGTGGAATTTGTCATATCCTGATGCTATGTTTGCTTGTTGTCCTAGGCAAATCCATGATAGTTTTGGGGTGGCCATTGATTATTTCTTGCTGTATATGTTGTTGTCAATCCATTCATTCCCTCACTTGCTCATTTGGGTTGTTGTAGCATATTTAATTCTTGCTCCCAAGTTGCTATAAAATATTAATGTCAGGTTTTTAATGTCATGATCAAAATGTTGTAGCTTGTTGCTATTGATCCTTGCCTCCTATGGAGTTGCTCCAATGGAGTTGTTTGCTGCAGGATACGTCTACTTCATGTCCATGCTTCTTGTCACCATGTTTGAGTGCTGTAGAGTATAGATATCTTGCTTCCAAGTTGCTATGTGGCTGTTAATCTCAGCTTTGCTTTGTTTCTTGTTTCGGGAGTATCTTTTAGTCTGTTGCTCCGTTTTGAGCGTGCCCTATATGAAACTTGTGTGTTTTTGCATGTAGATTCATAATATCATCTTGTTAACATATTTGGAGTATGTTTGCTTGATGTTTGGGTGCATCTTGCACCGTTGCCATGCTTATCTTGTTTTGATCATATCTTCTAGACCGTAGCTCTGTTTTAAACAAACTTTATATGAAACTTGACTAGAATTTCGTGTAGATTATCATGGTGCATGTTAACTTGCTGATTATCAACTTTAACTTAAGGTTTGTTCAGATTTGGACTAATTTCAAACTATGCGTATGAGGACTTACCGGTTTTGTCTTTAGTTTCCGGCCTCATTTAAACTTGTTGTTCTTATGTGGTTTCTCTGTGCTTCCTACCTTGCCATGTTTTGCATCCTAAATAGACTTGTCTTGCATCCTACTTGCTTGAGCATATTGTCTTGTTCTTGTGTTGTTTCTATGTGCTTCCTACGTTGACATTTTATGCATCCTAAGTGCATCTGTTGTGCATCCTAAGTGCATCATACATGCATCCTATAGTTTGTGCATTGCACCTTGTTTGATTTCGTGCCTCGTGTGATCTTGTGTTGAGTAGAGCCGGAAGCCGGGACCGAGTACGAGAACGAGGTTACTACCGAGGTTGAGAACGAGGAGCCGTCTTACGATCCCATCGACGACTCGACAGGCAAGATGACCTGACCTAGATATCATTACTATATTTGACTTTTGCTAGAAGTCTCGCTCTTTAGCTCATTGCCTCGATGCCCATGTTTGTTTGTCGGCCTCCTATTGTAACCATGAATCTGTCTAACCACCCAACCTAGCAAACCTTTGTTTGGCTAAGTAAGCTTCACTCAGCCCCTCTTATAGCATTGCTAGTTGCAGGAGAAGATTTGAAGATTCTTGCTTCATGTTGAAGTATTTGTTGGGATATCACTCTATATAAACTCTTAAACTAAATCACCTATATATTGGTAATGGGTGGAAGGTTGAGCCTCTTGCTCGGTGATTTGTTCCACTCATGCCGCCCTAGGAACCGTATAAACCGGTGTTATGTTCCTTGATTATGCGTTCCTCACACGGTTGGGGTTATGGGACCCCCTCGATAAACCGCTTAGCGCTAAGTCTTTTCCAGCAAGTCCCAACATTGGTACTCCATGCGCGGCTACTGTCAGGGTGTCGGCATGCCGGGAGGATTTGCTGGATTAGTCTTATCTTAGTCGGAGTATCTTGAGCACGGGATTCCGAGAATACTCGGGCCTTCCCACCTTGGAGTTGCGACTCTGCGGATCGTGGGCTTGTAATGGGCCAAGCTGGAACACCCCTGCAGGGTTTTGAACTTTCGAAAGTCATGCCCGCAGTTATGTGGCAGATGGGAATTTGTTAATATCCAGTTGTAGAAAACTTGACACCATGTTCAGAACACACTACCAGCGTGAGTAACCGTGACGGTCATTTTCCGAAAGGGGTTCAGGAAGTGAACACGGTGGGGTTATGTTTGACGTGCTTAGATAGGATCACTTTGTGATCACTTGACGCTTGTGGCACTTCTCTTCTCGCTCTTAACACGTAAGCTAGTGCTAGCACAGCTGCAACCTTTTATCTTTCTTCAGCCTTGTTCCACACCCAAGGCTTAGATAGTTTTGCTACTCGGGAACGGGATTGCTGAGTCCTCCGTGGCTCACAGATTTTCTACACCACACCAGATGCAGGTACCATGGTGAACTACTCAGGTGACGGCACAGAGCTGTACTGGGAGTACGATGAAGAACGTAGCCGATACTATGTGCACTATCCCGATGATCAGTAGTGGTTTCTACTAGGGGCGATTCGGACCTGTGGCTTTATGTATTTTGGTATCTTTCATTTGGATCTTCACCCGTAGTCGGGTTGTGATGTTCTTGGATGATGATTTGCTTATGTAATGTATTGTGTGACGTGGCGAGTGTAAGCCAACTATCCTTTTGCAATTTCATCCCTATTTTTACATGAGTCGTGCAAAGATACCGAACTTGAGATCATTCCAGAATGGGCTTATACCTTTAAGTCGTGCCTCGACACGTAGGAGGTATAGTCCCATCCTGGGCATTACACTTACCAACAAGAGGGTTTGTGACTCCTTGAACTAGTGCAAGATGTGGAAGTTGTTCTTGTCCTCGCCAATATGAATAAGAGTGAAGTACGTTGGCGGAGTCACCCTCAAGAACTCTCTAGTTCTTCTTCTTAGGGATCCACATCAACTTGATGGGAATCCTTGGAGTTGTAGTCGTACTTGATGAAGTATATCTTGATGTAGTCTTGGGAACTATGACACCCCGAGACCGATGCGCCATGTGTCAGTCAGTTATTCGTCGTCGTTGCCATGTCATCTGCTTGCGTGTTGCATCCTTGCCTTGTCATCGTGTGCATTGCATCAGCATGTTTTCAAAACTTGCATCCATCCGAGTCCGTCCATCCTCTCCGTTGTCCGTTCTGAGCCCAGACACACTTGCACGTGCCCGCGGCACCTCCGAATATTTATTTTATGAGTGGCTGGAAAACGTTCTCGGAATGGGGTGAAACTTGGCGTGTGGTCTTATTATAGCATAGATAGACCGCCTGTCAAGTTTCGTCGCGTTCGGAGTTCTTCTGATAGCCCAACGGTTAACCATGTTAACCGCCGGAAGCCTTCTCTCTTTTGGCCCAGCACCCCTTTCACAATAGCCCACGAGCCCATCCTAACCCCCTCCATGCTCTCGGTCGTCGGATCATGATCGCGTGGCCGAAAACCGCTCCTCATTTGGACTCTCCTAGCTCCCTCTACCTATATAATAGTCTCCCCCGTCCAAAATCGCACGCAAACCCTAGTCTTCCTCCTCCTCGCGCAGCTAGACATGTCCGCACCGCTGCCGGAAACGTCCAGCGCCCCTCCATATCACCTCGGCCAATCCGCGACCGCCACCTCAGCTCCACCGCCGCCGCCAGCCACTCCCGCGCCGCCACATGGCCCCGCGCCCACTTCCCCGCCGCCGCGGCCCGCGCGCCCGAGTCGTCGCCGCCGCCAGGAGGTCGAAGCCCGCGTCTCCATCCGCCCAGGTCCCGCCGTCCGCGCCTCCGGCGCCTCGCCGCCGGCCACCGGAGGGCAGCGTCGTCGCCCAGAAACCTCGCCGCAGCCCGCCGCCAACTCCGCAGCGCCATGGCCGCCCGAGCTTCGCCGCGAGCTGCTCCTCTCGCCGAGCCCCGCCGCCGTCGCGTGGATCCGCCACCACGCCGCCCCTACCTCGTCTGCTCCGGCGGCCGCGCCGCCCAGAGCCGCCACCGCCCGCCGGCATCGAGCTCGGCTGGATTCTTCCGCCGTCGACCTCGGGACCGCCGGCATCGAGCCCGGCTCGATCCGATCGAGGACGAGCGCGAGCGCCCAGCTCACCTGGGCCGGCCTTCCTTCGCCAGCACGGCCCATCCGCGAGGCCCAGCCGCGGCCCAGCGCGCCCGGCCTGCCAAGGCTCCACCGACCTGGGCCCATAGCCCACTAGGTGAGGAGAGCCTTATCCCGTGCCGTGTGCGTCGTATAGCGTTTTCCGCTCGTTTTTTTTTCCTGTCTGAAATTTGGCTAAGTCCGTGAGAACTGTCAATAATGTTGCATGCTTGACTGCCTGTAAATTTTTTAGTGCTAATCCAAATTGGCTGAATGATATGTCAAAATGATCGTGGTGATATGCTCTAAATTTTGTTCCATTGTGGCATGCTTGTTTGAGTTCATTTTGATGCCCTAATCATCATTGCAAGAGTGCTACTAGTTTAAAACTGTTGTTGACTGTAATTTTGTTGCATGCTTGTGGTGATGATAACTTTGTGCATGTTTATCCAAATGGAGCATATGATATGTCAAAATGTTCATTGCGAAGTGCTCTACATGATGGTTGTTGTAGCATTCATGTTAGGTGCCATCTTGCCATGTTAATCTCTGTTGCAAAAGTGCATTTGGCTGTTAAGTGCTGAAACTTGTTATGAGATGCTGATTTGACTTGCTCATTGCTATTGGTGTGTTTGTCTTCATGCCACATGTCTATATGTTTTAGAAGCACAATCATATGGTCTTTGCTGTGGTGCAATCCACTTTTCATGATATGCCTTGTGATGACTTAAACAAGCTTGTAAACATGCCATGCCAATGTTGCTGTTTTATACTTAGTGAAAAAACTGCTAAGTCTGGAATCTGTTAACCTGATGCTATGTTTGCTTGCTGCCCCACTCAAATCCATGCATGGTTTAGTATATCAAATGATCATGTTTTGTTTTCCATGTTATGCTATATCCATTCATGCCCTTGGTTGCATATATGGCCTGCTGTAGCTTATTATTTCTTGCTCTCAAGTTGCTATAAATTTACCTATCAGGTTTTTATCAGCATGATCAATTTGGCGAAGCTTGTTGTTATTGATCCATGCCTCCTATGGAGTTGCTCCAATGGAATTGTTTGATGTATGCTATGTCTTTTACATGTCCATGATCATTATATACTTAGTAGAGTTGTTATGCTTGTTGTTTTGTGCCTCCGAAGGCAGCATCGTGATGATGTTTTTGCCTTCCCAGATTTTGACTAAGTCTGGACAAATTTATTGCAACTTGCCATGCTTGGTTAATTGTGTTCCAGCAAGCTTTTGGGTGTGTTCTAAGTTCATTCTTGTTAAGTATCATGTTGATATGTCCAAAACGTATCTATAATTTCTGCTTGCTCCATGCCTCTTTTGCGTGATATTGCTATGATATTTATGCACTTCCATACACTTTTTGATCTTATTTGGACTAACGTACTAATGGTTGCAAAAGTGCACAATGTTCTTGTTTTACACTTTATTGTATAGGAATTACTTGGAAATTGACAAAAACGCAAAAGAAGTCGTATTGGAGTAGGACTCTGACTTTCCTGAAATCTGTCTGAGAACGTTTTTTAAAGATGGTCACGTTCCGGCCCGAAGACGACGTCAAACGGAAAAAGTCTAGTTGCGAAAGTTGTGGGGAATTTCGAGGCGATGCTTCCGTTTTACTGAGGCCCAAAATCTGATGACGGGAATCCGAGAGTCTATATAAAGAGAGGAAACCTAGGTCACCAAGGGCCACGAATTTTCCTCCTCCCAAGCCGCCATCTTGGAGGGGAGGACCAGCACCATTGCAGCACCATCCTCAAGGAAGAAGGGGGGCCAAGGAGCCGCTGCCCCCTAGGGCCGCCGCCGCCCCCTAGGGCCGCCGCCGCTGCCTCCGTGGCTACCGCCGGCCATCTCCTCCTCGCGGGGCTGCACCTCTCCATCAACACCATCACCAACCTCCTCCTCACCATGTTCATCCGTGAGTAGTCTTCTCCGGGGCCGAGGGCTCGTACGTGTAGCTATGTGGTTATCTCTCTCTTCCATGATGTGATCTTCGTTTATATCATAGGCTATGTTAATCTAGGGTGATCCCATGATATTTCCCCTTCCTCTATGTATTGGATTGATGTACTCGCTTGTATTTATCTAGTATAATCCCCGAGACCAAGGTGACAGCGGTCTATTGGACATGGATTAGAAAAATATTTTCATGAGTGATTTCCTCTCTTGTGTGTTGATTGAAGATTGAGAGTCTCTTGGTGCTTGTCTTTGACTATCCTTTAGATATGTTGTGGTGATTGTGGGACTCTCTTTGGATGGCCGCGGTGACATTGGGAAATCCTTAGATTGAGAACTACGAACTTTGAGGTGTGCTTTTGTAGCCCTACATAATTTTTGTCCTCTCTTGACCACGAAGGAATGACCTCCGGGTGCGTCTCCATTGCATGTTTTATGGGAAATATCATGTGATTCGATTATGTTAATGTTGTTGGGAGTTGCCACTAGTGAAAGTATGATCCCTAGGCCTTGTTTCCACCATTGCAATACCATTTGTGCTCACGTTTACCACTTGTTTGCTTGCTGCACTTTTTATTACAGATTTATATTACTTTGTTTTGCCATCCATATCACTTGCCATTTAACATCTCTTCGCCGAACTAGTGCACCTATACATCTAACAAGTGTATTAGGTGTGTTGGGGACACAAGAGACTTCTTGTATCTTAGTTGCAGGGTTGCTTGAGAGAGACCATCTTCAACCTCTACTTCCCTGAGTTCGATAAACCTTTGGTCATCCACTTGAGGGAAATTGCTGCTGTCCTACAAACCTCTGCGGTTGGAGGCCCAACATAGTCTACAAGAGTAGAAGCGTGTGTAGACATCAAGCTATTTCTGGCGCCGTGGCTAGCACTACAGCTTTCACCTGATAGATCCTGGGATCAAGTCCTAGTTGAGGCAATTATTTGCCTCTTTTGTTTTGCCATCTCCTTGAGTATGACAGCTGGGACCCAGCGCCCCTGTTGACCTTTCTGCTTTGACTCGGTTGACCACACTCCTGCCACCTCAGCACCCCGGGCCCCCTCGTCATTGACAGTGGCTGGCCCAATCCGTGTCCCCTTTTGTTTTTCTTTGTTTTGCATATTCACAGAAATGCCATTATTTTTATTTGTGAATAGCTAAATAACCATGCATCATATGTAAAAACTTTATATATGAAAGTTGCTTAGAATTGTGTGTAGATTAATAATTTTCCATCTGCCATGCATGTTAAAAATGTTTAAACTTGTTGTTTATTTAATTTTATGAAAATAACATGTTAAAATGGTTTAATTCATAACTAAATAACCATAGCTCCAAATTTAATAAACTTTATATGTAAATGGGATGGAAAATTGTGTAGATCAACTTGGTACACTTTATTTTCCTGTTTACCAATAATAAAATGTGGTTCTAGGCAGAACAGTACCAAATTCAAAATATGCACATGGGGATTTTCCGGAATTGTTATATATTGTTTTTGGCCCCATTTAAATTGCCTAGATAGATAGTTTCTTTATGCTTCACCTCTTGCCATGTTAACCAACATTTAAACTTGTTGTGTACATAAACGAGAGTGAAAATAAATATTTGAATGTGGTGTTTCCTCAATATGCAATTCATTGCATATTGAGCTCCACTTAATGTGTAGTATTGTTTGTTGCACTTTGACATGCCATGCCTATAGAATTGTCTTGCATCCTACTTGCTTGAGCACATTGTCATGTTTCTTGTGTTGTTTCTCTGTGCTTCCTACCTTGCCATGTTTTACTTCCTGTATAGACTTGTCATGCATCATACCTTGCCATGTATTGCATCATATAGACTTGTGTTGTTTTTCTGTGCTTCCTACCTTGCCATGTATTGCTTCCTGTATAGACTTGTCATGCATCATACCTTGCCATGTATTGCATCATATAGACTTGTGTTGTTTCTCTGTGCTTCCTACCTTGCCATGTATTGCTTCCTGTATAGACTTGTCATGCATCATACTTTGCCATGTATTGCATCATATATAGGCTTGTGTTGTTTTTCTGTGCTTCCTACCTTGCCATGTTTTGCTTCCTGTACAGACTTGTTGTGCATCATATCTAAACTGTCTTGCATCATACTTGGTTGAGCATATTGTTATGTTTTTGTGTTGTGTGTTTACCGTATTGCTTGCTTCTTCTCGTTAGTGCTTGTTCCGTGCGATCGTGAGGATTCGTTCGTCTACCCGTGGTTCTTCTTCAAGGCTTCTTCTTCGTCTTCTTCATGGATCCGTTCTTCTTCCTTGCGGGATCTCAGGCAAGATGACCATACCCTTGGATACCTTTACTATCATTGCCATGCTTAGTGTCTCGATGCTATCGTTACATGTCGCGCTGCCCATCATTATTGTCAGCCTCTCCTTGTTGCCATGAATCCTCTAACCTTTGAAACCTTCCTAGCAAAACCATTGTTTGGCTACGTTACCCGCTTGCTCAGCCCCTCTTATAGCGTTGTTAGTTGCAGGTGAAGATGAAGATCGTTCCAGGAGGGAACTTGTTGTTGGAATATCACAATATCTATTATTATTATTAACACACATATATACTGGGCATGGGTGGAAGGCTTGGCCTTTTGCTCGGTGTTTTGTTCCACTCATGCCACCTTAGGCGCCGATAAACCGGCATTATGTTCCTTGATTTTGTGTTCCTTACACGATGGGTATATGGGGACCCCTTGACAGTTCGTCTTTGAATAAAACTCCTCCAGCAAGGCCCAACATTGGTTTTAATTTGCTCATAATAACAACTTAATTAATTAATTAAATTGCATAGGGAGTTAGCGCTACCCGAGGATTCTTCTACATAGCAGGGGGGGCCAGTGCTGATGGTGTTGGTCCCAAACGGGGGTTCTGCGGGGCCGCCATGGGGAAACTCGAGGTATCTGGTATAACCTGTAGAATCGCCCATCCGGTCGTGGCCTGAGACGAGATACGCGCGGCTACTATCAGGGTGTCGACACACCGGGAGGTCTTGCTGGACTTGTTTTACCATTGTCGAAATGTCTTGTGCACCGGGATGCCGAGCCTGATCGGATTTCCCTAAGATAAGGGGTGATGATATTATATTTATCACTTCAGCTGATCGTGAGAGCTTGTGATGGGCTAAGTTGGGACACCCCTGCAGGGTTATGATCTTTCGAAAGCCGTGCCCGTGGTTATGTGACAGATTAGAATTTGTTAATGTCCGGTTGTAGAAAACTTGACAGAGGATCCGAAGTAAAACACACAACTGTGTGAGTAACCGTGACTGTCTCTTTTCACTTTGAGAAGAGAACACGGTGGGGTTATGTTTGACTCGTAGGTAGTTCAGGATCTTTAGCGATCACTACTAGTTACGACCGTTTGCGTAGATGCTCATCTTATTCTTGTACTCGTAAGTTAGCCACCATACATTTGCTTAGCCGCTGCTGCAACCTCACCACTTTACCTCTTCCTACCTATTAAGCTTTGATAGTCTTGTTACCCATGGTTATGGGATTGCTGAGTCCTCGTGGCTCACAGATACTACAACAACAGTTGCAGGTGCAGGTGTTCGATGTCTTGACGTGAGAGCGATGATCGTTGTTTGTAGTTCTTTCTTCGTCTTCTTCTTCAGTCTTGAGTTAGGTTCCGGGTCGGCAGCCTGGGATAGCAGATGGATGTCTTTGTGCTTTTCATGTTTGTATCCGTAGTCGGATACCTTGTATTGATGTTGTTGTATTTATGTGACTTGTATGTATAGTTGTATCCCTCATGTATGTATGTAATGGTACGATGTAATGATATTCATCTTGCTAAGCGCCCGAAATGCGGTTGTGCCCCAAACACGTAAGTGTCACGTGATCGGGATAGAATCGCATCTTGGGCCTTACAATGTCCAACATGAAATTATCCTAAAATGATCATGAGTCCAAACAAGCTAATGGAATATGCAACTAATTGATTTCAATGGCATATGCAATTAATTTATCCAATGACATAGTGAATATAACAAATGAACAATACAAAATGGAGCAAACTTTGTACCATCTCTTGCCAGGGCATGCCGTCGAATAGAAGTTGGGCAGACCGGGCACGCGACGCCATCCATGATTTTCCGCATCCATTGGAGTTACGGCGAGTCACACACCTCGTCGTCCAGCACCTCCATTTGCGTAAATGCATCTGGAATTGCCCAGTTGGCCATCGGATCATTGTCGACTGCGGCGAGGAGGATGGTGGCTTCCTTGTCAAGGCAAGATGGGCGAGCTATTGGCGACCGGGCATAGCGGAGGGGACAAATCCTCGTTGACGTCCAACACATCCTCGGCGAGAACTTCCTTCACCGCCGCTTCCAGTTCGCGTTGCTTCCTTCGCTGCTCTATCCGGGCGACGTTGTCCGCCTTAAAGCTTGCCGCCACGGATGGAAGCCGCCACGGATGGAAGCCGCCACGGATGACGTCGAGGCAACATACGTGGCTACGGTGGGAAGGGGGCAGGGTACCGACCGATGACATCTAGGGCGGTGGGTGGGGTGGCGGCGCAGATGGGAGAGCAAGGGTGGAGGACAACGACGACTCGGGCGCAGGAAATGGAGAATAGACGCGTGAGGAGGATCGACGGTGGGTTTCGTGGACTTGATCAATTTGCTGGAATCTATGGTGGGTCCGGTTTGTCTAGTTTGACGTGACGGACGAACCCAGACGCATCTGAGCCTCCTCATATCTGCTTCATATATGAGCTCGATATGAAGGGTGCCGGTCAGTTCAGACATATATACACGCTTAAGGAGCCCGGCTGAATCATGATTTTTTGACTGGTCACTGACCGTCCTGTCCACCTAAATGTACATGAGGCATTTGAGGAGTCCGACCGTATATGCTCCTACAGTAGCAAACATAATTCTTATATTTTACTAGATTTTAATAGGATTATTACCCAAATCGACCACCAAGAAAAAACACGGCTCACGAGTCGATGAGAAGAACACGCGCCACGGATCTTCCCAAACCAGTTGCGTTCGCACACCATCAACGGGAGCTATGCACGGGCACATGACTAACGAGAAACGAAACGAGAAATAATCCGCGTGCCCAAACTGGATGAGACCACTTGACCGGAGCTGGTTCGAAAAGACGAAGAGACGCGTGTGCAAACGGAGCACGGCGGCGGCTACGGCGACGATACAGCTCAGCCCGACGTGGATTTGGCGATAAGGATGTGGGCAGCATGTGGTGGCGGAGCCCCGGCGAATCTGGTCCAGGCCGCGCGTGAGCCCGCCACACGTCGGCAGTGCCCACGGGCGGGAGGGAGGAAAACTCCAACACCTCCCCTGCGACCTGGCTGGCCCGTTCGCTCCAGAAGGCAGAAGCCTTTTGCTTTCTCGTGTGCCGTCGCCGTCAAATATCAGTACTGTACTAGCAGTACCACCTTATCTCCTGCTTCAACTTTTCTTCTTGCATGTGGCAGTCTGGCATGTGCTCGCCACACGACATTTGGATATTTTCCTCTCCCGCTTTCGAAATGGCGTGTGGATCTGTGGCTAAAAAACTCCCGCCCACGCCCAAGTCTTCTTCTTTCCCGTGCCATGGATCCAACCAACACGTCCTTTTGCTTCTTGACAGCTGGATCCAACACGGTTAGCGAAAAAGGACTGGCTTACACAGGCAGCAAAGGTACATGTGGTGATAGGAGTGGACGAAAATGATATAGAACGAAAACTCCTAGCTCAAATGGTTAGGTGTTTTTTTTGAACCAGTCCATCAAGTTTCAAGTTTTAGACTTTGATAGGATTTTCGGTGATATTCGTTTAGTGAGAAAAGATGTTTCCATTAACTACGCATCATTTCGTTTTTTGAAAACTTTAATGTTTTTGTGAAAATAACTTTAAAAGTTCACCCGAAGTACAAAACAACCCCAACGCAATAAAATTACATCGAGGTTCTTGGAGCATTGAACGACAACTACCAAAACGAGTCGTTGACGCGTCGTTGTTGTCGCAACCATACCGGAGCTAGTCCGACCTTGCCATTGAGAGCTGGGAAATCTTCTTGCACATGTACCTATGGACTGGCACCATGAAGACACAATCGTCGTCGTTGAACACATGAATCGATCAGAAGTGCCTTACCACCATGTGTCGACATCATGAACACATAGCAAGAAACGCTAACCTCGCCGCTCTAAGGAGATGGCGAGAATCTACACCAGAACTCCTTCCAGATGGACAAACTCGAGAAAGGATCGAAACCCAGAAAAGCAAGTTGAAGAAGAGATGCCACCATCCGCTTGAATGCCGCTTGAACCAAGACTTAGGGATTCTCCTCTCTGCCACCGACCACCTAAGCAACTGACAGAGGAGAGAAAAATCCATAGGCTGGCGGGCCGAGCTCAAAGGTACTAGATCTGCTGCTGCCGCCTCCGCTTAGCGAGAGCAAAGGAAAACAATTTGGTAATACATTGAGAACCACTATTTACCCATTTGGTGCGAAAGAATGACACGTGAGAAATGAAGATTGTTGTTCTTTTGGTTTGAGTTTCAAAGGAATAACAATGAAATAATTACAATCCACTCAAACCTCTTTTTTGCAATCCTATGCACATAGAGCCACGTAAACAGCAATTTTTTGCGAGTGTACACCAATGACTTGGCATATAGGTTATGCCAAAAAGGATCCGGCTTGCCTGCTCCCTCCCCATACTCCCATCAATGCTCCCACTTCATTCTATGGCTATCTTTTCCCCTTTTTCCTTTATAATCTAATCATCTCCCCCCTGATTTTAATGGGGTGGTGCCGGACCTTATTTTCTTTCAATCAAATCAAGTCATGTACGCAGGAGCACGAATGAGCGCACGCGCGGAGAGCAGCCAAGTCTCGTCCCGCCGAAAGTAGCAAAAGATGAAGCTGAATAAATTACTTTCATCTATATATAAGAATCACAGCGTATAATCTTGTCCATAAAGAAACGTAAATGCACGCCCAAAAACATGAAATAAATCCCGAATAAATTGTTGCACAAAAAGAGAAGAAGAAACCAGATGCTCGTTCTCCTCCCTGGATGACCGGCGGAAGTCGCTCCACCTCCGCTGCCACCGGGCTCCACCACCACCACACAACCCAAAATATCCCCGCCCGTGCGTTCGCCCGCCACGCGCACCCCACGCGCCCCCGCTCCCCCCGTCCCATCGCCGCCGTCCACGTGCCGCCAATCCGTGGACACCACGCGCCTATATCTATCCCCGTCTCCGCCTCTCCCACCTTCCACCGCACAAACCAAATCCCACTCCCACAATTTCCGGAATAGCAAGCGCGCCGCCGCCGTTCGGGTTCGAGATGCTGCCTAGGGTTGCGCCGTCTCCGGCCACCGCCGCCGCCGCCGCGGTTGGCCAGCTCCCCGGGGCGGGGCTCACCGCCGGTTCGGTGAGGTTGCCGGGGCCCCTGCCGTCTGCGGCAGGGTCGGCGGTCTGCTGCAGGGCCGCGGCGAAGGGTAAGGAGGTGCTCAGCGGCGTGATGTTCCAGCCGTTCGAGGAGCTCAAGGGGGAGCTCTCCCTCGTGCCCCAGGGCAAGGACCAGTCGCTTGCCAGGCACAAGTTCGTCGACGAGTGCGAGGCCGCCCTCAACGAGCAGATCAAGTGAGTGTTGCTCCGCTTGGTATAAATATAAAATGAATCCTTCTTCTTATTCTCCGGTCCGTGTTTCTCTGACGAATCATGCAGAGATTTACCAGTATTTCTGTGCACGGATGGTGAAACCGTTTTAAACTGCCATAGAAGAGACTCTGTTTCCGCTATGATTTCAATACGAAATGGATGGAACTGTGGACTTATAATCTTTAAAATTGCCATTGTAGTGTGGAGTACAATGCCTCGTACGCGTATCACTCCCTCTTCGCCTACTTCGACCGCGACAACGTTGCTCTCAAGGGATTTGCCAAGTAAGTCCCAGCCCACCACTCAATTTGGCCCGCTTCATTCGGTAAATCCATCATTAGAATGTTCTAAAGCGTGTTTTTCTTCCAGATTCTTCAAGGAATCAAGCGACGAGGAGAGAGGACACGCCGAGAAGCTCATGGAGTACCAGGTAGCAATTTCGCTACCTCTCTAATTGATACTCCTATCTTTGATTGGTCCAGATCGTTGTCCCGTGCTATGTTATCTCATGCTTGTGTGTTGTTGTGTCGACCAGAACAAACGTGGAGGGAGGGTGAGGCTCCAGTCAATCGTCACACCCTTGACAGAGTTCGACCATCCTGAGAAAGGCGATGCCCTGTATGGTAAGTTGCCTCCTTATACAGTTATTCTGGACGTCTTTGCATTTTATTACAGTGCGGTACATTACATGGGGAATGCATGTGATGTGCTTATTGTGTGATAGCGAGTGTCTGGTTGTTCATGTGAAACTTGAGTTGTCTGGAGTGGTTGGCATGCGTTGCCAGATCAGGAACACTGACAAAAACTCAATGTTGTTGCAAAAGTTCAGTAAACCTTAGGGTGATTCTGGTTGTATGATTTAGGATTTGCATCATTTTTTTTTGGGGGGGGGGGGGATAAATTAATGAGCTTGTTGAGGATGGGTATCAGCTGTGTGCTGTACTCACTACACTCACACCTATTTGATGGCCGTCTGATTATTTGTAACATATGTTGTGGAAGCTTTTATTTAAACTGCACGAAGAGGAAGAAAACTCAAAACATGTATTGTTACACAAAGTAGCCAAGCTTTTTGAAATTATTATCATAGTTTCCCTGACTTCTGTTTGCTTTTTTGAACCCTGTGATACATAAGTTTTGATGGTTATGCATTTGTTAGCAAAGCAAAACCTCATACCATATGTTTTAACTTGTGCCTCTCTTGTGATATCAGCAATGGAGTTGGCTCTAGCTCTTGAAAAGCTGGTGAATGAGAAACTGCACAACCTGCACAGTGTAAGTTGCTCGCTCTTCCATGCCTACTTACAGCTGAATTGTTGTGAAAGGGATACAGAATGAATGCCGTGTTACGGAATCTAAAATTAGGTGACCCAAATTAACAGGTAGCTACAAGGTGCAATGATCCTCAGCTGACCGACTTTGTTGAGAGTGAATTCCTTCAGGAGCAGGTAAACCTACATACTATCCAGTTGATACAGAACGAGACATGTAGCATATGGCATGTGCTATTCATATATGTTTTTTGTGCATTTTACTAAGTACAAACACCTCAAATTTATGTGAAAGGTTGACGCCATCAAGAAGATCTCTGAGTATGTGTCGCAGCTGAGAAGAGTCGGCAAAGGCCACGGTCAGTATCTTGCTGAACACTGCTGCATCATTCGATCACCTGTGTTTGCCTTGGTTTCTTACATTGTTTGGATCAAATGCAGGAGTGTGGCATTTCGATCAGATGCTGCTTGAGGAGGCGGCTTGAAGGGCATGATTACGATGGGCAGGGAAGATGTAGGTGTCAAATGTCAAGGGTAGTAGTGGACAGATAAGCAACCACTGGATGTGGTTTTGAGGGATTTTTGCAGTGGGGTTTGTAGGGTGCTATGCTGCTGTGTGTTTGGGATTTGAAATAAAACGAAGGGAGATGTGCCCCCCTGTTAAATGCCAGTATTCTGCTCTAATCTTGTTGAATTTACTTGTTGCATCTTGCAGCCTGTCCACTTCTTTTACAGTGACTACCGACCGGGAGTAGTCGTTTTCTTTTGGCTGTGCTCATTTGGCTAAATATCACCTTATAATTTACGAAGGGCCCGGTTGCAACGAAATATACGTGTTAGAGCTTCTCCATCTCTCTCTCAGATGGGGTCCAGACTTGGGCACTGGCTAAGGTCTCGGAAGACCGACGGATAGAAGACGAGGGACATATATTAGAAAGAGAAAAATTCACAATAGGTCCATTTACTTGCACCGGCGTTAGCTTTAGTCCCTGTGTTTACAAATACCCGCAATAGGGTCACCAAACTTGCTCTAGGGGGTCATCTATGGTTCATTATACGATTTCTTGTACGTACGCGCTGAGCTGGCTCAGAGTCAACGGCTGTCAATTGTGCGCTGACTGCCACATGCGCTTGCTCGCTTGAATACGCAGGGAACCAGGTTTTTTTTTTTTTTTTTTTTTGCAAAACTGGCAGAACAAAAGATCGCCCCCCACTTGGTTGGATCGAGCCACCCGCGTCGACCGAGCCCACTCGCTGCCCTCTCCCAACCCTAGCCCACCCGCCGCCGCAGCCATTGCCGCCGTCCTCTCTCCATTGTCGCAGACATTGCCGCCGCCCTCTCTCCTCATGTCATCTTCGAGCTCTGTTCGATCTGGGCTACGTGGCCGCTCCGTTGTGGTTCCTTTGATCCCGTGCCCGGATTGTGGCGAGCAGGTCAAGTTCTACCGCTCTGGCACGGACGAGCACGAGGGGTGGGTCTTCTACAGGTGCAGCAAACACCAGGTCAAGTTCCTCTGCCTGTGTGGTAGATCTTTCTTCACTGGTTCTGCATCAGATTGATGTGTAAGACTGCATTTGGGTTTTGGGTCAGATTGAAGTTAGTTAACTGAACTTTATAGTTAACTAAACCTTTTCAGTTAACTGAATATGTTGTGTTTCCTCTGTTTTATAGGTCACCTGTGATTTCTGGCGTTGGGAGCTAGAATATGTGCAGCATCTTGTTGAACATAGGGTTCTTGTTGGTGATGCTGCTGTGGATGCAATAGGATCAGCTGAGGATAAAAGGGAGGAGCTTGAGAGGAAGAGGACTGAAGCAATGAACACAAAAAGCATAGCTGGAAGAGGCATGGCTGGGAGAGGTGTTGGCAGAGTTGATTCTGGGTCATTTGGCACCCCTAGTGAGAAGAACTTTGCTACCAAGCAACAAGTTGCTATGCTGATTGGATTAGGTAGAGAAATCCTACTGCTGCTGAAGCTGGTGATGGCTGCTATTATGGTGCTTTGTGTGTTGTGTTTCATAGTAGTCATGAAGTAGTGAGATGTAGTGAAATCAGTGAGCACTTTAAGTAGATTAAGTAGATTAAGTACTTGTTTTGGGTTTGGATGCATGCTTTGATGGTTGTAATGGTTGCATGCTGTGATGGTTGTAATGGACAACTGATCAAATAATATGAAGACTGGAGTTATGTACCAATGTTGTTATGTTACTTCTTTATTTAGACAGCAACACAACATGTCTCAATTCATTTCTAATCATTTGACAACATATTACAGTTGAAAACCAAATCCATTGCACTTAAAAGTCAGTTAACAGGCAAGATAAAATCAGTTGACAACCAAATCCATTTCACAACATACTTGGTCAAATTCAGTTTACACAGGGACAAGAACAAGATAAGTTCAGTCAAAATCATTCAGCATCCCCTTAAGTTTCCTTATCTTCTCCTTGGTCTCCTCTTTGTGTTTGAATAAGTCACCTATCATGTACTCAAGCTTTCTTTTCTCTTGCTTCAATTTATCCCTCTCCTGCATTACTTGGTCCCTCTCTTTCTCTGCCTTAGCCCTGAATACCTGATGAATGTTTGTTACTGATTTGTCAGTGCTCTTCTTCTTCTCAAGCTCTTCCTTCAGATCAGCCAGAGCAATTTGTGTGTTGCCTAATTGACTCATTGCCTGCTCCTTTTCAGCCACCATCTTGGCAAAATCAAGCTTAAAATGTCTAAACTCATTCTCCATTTTTGTCTTCTCTTCCATGATCTTCAAGTTCTGTTCAGCACTCAACACATTTTCTTGTAGCCTTTGTTTTGTCTCCTCTTCATACATGCTCCATATGGTAGCTAGGCTCATCTTTAATGCTTCAGGCCACTCAGGGTCTATCCATTCCACATAGGTGCATTTAGGTACTTCATATCATCCAAAGAAACATTAAGTTAAGTGACATTATTCAGTTATCTGCAAATCTTCAAATAAAAGCCACTGTCACTATAAAATGATGATAAAATGGCATTATTATTCGGATTTGTATAAACCTTCTGTGCACAAGCCAGGAATCTTCTTCCACTATCAACTGATTGAAAAGCCACATGCTTCTCACACAAAGATCCATTCTCACATGTAAAGCTAGGAAAGCTAGGCAGATCTGTGGCCAAGCCAGTCCATTCTTTGCAGAAAATTGTTGTAGGAGGCTATTTTTTTTGCATTTGTTAAGTATAACCCTAGGAGTTGCTTAACCCTAGCTGCTGTTTAACCCTAGCTGCGTGGAGGAGAGGACATGACTGACCTTGCTGGTCACCGAGTCATCTTTAGAAGAGGTTGGGAGATCATCCGAGGACACCATGCTTGCTGCTGGAGACCAGGGGAGCAGGAGCAGAGGAGGAGTGGAGGAAGAAGAAGGGGACCTGGTGGTGGATCTGGTGGAAGATGAGGAAAAAGGGGACCTGGTGGTGGATCTCGTGATTGCTCTGGTGGTGGTGGATCTATTGGTGGACCAAAGGTGCATGCATAATGCAAGTTGTAGGGTGTGTAGTGTTGCCATTTTAGATAGGTGTCAAAGTTCAGTTAAGCTGACTCAAATTTGGAAGCTAACTAAAATTAGTACTAACTGAATTCTTAAAGTTAACTAAATTTGCTGACAAAATTTGCAGATTTGAAAAGATAACTGAATTAAAGTTCAGTTAAGACAAAGATAACTCAATTTTTACAGTTAACAAAATTTGTAGAGTTGTCTGAATTTAGTTATCTGACAAAGTTCCGTTCAGACAAAATTCAGTTAACTTATAGCAACAAGACACTTTTGGCAACTTCTTCTTTTGGATTGTTGCCTTATATAGCAACAAGACATCATCAACAACATAAACTACACTATTTTGTAGCACTTCAGCATCAACAGCATCAACAAGACATCATCAACAGAGAACATAAAACAACATGAGATTAATATACAACATAGTTCAACTGCATCAACATGTTTAACTGAACTTTGATCGACACTGTACCATCACAAACATCTCATACAACATCAACAACATAGTTCAACATGTGCTTAATATACAAGCACACCTAACAAAGTACATGTTAACTGCATCTTCTTGTTGGCAACTGCATCTTTGTCATCTTCTTCAGTTCTTCATCTTATGGAGGCGCTCCGAGCGGCGAACCTCCATGTCAGCTGCGACCTTCCTCTTCTTCTTCCTCTCTGGCTGAGCTACGACGTCCACCTATGCTTGCAGGGCCAAGACCACCTCCACCTCCTGCTTCACGATGTCAGGAACATCGGGAAGCAGCTCGACGTCAATGGGAGGTGCTTGTCACCCTCCCTAACGACGGGCGCCACCATCTGGACCTCCGGCTCGGGGACGACGGGCGCCGCCACCTTGACCTCCGGCTCGTCGTCAGAGAGGACAATTACCTCCGGCTCCTCCCAGACAGCCGACCAGGACGAGTCGGTGGCGTAGCCAGAGTCGTCGTCGGAGCGAGAGTCGTACTCCGAGTCGGACGAGATGTACTCGGAGACCTCGTTGCGCCCGAGGAGGTCGGGCTGGTAGTGGTCCCAGTAGGCCGTGTTGACAGGCGCAGGGACGGCCAGGTCGACGTTGTGGACGCGCTCTGTTCGCGAGCCAACGTGCAATGGATCCGGCTGCCATGACGCGGTGGCGGACCGGTACATCCACCACCGGGCTCGCTGCCCCGGGTCGTCGGAGCGCGTCTCCTGCATCGCGAAGCGGAGGACGAGCGCAGGAGGGATACCTTGGGGGTCGTCGCAGGCGCGTTCCAGCTCGTCGTCAGTCATGACCTTGAGGAGGCCACACGCGTGGCGACGCAACAATCCAATGCTGGGGAACCACTTCCCGATCTCCATCAGGTCCGCGCACATCTCCTTGTCGTCGCCTGCGAGGTCATCGATGACCCTCTTCCAGGCGGGGCTGTTCTCCATGTCGTCGGCGGCGAGGGTTTTCTTGACGACAGAGAGGGTTTGGTGCGAGGTAACCGAGGCGACGTGGTTTGGTGCGGGGTGGACTGAAGGTGAGTGGAGAGTGGAGCGGTGGGTGGGTGGGCTTAAAAGCAGTATGAACATGTTATTGTGCCTCCATGTCTGGTCAGTAACTTTGTGCCATCTTTCTTTTCAATCTCATAAGGCTGTTTTCTCCTACTCTTGTTTGAAGGCCTCCCAACTTTCTTTTCATAGATAGGTGGTTTGATTTCACAAGCACTCATCTTCTTCCACTCACTTCTATCTCTGCAAGGCTTGATAATTGGCTTGTATGCTAACTTGAATGCTTCTATACTGTTTGATCTTTTGAAATAACAACTTCCAAATATGCCATCATTGACACCTACATAGAAAGAACTGCTTGGGTTTGATCTTTTGAATTCTGCTGCATAATCCCACATACTGTTATACTGCTCTAACTCATATCCTTCAATGACTTTCTTCACTAGTCTCCTGGCCCTTCTAAGTTTGCTCCTTGTGGTTGTCATGTTCCAGTCCTTCTGAACAACCCTTGAAAAATTATTCATGTTCATGTTTTCATCTGCTCTGAATGAATCAAGATACTTTCCTGCCATGAAGGGAGTAGTGAATGACTTGACACTCCATTTCTTTATGCCGGTATGATTTGGGTTATACTTCTTGATCATGAAGCAGTTGATTCTCCCATCAAATGATGCATACAAAGACCATGGACAACCATCTTCACAAATGCCTTTAACTCTTTTCCTATCATTTCTAGGACACTTGATGTCAACCCTTTCATGACAGCTATACTCCTTGATAGCCCTCCTCAGTAACTCAACACTAGCAAATGTCTGACCCACTTTGAACTCTGGTTTAGCGAGGTCCTCTTCTCTGAAACTTTTGAAATTCAGCTTAACCTTATCTTCATCAGATGAAGGCAAGCACATGTCCACATCTTTAGTAGGATCATCAGCTTCTTCTTGGACCGCTTTACCTTTGCCTTTGTCACAATCAACATTTTTGTCAAACAAGTCATCATCATCTTGCAAATCAATGTCTGAATCAACAAATTGTGGAATGTAATCTTCATCTGAATCCTGCATTACTGAACAACCAACTATGTCTGTTGCATCCATGTTCAAACACCTAGAGGATTTCTTGGCCCTAAACCCAAACTAAGATGAAAGGTAAGAAGTTCCTGGCTGGGGTGGACTTGGTATGAAACCATCTTCTTCCGACTCTGCTCCACTTTCTGACTCCGCTTCATATTGCTCATGATCTTGATCATGCTCTTGATCATGCCGAGGCAGCTCCTGTTCCACTTGAGGGAGCTCAGCCTGTTCCTCTTGGTGCTTTTGTGCCTGCTCCTCTTGATGCTGGTGTGCCTTCTCCTTTTTTGGCCTAATGCCACTGAACCTGGCAATTGGAGGATCCTCATCATCAGAGTGAACAGGAACATGAGATATAAATGATCTCATGCTCTCATCATGGTCAAGGAAAATCTGTTGGAAGTGGTCGCAATTCAGAACATAATCCTTCATGTTTTCTGTCATAGTGTTGTCCCCTATCTTAATCTCTCTTTATCCATTCCTATACACTTTCAATCCAGGAACACACCAATTGTGGGTATTTGTAACCACAGGGACTAAAGCTAATGCCAGTGCAAGTTTGATGACCTGCATTAGGTAATACGTAAGTGCACTTTGTTTGGTTGCCTGCATTGGCCCAAGCGTCACATAGATAAGGTGTTTAGTTGCATACGGCGTACATGGTGTGTTTACCTTGTATCTTAGTTGGTGAGCTTACCCACAATGATCACACCGAGCACACCAACGCCACAACACAACAATGACGATGAACTGGGCGAAGATGATGAAGTTCTTACACCTCCAACTTTGCCATTGTCAACACTACTGCCTCCGTGCTTTCGCATCCAGTTGAAGTAAGCTTGTTCTGCTGCCTGCCTAGTCTTGAACCCTCTACGGCTGCTGTTGCTATACGATACCACTTGTGCACTGGCTTCTTCTCATGAACTGTAAATCCCTGGAGCCTTACCGATGAACACGGCATACCACTTGCCCTAGCAATGCACAAGAGCAAGAGTTGAAGCAGCAAATCAATGAAGCACACAAGTAGCAAGGAAAGTAGCACACAAACAACAATGGAGCAGAAGAGAAGAAGTAAAGCATGCATGATCATACGTCATAACAAGTTCTACCTAGCACTACCATCATGTTATCGTACCACCACATTCAAAAGAGGGTGTCGTCCTACCACCGCAAGTTCACCATCATCGTGAGGGGTTAGTATATACCACCTCACCAAAATATACAGACCATCAAATAGTTTTCCAGCTCTAGCCACACAAAATGTACGTCGTCATCGTCGTCGTCGTCGCCATCGCCATCGCCGTCGGGGATCATGCACGCTCACAGGCAACACTACTCTAGTAGTAGTGCTTGCCTAGCCAGGTCCTGAGCCACAACACCATGTGAGCGTCTGTCATGGCAACGAACCCAATACCCTGGGCCTTGTTGTCAAGAAGGTGGCTGAGAGCTCCCATGAGAGCCTCGTCGCTGAAGCCACCCTGGGTCATGACAACGCCATACAGGTCAGGGTGGACATCGAGGGGCTTGCACTCCCTGATGGTTGTTGCCACCTCCTTCACCGCCTCAGTCATGGTGCAAAAGACATTGATCTCCTCCTCCTTCAGGCCTCCTCTCTTCCTCTTCCTATCATGGATGTGGTCGAAGGACTTGTCGAAGGGCTTGTCAGGGCTATCAAGGAAAGTCTGGCATGGGAGAACTAAGAGGCTCCCCCGAGCCCATGGCATGCTTCCCAGTTGCCAGCCCGAAGGAGAAGATGTGCTGCATCTGGCTGTAGTTCTGTATGGGTGTGTTGAGGAACTCAGCGTACCTTGGGTGGTCCTAAGAATGAAACACAAGTGTTGATAGTTGCGATTAGGAGTAGGCAATGGTGGACAATATGAAAAGGAAGAGGGCTGTGAGTCAACCGTGACATGGCCAGCGTAGTGCTCTGCCTCCAGAACACCTGAGGCGCCGCTAAGGTCTCTCAACTTGGACACTTGGATCCATTGACCTCTCCAGTGGTTGTACACCTGGGTGCCAGCCACCTCCTGCCCACAGAACTCGAACACCTGCTTCACAAAGGCGTTCAAGTGCACCTCCTTGAAGCCCTTGTCAGTCCTAACTCCACTAGAGATGAGCTCACACATCTTTCTCAGCACGAACGTGGACATGAACGGCTGCCACTTCATGTTGTTCGACCTGCCATCCTTCTTTGCCTTTGTTGTTGCTACCTTGAGTGCAGCGGCAGCAGCAACAACAGGAGGAGTTTGCTCAACGAGCACTACTGGCACATAGACAGAATTAGACGCGAACACATCAGAATCAGGTGCCATCTCGGACATAGGTTGTGAGTCCTCGACAAACGATGGAGCAAACTGGTTGTCGGATAGGACAAGGGTTTGACTAAGATCTTGCGTCTGCGTGGTCATGTCCTACAATCGTAGCACGCATTGACAATAAGCATAGCACACAACATACCGGACAATCCATGAAAGCAGGAGCATACATGTACATGGTTCATCACTATTATACCAAGCACATGCTTCATCATTATCATACTAAGCACATACATCAAACCCTAGCTACAACTCATATCTAGCTAGAAGGAACAAAAAGAAAGGGGGATTAAACTCACAAAGGCCATGGCTACATCTCGAGGACGAGGGGGCAGCGGTCGTAGAAGATCACCACCGGCCGGTGAAGGACCGCCGACGCCGTGGACCGCCGACCGATGAAGATGCGCCGCTTACCTGCTCGTCGGTGGCAATGCGCGTTAGCGGGAAATCTCGAAGGGAGGGAGAATGGTGGCGGGAGTTGGGGTGGTGAGGGAGGGAGCTAAATAGGGGTAGACTCAGAGGTGAGCCGAAATCCTCCCGCCGATTTTTCGGCGATGCAGGCGAGCTCGCGCCATCTCCCTGGTCGCACGAGGAGAGAAGTGATACGTCCAAAATGCATCACTATTTTGTATCATAATTTATCCTTATACATTGATATATTTCACGTTACGGTGATGATCTTATGTTGTTTTAGTCTATTTTACACAGTTTGCAAACTTTCCGATGCCGAAGCAGCAGACGCAGGATTCAGCAGTAAAAAGTGGACGCTGAGTTGCTGAAGAAGAATACCTCCAAATTACCTGAAAATTGACGGGAGATATTTTTCAGACGGATCACGAAGGCACGCGAAAGGGCAATCAGAGGGGGGCCACAGGGTGCCCAGGCGCCCTGGGGGCGCGCCCCCCTGGCCGCGCCGGGGGGGGGGGGGGGGGGCGCCTGGAGCCCCTGGCCCACCTCTGGCCGCCCCCTTTTGCATATATGCTCTCCGTTATCCAAAAACCCTAGAGACGGGGGATTTTTACGGAGTTCCGCCGCCGCTCCGTGGCGGAAACCTACAGAGAAGAGAAAGCCATCTCCGGCAGGCAGATTCCGCCGGGGAGATCACCTCCCGGAAGGGGAGATCATCGCCATCGTCATCACCATCGTCACGGGCATCATCGAGATCATCATCAACATCATCCCCAACACCAGCACCATCTCCATCTTCATCCAAATCTCATCTTACAATCGTAACTTGTGTTGTAACTCGTACTACCTATCCTCTCTACTCCATCGGTGTTGATTACTACTTTGTGGTGAATGCTATTGAGTTTTGTTGGAGAAATATTATTATGTCCAGATTGTTTATCACATATTTATCCCCATTGATCATGATCTCTTTTATGTCTCGTGAGTAGTTACCTTAGTTCTTGAGGACATGGGGAAAGTCTTGTTGTTAGTAGTCATATGCTGTTGAAGTAATATGTGTTGTTTGATACTTAAGTTGCGTTATCATTTTACTAGTGGTGTTGTGTGAGTCGAACACCCAACACTTCGCCTTATTAAGGACCTAGGAGAACACATTGTGTATAAAGAATGCTTATGGTGGGTTGCCGGAGTGACAGAAACATGAACCCCAGTTCGCACACTTTTGCATAAGGGAATAATGGATCCTCGATCGTATTGCTATGCTTAGGATTTTGCCTTAAATTCTATCTTGTATTTGCGGATGCTTGCAAGGTGTTTAATCATAAGAGTGCATTCATCTTAGTCTAGAGAGTGCACTAGCATAGATCCACCCACTCAACACTTATCAACACATAACATAGTATCGATACTGAATATGGTGAAAGCACATGACTACCTCCCCCGTGTGTCCTTAGGAACGCTTTAGTCTTTATAAGTTCAGTTGCTAGGCCTCTCCTTTGCTAAGAAAGGATTGGGCCACTTGATACTCTCAGTACCTTTTATATTATTTGCTTTTACTTTCCTTTTGCTTATACCGAGAAAACCCCTAAAAGTTATCCTTCAATGCTTGCAGTAATTTCTTGCTCAGAATCGCTTATCAATACCTTCTGCTCCTCGTTGGGTTCGACACTCTTACTTATCGAAAACGCTGCAATAGATTCCTTACGGTTGTGGGTCATCAAGTACCGTTTTCTGGCGCCGTTGCCGGGGAGCGTAGCGCTATTGGTAAAGTGAAACTGGTAAGAAAGTTTTTTTTATAATTCTGTTTTAATTTTTGCTATTTGCTGCTCCTTGTCCTTATGGACAACCCTATTATTGGATCGTTGCTTGCGGGAGGACGCCCCACACCTGTGGTGGTTGATCCCCCCCCTACTGAAATTGTGCCTTATAAAATACCAGCTGGTATTATCGATTATGTTTTGGCTAATCGTTACGCAGGAGAAAGACATCCCGGTGAACACTTGCTATATCTATCACAACTATGTTCATTATTTAAGCTTGCAGGTGTATCGAGGGAGTTTGTCATGAGGAAATTGTTTGTCGTATCACTTATAGATAAAGCTTCAGATTGGTATGGGCTTCTTGATAACTCACACTTGCTGGACTGGCAGGAGCTTATGTCTCTCTTTTATACTAAGTTTTATCCTCTTCATGAAATTCATCGAGACAGGAATTATATCTATAACTTTAGGTCTCGTGACGGAGAAAGCATTGCTCAAGCTTGGGGGAGATTGAAGTCCCTAATGCTCAAATGCCCTATTCATAAGCTTCCCAAGGAAATTATACTTACAAATTTTTATGCCAGGCTTTCTCGTCAAGATAAGGAGATGCTGGATGCCTCCTCTAGTGGGGTATTTCAGAAGAAGAGTGTTGAAGAAAGGTGGGATCTCATTGAAAGAATCCAGAGGAATACCGAAGACTGGGACATTGATAAAGGTATTGAACCCGCTATAAATTATGAACATGATTATATTGAGAGCTATGTGAAAACTGATTACTTCAATACTTTTTGCTCTAAGATTGGTCTTGATTCCCATCTAGTGATTGATTTGTGTAAGAATTTTGCCTCTCACATTGATTCTTTAAAAAAAAGAGAGACCAGCACCATGAACCTTTTAAAGAACCACCTATTGATATTTATGTTGCTGACCCTATTTTGCCTGCAGTTATATATGAAAAGCCTCCTTTTCCCACGAGGATATGGGAGCACTCTCTTGTGACAGGCATAATAAATAAAAGTGAGAGAAGAGTTGATGAGCCTGAGGACCAGATCAGGGTCGATCCTCAAGTTGCATTGATTAAAGACCTTGCTACTAATGATATTTTGGATTCTAATATAAATTTTTGTGCTGTTTCCACTAACCTTGTCACAGCAAAGAATAAAGGCCCAATTTCAGGTACTCCAGTGGTATGTGTTAAAATAGGAGATCACAATTATTATGGGCTATGCGATTTGGGATCGAGTGCAAGTGCTATCCCCTATTCACTTTATGAAGAGATCATCGGTGAGATTTCCCCTTGTGAACTTGAAGAGGTTGATGTTACTATTCATCTTGCAAATAGAACAACTATCTCTCCTATCGGAATTTTGAGGGACGTTGAAGTCCTATGTGGAAAGGTAAAATACCCTACCGACTTTCTAGTACTTGGTTCAGAGAGGGACAATTTTTGTCCAATTATTTTTGGTAGACCTTTTCTTAGAACTTGTGGAGCTATAATAGATTGCAAGAAAGGTAAAGTTTCTGTTGAATTCGATGGTGAGCCATATGAATTTAATTTTTCTAAGTTCTCTAAGCAGCCTCGTGGTACTGATTTACCTAGTGATGATAAAATTATTGAAAGTATTGCCTCTATTGCTATTCCCCCTAATGACCCTTTGCAGCAATACATGGAGGACCACGAGAATGATTTGCATATGTAGGAAAGAAATGAACTAGATGAAATATTCTTGAGGCAGCCTGCTATCCTGAAGCACAACCTTCCGGTTGAACCTTTGGGAATTTTATCAAAACCGAAAGAAGACCCGGTGTTCGATCTTAAACCTCTTCCCGATACGCTCAAGTATGCTTATTTAGATGAAAAGAAAGTATATCCTGTTATTATCAATTCTAACCTTTCAGGATATGAAGAGGAGCGATTATTGGAAGTACTTCGTAAACACCGAGGCGCAATTGGCTACACCCTTGATGACCTTACGGGGTTTAGTCCATCTATCTGTCAACATACTATCAACCTTGAGCCTGATGCTAAACCAATTGTTGATCATCAACGACGGTTGAACCCGAAGATGATGGATGTCGTGAGAACTGAGATTCTCAAGCTTCTAGCCGCAGGTATTATCTACCCTATAGCTGATAGTAAGTGGGTAAGTCGGTACATTGTGTTCCTAAGAAAGGAGGTACAACTGTGGTTCCTAATGATAAAAATGAATTAATACCTTAGAGAATTATTATTGGATATAGAATGTGTATTGATTACAGGAAGTTGAACAAGGCAACCAGGAAGGATCACTATCCGTTGCCGTTCATCGACCAAATGCTTGAAAGGTTATCAAAAAATACCCACTTTTGTTATCTCGATGGTTATTCTGGCTTCTCTCAAATTCATGTTAACACTGCCGATCAAGAGAAGACCATTTTTACTTGTCCCTTTGGTACTTATGCTTACAGGCGTATGCCTTTTGGTTTATGTAATGCCCCTGCTACTTTTCAAAGGTGTATGTCTGCTATCTTTCATGGTTTCTGCGGGGATATTATGGAAGTCTTCATGGACGATTTCTCCGTCTATGGAACTTCTTTTGACCATTGTCTTCACAACCTTAATAAAGTTTTGCAGAGATGCGAGGAGACAAATTTGGTACTCAACTGGGAAAAGTGCCACTTTATGGTTAATGAAGGAATTGTTCTTGGTCACAAGATTTCCGAAAGGGGAATTGAAGTGGATAAGGCCAAGATCGAAGCTATTGAGAGGATGCCCTATCCAAGGGACATCAAAGGTATTCGCAGTTTTCTCGGTCATGCAGGTTTTTATAGAAGATTTATTAAAGACTTTTCTAAAACCTCGAGACCCCTCACTAATCTTCTCCAGAAGGATGTTCCTTTTGTATTTGATGAAAATTGTAAGGAAGCTTTTGAAGTCCTTAAGAAAGCTTTAATAACTGCTCCTATAGTACAACCACCTGACTGGAATTTACCCTTTGAGATTATGTGTGATGCAAGTGATTTTGCTGTTGGAGCTGTTTTAGGACAAAGAGTTGATAAGAAATTGAATGTTATACATTATGCTAGTAAAACCCTTGATAGTGCTCAAAGAAATTATGCTACTACTGAGAAGGAATTCTTAGCTATAGTTTTTGCTTGTGATAAGTTTAGGCAGTATATTGTTGATTCCAAAGTTATTATTCATACTGATCATGCTGCCATTAAGTATCTTATGACAAAGAAGGATGCCAAGCCAAGGCTTATCAGATGGGTACTCCTTCTTCAAGAATTTGATTTGCAGATTGTTGATAGGAAAGGGGAAGACAATCCGGTGGCGGACAATCTTTCGAGGATGGAAGATATACCGCATGATCCCATCCCAGTCAACGATAGTTTTCCAGACGAGCAACTTGCCGTTGTAAAAGTACAATCTCTTTCCGATCCTTGGTACACATATTATGCTAATTTTATTGTTGCAAAGTATTTGCCTCCAGGTCTAACATTTCAGCAAAGGAAGAAGTTCTTTCATGATTTGAGGCACTACTTTTGGGACGACCCGCATCTTTTCAAAGAAGGTCCCGACGGGATCGTGAGAAGATGCATTCCGGAACATGAGCAGAAGGACATTCTCAGACGGTGTCATGATAGTCCCTATGGAGGACATCATGCCGGTGAGAGGACTGCACATAAGGTTCTTCAATCAGGTTTTTATTGGCCTACTCTCTTTAAAGATGCTAGAAATTATGTTTTAGCCTGTGATAAATGTCAGAGAGTTGGTAACATTAGTAGAAGGAATGAGATGCCTATGAATTACTCACTAGTGATTGAACCTTTCGATTGTTGGGGTTTTGATTTTATGGGTCCTTTTCCTTCTTCGCACAAGTACACTCACATTTTAGTAGCTGTTGATTATGTGACCAAGTGGGTTGAAGAAATCCCCACTGAAAGTGCTGACCACAAGACATCTTTGAAAATGCTTAAAGATGTAATTTTTCCTAGGTTTGGTGTACCAAGGTATCTCATGACTGATGGGGATCACACTTCACGCACGGAGCTTTTAGAAAAGCTTTGGCTAAATACGATGTTAATCATAGAATCGCTTCACCATATCATCCTCAAACTAGTGGGCAAGTTGAGCTCACCAATAAAGAGATTAAGTTGATCTTGCAGAAGACAGTAAACAGAAATAGGAAGGATTGGTCAAACAAGTTAGGAGATGCTTTGTGGGCATATAGAACTGCTTACAAAAACCCCATGGGCATGTCTCCCTATAAGATGGTGTATGGCAAGGCTTGCCATTTGCCATTAGAGTTAGAGCACAAAGCTTTCTGTGCTGTTAGAGAGCTTAACGCTGACCCAAATCTAGCTGGTGAGAAGCGTCTCATGAACTTGACTTCCCTAGATGAATGGAGAAGTGAAGCTTATGAGAGCGCTAAAATGTTCAAGGAAAAGGTAAAAAAGTGGCATGATAGGAAGATTCTGAAACATGAATTTAATATTGGTGATAAAGTTTTGTTGCTCAGATCCCGTTTCAGGTTTTCTCCAGGTAAACTACTTTCCAGGTGGGAAGGACCATTTCATATTGAAGAAGTTTATCGGTCTGGAGCAATTAATATTAATAATTTTGAAGGCACCAAACCTCAAGTTGTGAATGGGAAAAGGCTTAAACATTACATAGCAGGAGACCCTGTCAATGTTGATGTAAATATAATATACACAACAACCCACGAAGAACATGTTGCAGCCCTGTTTCAGACGCCAGCAGAAGCAGAATAAAGAAAAGGTATGTAGTACGGTAAGGAAACATCGCGAACCGCCATAAAAGTCCCGTATTACGAGTTTCTGCAAAATTAGTAAAATTCCGAGTCTAAGTGGAGCCGGAGACGACCTCCAGGGAGTCCAGGCGCCCCCCTGGCGCGCCCCCCCTGGGCCGCGCCGGGAGGCCGCTTGGACACCCGGGAGCCCGTCTCCGACCCCGCTTTGGTCCGTTACCTTCCTTTCTGTGCATAAATTTTTGCTATATATTTTCCCGGACTGTTCCGGCAACGTATCTTGCGATTTCGCGTGTTTTCTCTTCGATCTGTTTCTGCTAGGGAATCTTTCAACTGAATTTAGGTGCCATGGCTTCTCCAAGCTCCCCCAAGGACGAGTTCGTCGTCAACGTCATCAACCCTTACCTCGCTGAGGTGAAGAAGCACCCTCAGATTGTTCAGATGAAGGACGGCGTCCTTCATCAAGAAGATCTGAAGGGACCTATCAAGGAGGGGAGCATCCAGGCCAGGCTGGAAGAAGTGGAGCAAGAAGTCTTCGAGTACAAGAAGATGATCGAGCGTGGTGTTGAAGCTAACTTTAACATCACCAACGAGCTGAAGAACTACTTCCCGAAGGAGATGAAGGAGATATGGAAAAGCATCACCGCGTCTGAAGAAAGAATTATAGAGCTCCAAGGGAAAATTAATGATCTACATAACCAGAACTATGAGTATGAACTAAGGTTTCTGCGCATGGGTTTGGGTGCTGAATGCAGGATTCAGGAGACGAGCTTCTCATATGAGACTGGAGAACCCCTTCCATGGAAGCGTTTCGCCAAGGACTACTTGATCAACGCCAACAAGGATGATGAGTGAAATCTCCTGGGGTAATGGCATTCCCTTGGCTTGTTCCAAGCTTGGGGGAGTGCCCGGTATCTTTATCTTTAACTTTTGTCTTTTAGAGTCAAGTAGAGTCTTATCATGTCTAGGGAGATTATTATATGAGATAGGTGTGTGCATTGAGGTCTATCACTCCTTCGGTAAAGAATTGTATCCGTGAGTGTGGAGTCATCCATGATGGAATATTAATGAGAAGCTTATTGTTTCCTTTTGCTGCACTCGGTATTCTCTTCACGCAATCGACCTTACATGATGATTCTTATGGGGAGTATTGACCTTATGTCAGGTATGGCTATGAAACTTTATTTAATCTTGGCAAACATAGCTTTGGTCATAACAACAAGCATGATTTTCTTAAAGTATCAACATAGCCAAAACCTTTATGTTATTATGCTTGAAGTGTTATGCTGACAAGGAAGACAACTTGATGTGTTATGCTTATTTCAATGTTCATGCTTTATATTGCTTTGCATCTTAGTCATCATCAGTTGTCTGCTCTCTCAAAACCTTTGCTAGCCTAACTCTGTACTAAGCGGTATTCTGCTTGTGCATCCATACCCTTAAAACCAATACCTTCCATATGAGTCCACCATACCTTCCTATTCGTGGTATTCCACTACCACCTCCTAAAGTATATAATTTATGTGTTATCCTTAAATGTTCAAAATATTTTGTTTTGTGCCTCTGTTTTAGCTCATGAGGAAGTAATAGCTAATTCATGGTCTTCTTGAGTTGGACAAGCTTCACCCCGGGATTGCATGTCTAATGTGCAAACCCATAATACGAGAAGGAACTGGCAAAGAGTGCGCCCGGCTTAAAAATAATAGAACAAACAAACCCACCTTCACGCTTTGTTCATGAGAAATCAGAAAACTTTGGCAGTGATAAACAAAGGAGAATAAGTGGATGTTATCGTCCTCGTACGGGAGCCGTTCCTCGAAACTTGTCCAGCTCAAAAAGCAATTGAGTTATCTATTAGCATTCGTTGACAAATCATGCACCTCTCAAAACTTGTTTTCATTCTGTTTGATTTAAGGATAGCACATGAGTTTTCCCTACTACCCTAGAACAGGGCCTATCTTTTAATTTTAAGTTGAGTCAGTACTTCTACTTCCTTCCATTTCTCAAAGAGAGCAGACGTTTGATGTTGATAAGGATTCATTCATATAAAGCTGCATTAAGATTTGTCATATCATACCTTGTTGACATTATCATTCGATAAGTAAGTTGTTTGTCATGCCCAGCTAAGGCAAATATCTTCCTTTGTGTTAACACTTTCACTTCTTGCCTATTAACATGTTATTTCAAAAATCTTCAATTGATCTCATCAAAATATAAGAGCAAAAGTTAAAACTATTTGTTGTTCTTTGACCAAAGGACATGTTTGCCATGATATAATGAGTTTCCTTAGTCCTACTTTCCAATATAAGTGTTATCACTCTTTTATAAGGACTTTATGAAGTGAAGATTGCTGTTGAGGATATTTGAGTTGGTAAAGAAACTATGATGCTTCTTGTCCGTATTCTATTTATCGACACTTCACTCTCTAAACTTGTGGACAGGTTCACCGAGTTCATATTCGCTTGGGGACAAGCGAGGTCTAAGCTTGGGGGTGTTGATACGTCCAAAATGCATCACTATTTTGTATCATAATTTATCCTTATACATTGATATATTTCACGTTACGGTGATGATCTTATGTTGTTTTGGTCTATTTTACACAGTTTGCAAACTTTCCGATGCCGAAGCAGCAGACGCAGGATTCAGCAGTAAAAAGTGGACGCTGAGTTGCTGAAGAAGAATACCTCCAAATTACCTGAAAATTGACGGGAGATATTTTTCAGACGGATCACGAAAGGGCAATCACAGGGGGCCACAGGATGCCCAGGCGCCCTGGGGGCGCGCCCCCCTGGCCGCGCCGGGGGGGGGGGGGGGCGCCTGGAGCCCCTGGCCCACCTCTGGCCACCCCCTTTTGCATATATGCTCTCCGTTATCCAAAAACCCTAGAGACGGGGGATTTTTACGGAGTTCCGCCGCCGCTCCGTGGCGGAAACCTACAGAGAAGAAAAATCCATCTCCGGCGGGCAGATTCCGCCGGGGAGATCACCTCCCGGAAGGGGAGATCGTCGCCATCGTCATCACCATCGTCACGGGCATCATCGAGATCATCATCAACATCATCCCCAACACCAGCACCATCTCCATCTTCATCCAAATCTCATCTTACAATCGTAACTTGTGTTGTAACTCGTACTACCTATCCTCTCTACTCCATCGGTGTTGATTACTACTTTGTGGTGAATGCTATTGAGTTTTGTTGGAGAAATATTATTATGTCCAGATTGTTTATCACATATTTATCCCCACTGATCATGATCTCTTTTATGTCTCGTGAGTAGTTACCTTAGTTCTTGAGGACATGGGGAAAGTCTTGTTGTTAGTAGTCATATGTTGTTGAAGTAATATGTGTTGTTTGATACTTAAGTTGCGTTGTCATTTTACTAGTGGTGTTGTGTGAGTCAAACACCCAACACTTCGCCTTATTAAGAACCTAGGAGAATACATTGTGTATAAAGAATTCTTATGGTGGGTTGCCAGAGTGACAGAAACCTGAACCCCAGTTCGCACGCTTTTGCATAAGGGAATAATGGATCCTCGATCGTATTGCTATGGTTAGGCTTTTACCTTAAATTCTATCTTGTATTTGCGGATGCTTGCAAGGTGTTTAATCATAAGAGTGCATTCACCTTAGTCTAGAGAGTGCACTAGCATAGATCCACCCACTCAACACTTATCAACACATAACATAGTATCGATACGGAATATGGTGAAAGCACATGACTACCTCCCCCGTGTGTCCTCAGGAACGCTTTAGTCTTTATAAGTTCAGTTGCTAGGCCTCTCCTTTGCTAAGAAAGGATTGGGCCACTTGATACTCTCAGTACCTTTTATATTATTTGCTTTTACTCTCCTTTTGCTTATACCGAGAAAACCCCTAAAAGTTATCCTTCAGTGCTTGCAGTAATTTCTTGCTCAGAATCGCTTATCAATACCTTCTGCTCCTCGTTGGGTTCGACACTCTTACTTATCGAAAACGCTGCAATAGATCCCTTACGGTTGTGGGTCATCAAGAAGCGCGTCCACTGCGTCACCTGACCCAGGCTCGCGAGCTACTGCCAATTCGGGCGTTTCCCCTGGGCCTGGCCTGGAGGTGCTTTAAGTTTCGTGCCATGCGGGTCGCACGGTAAACACATGCAACCAAACGGGCCAATTTCTTCCCACGCGGGCCAGGCTGGGCCATATGCAGGCAACCAAACACGCTCCTAATGATGCTTTCATTCGTGATACAAGGCGCAATACGTCGACAATGTTTCATCACATCTCAGATAATAGCAAAGCGGCAGACCCCAAGGTGTGGGGTCGCCGATCACCATGAATTTGTTGGCCTGGAACTGTCGAGGGTTGAGGTTGACCTCTACAGTGGGCGAATTACAACTGTCTAGGCCTGGAACTGTCGAGGGTTGGGGTACAACCCAGGGTGGTGTTCCTTTGTGAAACAAAGAAGAAGGCAAGATAAAATGGAGTTTGGGATTCAAGTGTGGTGTGGCCGCGCACAACAAAGGGTTAAGTGGCGGACTGGCTTTTTGGTGGAGAGACCAATTTAAATACATTATAACCGAGCACTTTTCCTGCCCCCTCAGGCTATTAGGGTTTTCAGTCGTCGGATCATCAGCTTGGGCATTCCCAATCGTCAGATTTGTTGTGAATCGCACTAATCAGGCTTGGTTCGCTGTTAACAAGCGCAAACCGTCCTGGGCCGCTGCTCTGGCTGCTTTTTTCGGCGTCTCTGGTCAAACTCGGCCCAATGGGCCTTTAGTAGCTTCCTACGAGGTTTTCCTTGTATAAAATAAAAACTGTCGTTCCGTTCAGCAACCCCTTTGCGTTGCGGCCTCCATGGGCGACTTTCGCGTGGCGACCGACGCTGGGCGCTGGTGGCTCGCATGGAGACTGACCCTCTGAACCGACCGACACGACCGGCCGGGTCGCCTTGCCGAGCCGCGCGACAGGTGCAGCTAACCGTCCGTCGGGTCACCTCACCAGGAACTCAATGGAGCAGTGGCGGAACATCGAACCATCGGTTGTTGTTTGGAGTTGAATCGCCGCCAATTGATTGAGGAAGTAAATCAAAGTCCACTAAATGTCAATCGATGCGCGCACTCTCCGTTGGCTGATAATTGAAGGTCAGTTACCAATGTCGATTCACCTCTTCCTCCCGTCCACGGGGGTCTATATTATATCCATCTTCCTGCTGCTCCTTCCTCACTCCCCTCACTTTGGTAGAACCTTCTCTTGCAGCCAAGGAGAAACATAGGTCGCTAATTTATCTTTCCTGTTCTTCCTGTCGTCCGTTGTTCATACCTCCCCTTCCCCCCTAATTACTCATCTAATGATGATAGATTTTCCTTTTGATATTGTTGTCTGTACTAGAAATTAATGCATGTTCTCTATCATGACAGATTTGATATCGGTTCTGCTAGATTGGCTGGTTCTGCTAGATCAGAAGTTTTAGGGACTAACCATTTGGAAGATGAGGCACTATATATTTTCAACTTCAATGATTTGTTGCCTGAGTGTATTATGTTCAGTCTCCGCATTTGACAGTTGCCCAGATCGGTAATGGTATCACTTGTTAGTTTGCTGCAGTATTCTTTGACAAAGTGCATACTTTAACTTAGAGTAATCACTAGTTCCTTGTAATCTCTTGCTATGTTAAGGCATTCGTGCTTCAAACATGACTATGCTCAGTTCTCTTTGAAATTTATTCAAATGCTTAGTGGTGTATTAATCTCATGTGCCTAGCTTTCTAGAAATGTATGATATATGCATATTCACCATATGTAATCTTTTGGCACATAAGTATGTTCACTGGCGGAGGACCCTATGGGCAAGGGGTGGCAGCCGCCATACCTTGAGTTGATGAAAAAAAAACTATACCTATGGATAACTAGCTGCTCCTAATCGGCCGTCATCTCTCGATGTGAAAGCTCGCTAACACATGCAGACAGCCGTTTGCTAGTTTGCTGGGCCTCGCATGTGGGAAGGTATCGATCTGGCATCTGATCTCTACCTTGCAAAGTGCAAGTAGCTACATCCTACAGATTTGCTTATCTACAGTGAAGCATCTGAAATATCCTAACAGTGGCATTTGATCCTTCATCATCCAGGACATTCAAGCAAGATCTGAGGAGTTTCATCCGATGAAGATTCCAACATGAAACTAGAGAGTTGATTTTTTCCCGAAACGGAGACAAAAGTTTTGGCCCATCGATTGATGAAGAAGAAGAGAATTGTCCAGTTAATTTACAGAAAAGCAGGCAAAAATCAATACAAACGGAGTACATACTAACTACTCACATGGCAAGAAACCGCACAACCACACGGGCGACCCCTGCCAGGCTCTCCCAATACACAACATCCACAAACACCCAACATTGCTACTACGCCAAGGGACCCCAGGCAAGAACACCCGACACAAGATATCTAGCACCTCCCAACCCACAACGACAACACAATCTAAGAGGATGGAAAAGAGATCGAATTTTGAAGCACATGATCTGGCAAGAGTTGCTGCTTCCCTTGATCCTGGTTTTACGAACACCTGATATTGATGTAATCCTAAATTCTTTAGCAATTGAATAAAGTGGTTTTACCCCCTCAAAAAGAACAACAAACAATTCTGACCAGTAGCAGGCGGACGATGAGACGGCCGCTATGGACGTCACATCAAGTAAGAGTCAGGGGTGGCTGGATAATGCCACACAGGGCAGCGAGCGAGCAGCGATTTTTCTTACTTAAGAGTTCGCCACACCTTAATTTTTTCCCGTTCTCCGCCTCTGAGTATGTTTGGGTTTAGAATACCTCTGACCGCTCACTAAGGCAAAGGTGACCGGTCGATGGGTTCAAGAAAATCAATTCGAAGCGGGGTTGTATGTGGAGAGGCGAGCCAGGCGACCACCCACTAATGCGGGGTGAGGCGAAATATGCTCGACTGTTCGGCTGTCCCGTGAATCTGACGCTCTGTGGTTTGAACTTTCAAGAAGGCAATAATTCTTCAGTTCCTAGAGGCATTCATGGCGGATAATGTGGGAGTGCGCCACTCACCGGTGTCGATTAATGGTGGTGTAAGCTGTGTCACGCATGTGAAGAGAAAATGCAGAAATCTTAGGAGACCATAATTCGTCCCCCGATCAGATTACGACATCCACAAATCTCCATTAATCAGCTAAACCTTCGACATGAGGGTACAAAGAACATATTTTTTCTGGGTGAAAGAAATTCTTGGTTAACTGTGTTGTTGATTCTTGGTTTTAAAATAATATTTAGCTTCAGTTGAGCTCAATCATCAATTGGCTTTAGTGCAATCTCTATTCTTCTCAGATTTCCGTATTAGAGCATAGTACCTTCTCTAAATTAAAATGTCTTCATGAAGTCATCGACCTAGGAGTTAAATAAATGGGTGAGAGATAGAGAAGTAGTATATGAATGAAATTTATCATGTACAATTGATTTTTTTGGTCAAAGAAATTCTTACTAAAGTACAATTGTATTTTTCCTGCTTGTTTTCTTAAGATTTACAAGTCTAGGTCAATCATCAAGTGCTTTCATGGTAATCTCTATTGGTAGCAAATTTTCTTGTTAGAGCAAAGGATATGTACTCGAAATTAAGATGTCATCATGAATTTATCTAGCTCAAGATAGGGAACAAGAATTAGAAGTTGGATAAAAAGCAGGGGGTGGAAAAGTAGTACATTAATGAATTTCATCTTGTAGGGTCGCGTCAGCATATTACAAATATTCCAGTGAAACATGCGCGAGATAACTATTTGCTATTGTCCAGTTTATCATGCTAAAACACTACCAGTTACACCAAACATGTAATGCCCAGGATGGGACTATATCTCCTACGTGTCGAGGCACGACTTAAAGATATAAGCCCATCCTAGAATGATCTCAAGTTTGGTATCTTTGCACAACTCATGTAAAAGAGGGATTAAAATACAAAAGGAGATAGTTGGCTTACACTCGCCACTTCACACAATACAATACATAAGCAATACATCATTCAGAACATCACAACCCGACTACGGGTGAAGATCCAAAGAAAGATACCAAAACAACATAAAGCCACAGGTCAAGATCGAATCCTAGTAGAAACCACTACTGAACATCGAAACGTCACAAGCAAACAGCCAAACTCTTCATCGAGCTCCTGGTGAAGTACTGAACCAGCTCCTGCATCGAGCTCGACTGAACCTGCATCTGGTGTGGTGAAGTAACTGTGAGCCACAGAGGACTCATCAATCCTGTTCCCGGGTAACACGACTATTTAAGCCTTGGGTGAGGACAAGGTTGAAGAAAGAAATATGAGGTGAAGGAACAAACAAGAGTCTGCAGCAGCAACTAGCACTAACTTACGCAAAAGAGAGCGAGAAGAGAAGTGCATCGGTCGAAAGATGATCACGAAGTGATCCTAACTAAAGCCGGTCAAACATAACCCCACCGTGTTCAACTCCCGAATCCCTATTCGGAAATTGACAGTCACGGAACACACGCTGGTAGTGTATTAGAAACATTGTGTCAAGTTATCTACAACCGGAATTAACAAGCTCCCATCTGCCACATAACCGCGGGCACGGCTTTCGAAAGTTCAAACCCTGCAGGGGTGTTCCAACTTGACCCATCACAAGCCCACGATCCGCGGAGTCGCAACTCCATAGGTGGGAAGACCCGAGTATTCTCGGAATCCCGTGCTCAAGTTAAACCGAACTAAGGTAAGGCTAATCCAGCAAATCCTCCCGGCGTGTCGACACCCTGATAGTAGCCGCGCGTATCTAGGTCTCAGGACACGACCGGATGGGCGATCCCACGGGTTTTTACCAAACCTTGAGTTTCCTCGAGGTGGCCCCGCGTAACCCCCGTTTCGGACCAACACTCATGTGGAGCACTGGCCCGGGGTTGTTGAATTAAATAAAAGGGATAGCTAGTCCACATGCAAGTTTTTATTAGTTTGTTATTAGGCAAATAATACCAATGTTGGGACTTGCTGGAAAAGACTTAGCACTTAGCGGTTTATCAAGGGGGTCCCATACACCCCAACCGTGTTAGGAACGCATAATCAAGGAACATAACACCGGCTTATACGGATCCTAACGGCATGAGTGGAACAAATCACCAAGCAAAAGGCTTAGCCTTCCACCCTGCCAGTATATAGATGATTTCATTTAGCATTTATATAGTGTGATATAACCCAACCAAACTTCAACATGAAGCAAGCATCTTCAATCTTCACCTGCAACTAACAATGCTATAAGAGGGGCTGAGCGAAGCGTACTTAGCCATTCAACGGTTTGCATAGGTAGGGTGGTTAAACATGGCAATTGGTTACAAGTAGGAGGCTGACAAGAAGAACATGGGCATCGAGGCAAAACTATAGATCGAGACTACTAGCAATAGGCAAAGATAGTAATGGTATCCGGGTTCGGTCATCTTGCCTGGGATTCCACAGAGGAGAAGAACGGATCCAAGAAGAAGACGAAGCAACAGTCGAGCGGATCCTCACAACTCCGGAACGAAACCGAAGCTAACAAAAGAAGCAACCGGAAAGAAAGAAACAACACGGTAAACACACATATCATAAACATGGCATACGATGCACATCCAAGTATGATGCATGTCCGGTTTAAATATGCATGGCATGGCAAAGTGCACAAACAATACTACAAGTTAAGTGGAGATCAATATGCAACGAGTTGCATATTGACGAAACACCACATTTAATTATTTAGTTGACTCTCATTATTAACAAGACAAGATTAATTGTTTTTAACATGGCAAGAGGTGAAGCATAAAAAAACTACACTATTAAGACATTTTAATTGAGGCCGGAAATAACAACAACATATCCGGAAAAACCCCATGAGCATGTTTAATAATTATAAGCAACAACAATTCACACATATATAATGTTGTTAACATGATGCGGATGATATGATCAAGTTTATGCAAATTTATTAACAGGTTGACTTAAGAGGATAAGAAGCATTTGTCACCGTGGTGGAACGAAAGGGTGCCACGGCAACGATCCGAAAATGATGCAACGCATCATATCGGTTCCGGTATCTCGTTAAGAGACCGGTGCAAAACAAAAGGTGGAGTGAACGAGTTGAACAAGATGATGGGGTGATCCCGTTGCCGGGTCCCCACGAGTCGGTGACAAAGCAACCGAGGAACGTGACAACGGACGAAACGGACAAGGAGCACACACGAGGAGCATTCATACAACACAACAAGCAACACACGGGTCACGTCTCGGGGTTATACCTTCGAAACAATTGTTTCGGGGCGGAAACGAGTTCGTAGTGGGATGTAGTCGTTCACGTGACTCATTCGGAGAGGTACTTGTCTCGTCGTGGAACTTGCCGGTCTCGGACTCGGTCGTAGTCGTACTTGGTCGTCGTGTAGGCGTACTCGTTCTTGCGACGGTAGTGGTACTCGCGTTGTCGGGGTACTTGTCGTTCTCGAGTGCTCCGGGCGACGAGGTACTTGTACATGTAGTGGTACTTGTCGGTTCACGTAGATGTACACGGGCGTTTTGTAGATGTTTCCGTTCTCTGCCAGGGTCAACACCAGCAAAAACCAACACAAAACAAACAAAACGCAGCACGGCCGCTCGGAGACGAAGCCACGACAGCAGCAGTACAACAAGACACGGCAAAAGCAGGCCGCGGGAACCGGTGCTGGCCAAGGCAGCAGGAAAACAACAGAGCTCGGCTCCCGGCGCGACGAGGAGGCGAGGCTGAAGCTTCACGGGACGGGCAGAGGAGGAGCCGCGGCAGGGGTGCTCCAGCGGCCTTGGGGCGAAGCGGGGCGGCCGAGGCAGGGGCTGGCCGGAGGGAGAGGCTGGCCGGAGGGAGAGGGCCGTTGCGGCGGGGCCGTAGGAGCGCCGCGGGAGGCCAGGTAGAGGTGCGGCCTCGAGCCTGGCCGCTGCTCCTGGCGAGGGGCGCGGGCGTGCGGAGCTGCGGCCTCTGGAAGGACGACGCGCTGGACGGGGCGCCGCGCGAGGAACAGCTCGGGGCGGCCGGTTTCCTGGAGAAGAGGCCGTCGGCGAGCTGGAGGACGGGGGAAACGAGGGCCGGGCGCGGGACCTGGCCGGCGCTAGGGAGGAGGTCGGGGGCGACGGGAACTGCGCGAGGGGAGGGAAGGAACGAGCGGGAGGAGATCGAAGGAGAGGGAGATGGTGCGGGCTCGATCTGAGGGAGACGAGGGGAAAACGGGAGGTGGCGGCGGTGTGAGGGAAGGAGCGAGCGAGGGGTGAGGAGAGATGCGGTCGGGAGGCTGCGAGGGGCGCTAGGTCAGGCCGAGGCCTGAGGGAGATGGGCTGGGCCAAGAGAGGACTAGAGGCCCAGGAGGGAAAAGGGGCAGGAGGAAGGAAGGCCTGGCGCGGCTTCACTGCTGAAGTTTTTATTTTCTTTATCAGAAAATAAAAGAGAAGAAAGAAAAGAGGAGGGAAGAGGGAAAAGATAACACACGAGGTCAAAAACCCCATGCTCACAAAAATGTCAGGATTTAAAATAAAATAGAAGGAGGGTTTTTGGAGGAACCTCGAACAACGGAAAAGAATTAAGACAAGGTTTTTTTGGCAGAAAACTTGAAGTGAAAAGACAATGGGGAAAATTATGCAAGTGTGTTATGGTGATTCCGGAGCAATGGAATATTTATTAATATAGCTCCCTAAATATTGAGAGGCTTTTATATGTTATAAAGAGAAGTCACCTTCCCTCGATTTAAATGGACCGACGGTCCACACGATTTATTTAAGTTGAGATGCAAAGATAAAATATGACATGATGGCATGATGACAAGATGCAATGCAAAAAATAAATAACACAAGCACAAAGAACCACACGGGCAACCCTGAACATCCGGAATCTTCTGGGACGTCAGTCTCGGGCGTCACAAAACATCAGTTTAGTATCATGTTCATGTCAAGGATCGGAAGGGTTAGGAACATAGAAATAAGATGATAATTATGAACAGAGGAGAGATATACTACTCCCTCCATTCCGAAATATAGTGCGCCCGCGCTTCCCGAGGTCCAACTTTGACCATAAATTTAACCCATGAGACCAACTGCGACGGGAGAAAAAATTACATGATTGAAAACTTCTTTTGAATACGAATTCATTGGTATAACTTTTACTCCCGCCACAGACGGTCTCATTGGTTAAATTTACGGTCAAAGTTGAAGCACGAGGATAGAGGAAGCACTACATTGTGGAATGGAGGGAGTATGTTTTAACTGGATAGATGATGTGGTAAAGCAGAATTTGATTAGGTGTCAAGTTCATAGCTTCTAGACATTTGATCAGATATACTTCCTCCGTCCGGGAATACTTGTCATCAAAACAGATAAAAGGGGATGTATCTAGATGTATTTTAGTTCTGGATACATCTCTTTTTGTCCATTTTGATGACAAGTATTTTCGGACGGAGGGAGTACTAAATACTTCCTTTTGTAGAACGAATAGTAGCTACAGGAGCACATCGCTGTATGGCGCTCACCCACATAACTGAATTGTGGAGCTGCACTGAACACTATCGGGAAGATTAGAATTTGTGTGGTTTTGTTGTTGCAAAGAAGTAAATGAAGTAATAATATTTTTAATATCAGGAAATAGACATAGAAATGTGCCTGCGCTACCTCTAATTTTCTGGATGCCAGCAGTGTCCAACTGTATAAATTTTCTTGTACATTCTGTACTTTTTATCATTGTATCTATTTGATAGTCACTTTTACATGAAATGCAAAGCTTCCTATTGTGCCTTTTAAGAATTAATGACATTTCTATGTTTATAGGGGGGGGGGGTCAATGGATCCAGGTAGCAGTTGTCAGACTATCACATGAGTCGCTAACAAATGAGTATTACATGTGATCATATCTGTACAGGATTAGCATTCTGTATGATGTGCTCCATGGGAAGAAAGCCGCTCTTGCCTACCTTAAAATAAAGGAATAAAATGATGACGGATGTAGGAAGGAGGTACACCCATTATTTTTTCGAGGGTACGCCAAAGGCGTACCATAGCTTTATAGAAGAGAGAAATATGTACAAGAGTTTTACAAACGCTCTAGCTAGGTGTCACACGTCGACCCTAGCCTCTGCTCCACACCACTCCAACTGTCTACTCTACTACTCGATCTCTAGGTGTCCTCCGAACGCTCCTGCTCTGGCCCAGGTCCGCATGTCATCAAAAATCATGTTGGCAGTGTCCCACTCGTTCTTAATCTTGCCAGAACCGAACACCCTTGCGTTCCTTTGTTTCCATAGAGTCCAACAGACTAGCATGACAAAAGCATTGAAGCCTTTTCGGGAGTGCTTCTCCACACATTTTCTAGCCTCAGACCACCACAGCTCCAAGCTTGAGCCATAGTTTGGACACATAGTCTCCATGCCCACTCTAGTCAAGCACCGAAGCCACACTTGTCTTGAGAACACACACTGCAAGAGTATGTGATCAACTCTGTCCTCCTCCTGGTCGCATAAGAAGCATTTAGACACTTGATCTTGTAGACCGTGTCTGGCTCTCCTATCAGAGGTCCATAAGCGGTATTGCATCGCAAGCCACATGAAAATCTTGCACGCCAGAGGAGCTCCACACTTCCAGATGGCTCCGGAGGAGTGAAACCTCAGTCCTCCCTCACATAACATCTTATATGCAGATGAGGCCGTATACACTCCGGAAGCATTCCAAGCCCATATTGGGCGATCCTCCACTTCGTCATCGAGCTGGACTTCCACGAGCCTCTCCCAGAGTCCTATAAGTTGGGCCAGCCCCTCAGTGCAAAGCTCGCCTACCATATCCTCCATCCACCCAAGCATGTGTAGCGCGTCTCGCACCAGCCTCTTGTTTACCACTTGTGTACGCACCCTGGCCACCACAAGAGGAGCGATATCCTTGAGGGCTGCCCCATTTAACCATCTATCTTTCCAGAACAGCGTCTTGCTTCCAGAGCCAACTTGCCACTTGACCAGACTCCCGAAAGCTTGTTCCACTTTATCATCTTTAATCAAGTTAAGCCCTTGCCATGGTCTAGTTGCATCCGTGCGACGTAGCCATTCCCATCTCAGGCGAAGCGCAATACTGTGTTTATGCAGGTCAATGACTCCCAGACCTCCCATATGCTTGGGCCTGCATACCTTCGCCCAAGAGACCACGCATTTGCCACCGTTCACCGCCTCCGTGCCAGCCCAGAAGAAGGCACGACATCCTTTGTCTACTCTATCCAAAGCCCATTTAGGTGCCTCCGCAATCATCAAGTGATGAGTGGCCCTAGCCCTCATGACTTGGTTGACAAGAATGAGTCTCCCAGGCCTCGTCACAAGTCCTCTTTGCCATACCGGCAAAATGTGAAGAGTAGTATCAACAATCGGTTGCCACTCGGACCTCTTTAGCTGCCTAATGCTCAGCTGCAGCCCAAGATACTTGCTCGGGAAAGTGTCAATCTTCCAAGGCAAAGCTGACTTGACAATCTCCTCGTCCTCGATCGCTGTCCGGATCATAATTGCCACCGATTTTGCAAAGTTAATTCTAAGCCCAGATGCCACACCGAATAAGGTAAGAGCCTCTTTCACAAATATTAGGTCTGGCCACGTGGGTTTAACAAAGAGCACCACGTCGTCCGGATAAAGGGACAGGCGTTGCAAGGGGCTACAACCGTTGATGTTACTAAGCACCCTTGCCTCATGCGCCCTGATGATGATGGTCGTAAGTACGTCCATGGCGATAACAAACAACAAGGGGGATATGGAGTCCCCTTGCCTGAGACCTTTGGCATGCATGAACTTGTCACCAGCACATCCATTCACCAGCACTCTAGAGCTGGCCGTGGTGAGAAGGATAGCAATCCAGGAAATCCAACGTTCCGAGAAACCTTTCGCTCTTAGCACCTCAAAAAGAAACGGCCATGAAAGAGAGTCAAAGGCTTTGGTAATGTCGAGCTTAAGAAGAACTCCCTTAGCTCTCCTCCTATGTAAGGTGCGCGCCATCTGTCTAACGAGGAGGAAGTTGTCATGTAAGCATCTTCCCTTAATGAATGTCGACTGATTTGACTGAACAAACTCACCCATCCGCTTGCTTAATCTGGCAGTCCACAACTTGGATGCAATCTTGGGTATTGAAAGTGCAACTAATCCCCGGGTGGTTTTGGCAATTAATAACAACATATATATCATTGAACTAATAGTTACTTGAGAATCATTTCAGAGAAGTTCAGTGATATGGGTATGGCAAGGACTGAAGAAGTGGACCCCTCAAAATGCTAAGGCAAGCATTGGCAAAAGCTCAAGACTCCATTTTTGGTTTAGTGATCCAAGATCACATTGAGTCCATAGGAAAAGCCAATACTATTAAAAGGGGATGAGGTTATGATGATGATCTGGTTGCTCAAGTGCTTAGTGATACATCTCCTAAACTATCAGCAACTTTCACTGCCATATACACTCATAAGTAATCTCGGTCCCACCGATATTCCAAACTCAGTCACACCGAGATGAACCACCTCAGCCATAAGCCAAACCCTAGTAATCTTGGATTTTCCGATTCTGAAATCGGTTTCACCGAAACATGAGTTGCCAAGGTTCTGTAACCTTCTGTCATCAAATCGGTGTCACCGAGATGATAAAGTCGGTCCAACCGAAACTGGCATGCTCTTGTCATTGCACGAATCGGACTAACCGAGATTGTATATTCGGTCCCACCGAAAACCCCAACGTTCACATTATTTGAACTTTCGGTCTCACCGAGTTGTCCACTTCGGTCCCACCAAGATTGCTCAAATGTGTGTAACGGTTGGATTTTGTGTGGAGGCTATTTATACCCCTCCACCCCCTCTTCATTCGTGGAGAGAGCCATCAGAAAGAACTACCACTCCTACCTTACATTTCTGAGAAGAGAACTACCTACCCTTGTGTTGAGATCAAGTTGCTCCACTCCCACCATATGAAGCTTGATCTCTAACCTTCCCAAGTTGCTTTCCACTCAATCCTTTCTTCCACCACAGCCAAATCAGTGAGGAGAGTTGAGTGTTGGGGAGATTATCATTTGAAGCACAAGAGCAAGGAGTTCATCATCATCTACAACATCTATTACCTTTTGGAGGGTGGTGCCTCCTAGATTGGTTAGGTGTCGCTTGGGAGCCTCCGTCGTCAAGATGTGGAGTTGAACCAAGAAGTTTGTAAGGGCAAGGAGATCGCCTACTTCGTGAAGATCTACCCCGAGTAAGGCTAGCCCTCCGTGGGCGTAGGCCATGATGGAATAGACAAGGTTGCTTCTTCGTGGACCCTTCGTGGGTGGAGCCCTCCGTGGACTCGCGCAGCCGTTACCCTCCGTGGGTTGAAGTCTCCATCAACGTGGATGTACGATAGCACCACCTATCGGAACCACGGGAAAAATCACCGCGTCTCCAAAATTGCGTTTGCTCTTCTCCACCTCTCTTTACTACATGTGCAATTTACTTTCCGCTGCCTATACTCTAGAATTGCATGTGTAGGGTGATGCTTGACTTGATCATAATTGTGAATCTGCCAAAAACTGTTCTTTGTCAAAAGGCAGAATTTTTATATTTACAAGTAGTCTAATCACCCCCCCTCTAGACATACTTTCGATCCTACAAGTGGTATCAGAGCTTTGGTCTCCATTGTATTGGTTTCCATTGCATTGGACTCCATAAGCTTGGTTTCACAACCTAGGAGAGTATGGCGTCTAGTGAGGGTAATTTTCGTAGAGGTCCTTACTTTGATGGTACAAATTTTGCTAGTTGGAAGCATAAAATGAAAATGCATATTCTTGGTCATAACCCAGCCGCATGGGGCATTATTTGTGTTGGTATGCAAGGTAAATTCTTCGAGGAAGGAAAAGTTCCGGATCGCGAAGATACACCTGAAGAATTGCGGATGTTGCAAAACAATGCTCAAGCTTGTGACATTCTCTTCAATGCCTTGTGTCCCGAGGAGCTCAACAAAATCAGCCGTCTTGAGAATGCTAAAGAGATTTGGGATACTTTGGTTGAAATGCACGAAGGTACCGAGTCTGTGAAGGAATCAAAGCTAGATATTCTTCAAGGACAACTTGACAAGTTCAAGATGAAGGATGGTGAAGGAGTCGCTGAAATGTACTCTAGGCTTGCTCTCATCACAAATGAGATTGCCGGCTTAGGAAGCGAAGAAATGACCGACCGATTCATCATCAAGAAGATTCTCAGAGCTTTGGATGGAAAGTATGACACCATGTGCACTTTGATCCAAATGATGCCAACCTACAAGACTCTCAAGCCAACCGAAGTCATTGGAAGAATTGTTGCTCATGAGATGACACTTAAGGATAAGGAAGAGCTTCACAACAAGTCAAGTGGTGCTTACAAAGCTACAAGTCATGCTCCCACAACCTTAAGTGACAAGTTAGTTTCCAATGAAGAGATAAGCCTAATGGTTAAGAACTTCAACAAATTCTACAAGAATAGAGGCAAAGAGAGAAGCTCAAAGTCTAGATCATATGATGAAAAGAGATCTTCTAGTCGTGATCGAAACTGCTACAATTGTGGAAGACCCGGACACTACTCAAATGAGTGTACGGCTCCCCACAAGAGAAGAGAAGAATCTCCAAGAAGAAGAAGCTCAAGAGATGAGTCACCTCGGAAAGAGAGAAGGAGTAGAGATGATCGTTATGAACGAAGACCCTCTCGGAGAAGCAAGGATTCGGAGAGGAAAGACAAGTCATCAAGGAGCTACACAAGAAGAAAACATCAAGCTCATGTAGGTGAATGGGTCTCCGGCTCCGACTCTGACAATCAATCCGATGAAAGCTATCACTCCGACTCCGACTACAGTCAAGATGAAGGTGTTGCCGGTCTTGCTCTCGTATCCTCCAACTCCAACTCCTACGACTTATTTGATTCACCAAATGAGGGAATTGGAAGATGCTTCATGGCTAAAGGCCCCAAGGTAACACACCCTGAATCCATTGACTTCAATAGTGATGAGGATGACTTGCTTGGTGAAGATGAGCTCTTGCATGATAAATCCAGTGAGCCTAGTAACGATGAACATGCTAGTAGTCTTTATAGTCGAGAAGAGTCGAATGACAATGCTATGAAGGAGATTGAGCGTCTAACTAAAGAACTAAACATTCTTAAGTTAGCTCATGAAACAACTCAAGAAGATCATAGAGAGCTCCTAAGATCTCATGAGAAGCTACGCTTCGAGAAGCTCACTCTAGAGCAAGAACATGAGTTTCTAAAAGCAATCAATGACGATCTTCGAAAGAAGAGTTCTTCATATCTTGCCAAACGACTTCTCTTGTCTAATTTCTTGCCACCCATTAAGACTAAGCATGACAAGCATAAGAAAAATTCTTCCTCTAGTAGTAACAATAACCATGCTAAATCCAATGTTGTTGCTTCTAGTAGTTCTTTTGATTCCACTAACAATGTTTCAAGCCAAGTTACACTTGAGCAAGAGAATAGTTTATTGAAAGGGATCATAGAGAAAGGTGTCTACAAGAGCCTTGCCGGAAGCAAGAACTTTGAGGAAATTGTTCGCAAGCAAGGAAGGCACCGGAAGAATCAAGGAATTGGTTTTGAGCGAAAGTTCAACGCCGAAGGTGTTGAGTGGGAAGAAGGTCAATATCCTACTCCACAGTTTGTTTCTCAAAAGGAGAAGTATGATCCTACTTCTTCCAATGTGGAACAAGCTCAAGATGACCTTCCACCACAAGACCACAAGCTAAAAGCCAAGGACAAGCTTCAAGAGGAGATTGATGCATTCGTTGAAGCACCTCAAGCCATGGTCAAGTGGGTTCCCAAGGAAACGTCAAGTTCTACTTCGTCAAGCTCAACTACAACCCCAAGGATTCCCATCAAGATGATGTGGATCCCGAAGAAGAAGAACTAGTAAGTTCTTGAGGGTGACTCCGCCAACTTACTTCACTCACATTCATTTTGGCAAAGAACTTGTGCAATCAACTTCCACATCATGCACTAGTTCATGGAGTCACAAACCCTCTTGTTGGTAAGTCAAGGGACAAGGTAATCATTGCTTTCATGGACATCATCTATTGTGAACTTCAATCTATGTCCATGGATATCCTTGTTTGTTCCTTGTGGGACTAACCCATGTAGGTATTGAAAGTGCCCGAATCCAAAGGATAGCTCCCAACTCTTGATGATCTCCATCAACATTGAGCATCCACATCTTCAACATCTACATGAAGTCTTCTACGACAACCCAAGGTTAGTTTGACCCTTTAAAAGGGGTTCTCACATCTAGGGGGAGCTTTGCTCAAAAAAAAATTGAGCTAAAGCATCTTCAAATGATGTGAACACATCAATGCTTTATGTAAAAGTGGTAACCCCACTTGTGCTTAAACGATGAGTATGACCTATGATCAAATGTTCTCATTTGGCTCCTAAGTCAAAATACTCATATAAAGATGACCTAGTCATCGGCAAATTGTGTGTTAGTTGTGTGAGTTTTGGTTGTGCATGTTTGACACATATTTCATTTGCTATCTTATTGTGTGAGCATGTTGGATGCATGATTTTATCCATTCGAGGACATCCATTTGTTGTTTTGGTCGTTTTGATTTTTCTGACCAAATGGATGGACAAGAATGCCTAAGTACCTCCCCTAGCTATCTATGCTTTGTTGTCTCAAATTCTATTCATGCTTACATCACAAACTTTGAACAAGTCATTTTCGGACCCTCCGGGTGAGGAGCACTCGGAGCCACCGATCCGTCTAGGGCTAATATCCAAAACCTTCTAATTGATTTCGGTCAGACCAACTCACTCAAACTCGGTCGAACCGAAAGCATTTAGACTGATCTAGGTTTTCATCTCGGTGAAACCGAGTTGTGATTTTCGGCGTGACCGAAGTGCATAACTGCCTAGCAGTTATCAGTCTCGGTGCCACCGAGTTTTTCAACTCGGTCCCACCGACAGCAAAGGGGTATATATTCCAAGGGCTGCGCGTGTTGATTCCTCCTTCAAACATTTCGCCCCTACATCCCCTGCTGCCGTCGCCTTGGTCTCCGGATCGTCGCCGTCGTCGCCTGTGCACCCTCGCCGCAGGTCTCCGTCACCGTCAACGGGCATCTCCTCCGCGCCGTTGCCGCCGTAGAGAAACTCCACCAAGTTAGGGTGAGTTTTGATCCCACTCGTGCTCCCATCTCCGATTCAATGCACGTTTGGATTGCCTAATATCTTGCCACGATTGAAATCCTCCTGTACACCAGATTGGTTCGTTTGAACTAGATTCGAGTAAAAATTTTAGGGTTAGGTTTCCACTGAACACATCTCGGTGAAACCGATTTTATAATTTCGGTGTGACCGATTTGGCCTCTGGCCATTGCACTGCACCCTTCGGTCCAACCGAGTTGTGCAAAATCGGTGTGACCGAAATGAAGTTTTTGTGAAACCCTAGTGTTTTCGGCAGGACCGAAACCCACTTCGGTCAAACCGAAAGTGGTGTGCCAAGCTTCTGTTTAACACTTCGGATTCACCGAAACTTCAACTCGGTCTGACCGAAATGTCTTCTGTGAAAACTCAAAACTAGAATTTGAACTCATTCTTTTTGCAAAAACTTCTGCAGTTTGTGATGACTCTTCTTCTCTGCCTATACCTTATCTATTCACAAGTTGTCAGCCATGTCAGATACCAGTGACAGTCAGAACAGGTCAGAGACACCCATTGCAGACATTCCAGAGGCTGACACTAGTCCTGATCCTAGTAGCCCATTTGATGATGGTGAGAGAAGTACACCAAGTGGCATGCCTCCTGCAGCCACCAGAGCTAGAAAGGAGAAGAATTCAGATGATGAGGATTCGGATTTCGTTGTTGAGGAAGAGGTGACCTCCAAGCCTAAGAGGAAGGTTGTTGCCAAAGAGCAACAAGGTCAGCAATCTAAGAAGGGCACCAGCAAAGTCAAGCAGTCAACTGTTGCTAAGAAGCTGAATTTGGGAGAGGCAGCTCCAAGCAAAGTGAAGAAAACCACCAAGAGAAAGAGGGTAGTGCATGTATCAGAAGCTCGAGCAGATATGTATGTTGATTCTCATGCAGATGCAGCAGTAGAGGATGAGGATGAGGAAGCATCCCAGCCTCCTCCTCAGAAGCAGAAGCTCATGGGTGATGCCATTAAGGCTGGAGCCACATCAAAGCCCAAGAAATCTGCTCCAGCTAGGGCAGCTCCAGCAAAGCCTGCTGCCAAGCCCAAGAGGACCATCAGAAACATTCCAGCGTCTGAAAAGAACAAGGATGATGTGCCACCAGCTGAAGTCTTCGCCGATGCTGTCATATCTACTCCGACATCAACCCAGACGGGAGCCGCCAGCAGAGTCCACAGTGACGCTTAGCTCTATGCTTTTTCGAACTTTTTGGTAACTTGTTGCCAAAGGGGGAGAAATTGTATAGATCATAGGGCTTCGAGAGAGAGAGAGAGTGCTGTTGTCTTTGCGCTTTTGCTCTTTCGTTCTTTTGCGGTTTCTTTGAGATACTTTTGGTTTTCGAGACATTCAGTGTGCTTGATACTCCGTTTGATGCTACCTTAATGAGTGCTTGGTCGTACTATGCTTTAATGTGTGCTTAATGCTTATCATATGCCATTCCTATCTCGTATGACTATTTACTCATGTCTTGGTGATTGGGTGCATGCTGTTCATTCTTATCATTTTGTGCGCTCCACCAAGATGTATGTGACATGGAAGAGTGACCCATGATCCTAATCGATTGTGCATTTGCATTCAAACGCAAATCTTAAATAATGCACAAATTTAGGGGGAGCTCTTGCTTATCACATACTTCTCAAAGCGACGATATTATTCATTGATTATATCCTTTGTCGAAGCTTTGATCTATATGTTGTCATCAATTACCAAAAAGGGGGAGATTGAAAGTGCAACTAATCCCCGGGTTGTTTTGGCAATTAATAACAACATATATATCATTGAACTAATAGTTACTTGAGAATCATTTCAGAGAAGTTCAGTGATATGGGTATGGCAAGGACTGAAGAAGTGGACCCCTCAAAATGCTAAGGCAAGCATTGGCAAAAGCTCAAGACTCCATTTTTGGTTTAGTGATCCAAGATCACATTGAGTCCATAGGAAAAGCCAATACTATTAAAAGGGGATGAGGTTATGATGATGATCTGGTTGCTCAAGTGCTTAGTGATACATCTCCTAAACTATCAGCAACTTTCACTGCCATATACACTCATAAGTAATCTCGGTCCCACCGATATTCCAAACTCAGTCACACCGAGATGAACCACCTCAGCCATAAGCCAAACCCTAGTAATCTCGGATTTTCCGATTCTGAAATCGGTTTCACCGAAACATGAGTTGCCAAGGTTCTGTAACCTTCTATCATCAAATCGGTGTCACCGAGATGATAAAGTCGGTCCAACCAAAACTGGCATGCTCTTGTCATTGCACGAATCGGACTAACCGAGATTGTATATTCGGTCCCACGGAAAACCCCAACGTTCACATTATTTGAACTTTCGATCTCACCGAGTTGTCCACTTCGGTCCCACCGAGATTGCTCAAATGTGTGTAACGGTTGGATTTTGTGTGGAGGCTATTTATACCCCTCCACCCCCTCTTCATTTGTGGAGAGAGCCATCAGAAAGAACTACCACTCCTACCTTACATTTCTGAGAAGAGAACTACCTACCCTTGTGTTGAGATCAAGTTGCTCCACTCCCACCATATGAAGCTTGATCTCTAACCTTCCCAAGTTGCTTTCCACTCAATCCTTTCTTCCACCACAGCCAAATCAGTGAGGAGAGTTGAGTGTTGGGGAGATTATCATTTGAAGCACAAGAGCAAGGAGTTCATCATCATCTACAACATCTATTACCTTTTGGAGGGTGGTGCCTCCTAGATTGGTTAGGTGTCGCTTGGGAGCCTCTGTCGTCAAGATGTGGAGTTGAACCAAGAAGTTTGTAAGGGCAAGGAGATCGCCTACTTCGTGAAGATCTACCCCGAGTAAGGCTAGCCCTCCGTGGGCGTAGGCCATGATGGAATAGACAAGGTTGCTTCTTCGTGGACCCTTCGTGGGTGGAGCCCTCCGTGGACTCGCGCAGCCGTTACCCTCCGTGGGTTGAAGTCTCCATCAACGTGGATGTACGATAGCACCACCTATCGGAACCACGGGAAAAATCACCGCGTCTCCAAAATTGCGTTTGCTCTTCTCCACCTCTCTTTACTACATGTGCAATTTACTTTCCGCTGCCTATACTCTAGAATTGCATGTGTAGGGTGATGCTTGACTTGATCATAATTGTGAATCTGCCAAAAACTGTTCTTTGTCAAAAGGCAGAATTTTTATATTTACAAGTAGTCTAATCACCCCCCCCCCTCTAGACATACTTTCGATCCTACAGGTATGCTATGCACTAGGCTTATAGGCCTGAAGTCGAAAACTGAGCAAGCCTCCGGGGACTTAGGGATGAGAGTGATGAGCGCTTGGTTGAGTCTACCGAAGCCCCGTCCATTATCCAAAAAAAGCTTGTGGATCGCCTTAATCACATCCTGCTTAATGATCTCCCATGCCTTTTGGTAGAATATGCCAATGAAACCATCTGGCCCGGGTGCCTTGTCAGCTGGCATATCTTTGATAACTCCCCAAATCTCCTCTTCAGTGAAAATGCAATCCAACTCCGAGAGATCCGTGCTCGAGACACCAAGCCTATCTAGATCAAGTGTGAACTCTCTGGCACTATCCTTGCCAAGTAACTCTTTATAAGCTCTATGGAAAGCTTCCTCCTTGCCTTTCTGGTCCGTAATGATGCTCCCTTCTATGTTCAAGGCCGGAATGTAATTTTTCATACGTCTTCCATTAGCAACCGAATGGAATAGTTGCGTATTAGCATCCCCTTCCCGAAGCCAGGTTATTCGCGATCTTTGACGCGCTATAGTTCTCTCCAAAGAGGCCAGCCCAAGTACTAAGAGCTTTAGAGTTTTTCTAAGCCATCTTTCTCCCTCCGTTAAGGTACGGTTTTCCTGGGCACAATCAAACCGCAAAATGACCATGTTGGCTATGGCAATTTGCAGCTTGATATTCCCGACCTCCTTCTGCCCCCAAGCCACAAGAGCTCGAGCTGTGTTTCGAAGCAGAATATCAAGGCGCATGAAAGGATCAGTAATGTCCGGGTCACATACCCAAGCCTCCTTAACCACATCCGTAAAACCTTCCAGTTTTACCCAAAATTTTTCAAACCGGAACCTCTTTTTAGTGTATATACGTTCATGAAGCGCGAGATGGAGAGGACAATGGTCAGAGAACTCGGAGGAGAGCGCTTGGAGCAGGCTCTCCGGGTGCTCAAGTTCCCAATCAACCGAAACAAAGGCCCTGTCAATTTTGGTGAGAGTGGGCGTCTCCCTTTCATTACTCCATGTGAATTTACGCCCATGCAGAAAAAGCTCTTTAAGCGCGTTGTCATCCACAAAACGTTTGAACTTCCCCATCATTCTCCTGTCTAAGTTGGAGTTATTTTTATCAGCAGCGTATAGGATGAGATTGAAATCTCCTATAACAAGCCAAGGCCCAGGGCATAGTGATCTACGCTCCGATAGCTCGCTTAGGAAGTTCATTTTATGTTCATCCTCCTGCGGCCCGTACACTACCGTAAGCCACCAAGGCTCACCCTCCCTGGGCGAAACATAGCCAGTGATGCAGTGGGTATCGTTGACATAGTTCATCAAGAGCACCCTAGATGAGTCCCAAGCTACCATTATACCCCCTCTAGTATCCGACGCCGGCAGGTAGGTAAACCCATCATAGTTCATCCCCAAGCATTGCATAATTACAAAATTGTCCACCATCACTAGCTTAGTTTCTAAAATGCAGACGATCGCCGCTCGGGTGGCTTCTGCAAAACCTCTAAGCGCCTTCCTCTTGACCGTATTATTGAGCCCTCGTACGTTCCAGCACACCAACTCCAAGGCGTTCATCGACATGAGAAAAATATCTCCAACACCGCCTGAAGACAACTACCGCACCAGGAGAGGCTCGGCCATTCCTGAATCCTCGGCAAGGTTGAACGGGATCGCCTTCCCGAAGATGGCAGCAATGGCCCTCAGTTGTGGTTCCTGGAGAGGCGAATCAAAGACCGTGCGTAGCTGGCCTAGCGCATCTTCCGAGACCGCCAGATCGTCACAGTCTAATCCCAGCGCTTTAAGCAGGACCGTTTCAGCAGTTGAAGCCTTCGTCCTCTTAGCACTACCAGCACAGACCGACCGTGTTGTGCGACGAGGCGTGAAGGGGTCATGCCCAGGTTTCACACCTCTCAGCCCTTCGAACTCCTTGAGAAGCGGAGGTGCCAGTTTCTTGAGCAAGCCAGCACAAAAAACCTTGATATTGCCAAGTGCAACTATTTCCTTTGGGGATAGTTTTCCTTGTAGAGGCTGCGGCGCCAATTTGTCCTCCTCCGGCGACGTGTGCATGCATGCACCCCTCGTAGTCATGTCCATGCAGCTGGCTGGATCCTGGAGCTCCTGTATGGCGGGTCCCCCCTCATTAATGCCACTGGCCAGGTTATCAACCCCCTCAATTGTCGCCAGCTGCATAACCTCCGGCACCAAGGCCCAACCCTCCAAGATGGCGCCAGGCGACACAATCGGCTGCAGCAAGGCATCCCCCTCCAAACCCGACAAAGGTGGGGTAACATCTCTCCGGGCCCGCGTGTCATCCTCAGGCACGGCCAGCGCCACCGGGCCAGGCAGCGACGGGGGGCTGGCCTCCTCTGGAGCATCCGATGCCACAACTGGACAAGCCTCTTCTCGCACGTTATCTTGCGCCTCGGGATCCTGATCGCGTTGGGTCTCCTCCTGTCTCACCTGACACATCCTGTCCCCCACCTCAGGATTGTTATTGGGCGGCCCCCTGATCTCATCCTGGTCAAAAGTGGAGGCCCCCCTCCCAGCCACAATCGGCGTCTGATTGGCTACCGCCTCCAGTGTCCTGGCGGCCCCCACAGTCCTACCAGAATCCTCTGAGGCGAGCAGCGGTAGCTGGACCGGAAGCACCGGCTTCTCCACGGCCACCTCCGCCGGCCTCCTCGCAACGGCGGGCGGCAAGGAACAGCCCAGAACAGAGCGCGCCGCCGCGCCCGACTTCATCGGCGGAATCCTCCAGTCTGAAGGCCCCAGTCTGCCAAGGAGAGCCTGCCTGTAAGATCGGCCCTGATCATGGTGACCGCGGCCCAGCGCACCTCCACGGAGATCACGCACTCCTCTCGTCCATGGCAGCGCACGCCAGACGCCATGGCTAGAGTATCCAGGAGAGTCCTCCGGCAGCCCACTTTGCCCACTTCCATCAGAACTTGGCGACCTGAGCCAGCGCTCCGGCCCCTCATTCTCGTGGATACGACCGATGTGAATGAGAGTCTTGTACTCCAGAAGAGCCCGGGACATGGGCAAGCGTGCGCTCGGCCCTCCCAGCTCCGGCTCCGGCACCCAGAGCCGCTTCTCCACCGGCACCTCGTCAGGGTCTACACACCAAGCACGCAACTTGAAAAGAGAGAGGTCCTCTCGATTCTCTGTTTCCGGCGCAAGGCTTTCAACAAGGCATGCCGAACCAAGGAGCTCAGCAGCAGTCTCTGTTGTCCACGCATGAGAAGGCACCCCCTCGATCATGAGGTCAATCTGAGTGCGCATAACTCGAGTCTTCGCTTGCCCTTGCTTGAGCCACGGTTTGACAAAGAGCTTGAAGAAGTCATGCTCCACCGTGCCCGCCGTCAGCGCTCTGTTACGAAGTTCCGGCGCCGCGAACACCACCAAAAAATCTTCTGGGTGAAACTTGTGAACTGAGAAACGGTGCAAAGGGATTTGCAGCTCCACCGAGATTGCTTCCGCTGCCTCGCGACACGACACGGCCGGCCTAGTCCCACCAACATAAGCCACCACGGCCAGTCTGAGGCGATGCTCCAGGTCATCCATCTCCGGCGTCCGGCGAAGCACGCACACGCCGCCAGCAGCATCCACGGCTGTAGCGCCTGATGCCTGCAAGGACTCCACAGGTGCGGTGTGCACCAGTACCGGCGAGGTCCCCTCCGGCGGAGAGGTCTGCCTAGTGACTGGTGACAGCCTGTGCGCAAGTCCCGCCTGCATCATTGGCTGCGAGAGCCGGGCTACCTTGGCGACAGCATCCCGCCGGAGCTCTTCCTCAGACCTCGGGCTCCTGGGTCGCTTGCAATCCGAGGAAATGAGCCCTTCCAACCCACACCTGATGCAGAGCGGAGGAAAGCTGCAGTCTTCCCTCCTATGTCCCTCCCTGAAGCACTTGAAGCACATGCCAAAAAGATCGGCCGGAATCTCCCGCCGCTCCGGCGACGAGCCCGGCGAACGCGACCGCGCGCCGCCTGCCGCAGCCTTGCGAAGCGCCTTCCGCTTGCGCCAAAGAGCTTTGCGCGACGGCCCGGGCTTCCGCCATGAATTCACCTCCGCCGCCTGCTCACGAGCGGCTCCAGCCGGCGCACCGCCCGCACCAGATGGACCTCCCACAGAGCCCGACGAGGCAGAGAGGCCAATCCCAGAGACGATGGGCTGCAGGCGAGAGGTCGAAGCCTGACTCCCAGGGCTCGCCATGGCCACCGCAGCCAGATCTGGAAACAGAGCCGGGGAAGGAGAAGGCCGGGGGAAGGAGAAGAAGGGGCCCACGGTCCACAGCTGGGAGGAGGAGGGGGGGAGCCGGGGCCGGGGGGGCCGCCGGCGGGGAAAGGGGGTGGACGCCGGGGCCGGAGTGGCCGCCGGCGGGGGAGCGGGGGGAGGCGCGGGGGCTCAGGGGTCGGAACAGAAGGTCATTAAGCAGGAGTAGAAGTTGGCATAGTTATGTTATATCTGTAATGTGGACAGTATATAAACCAAACTTATGCATGGTTGTCTTCTGGTACATGAGTTGCCAATTAAGATATTCACAAGCGGGGCATCATTACAATTTTGTTGGAATAATTTTTTACTACTGTTTTACTGCAGCTACTCTCTCCATCCCAAAATAAATGTCTTAACTTTGTATTAAATTTAGTGTAAAGTTGTATTAAATTTAAGACACTTATTTTTGGATAAATTTAGTGCACACTTTTTTTTCTTTGCCTCTGTTGCTTCATCCCTCTTCCGTTGTTTAGAACCCACAAAATCAAACTGGTACCAACCTTCTTACCCTCTAACATAATCCTACAAAAAGAAATAATCAACTTAAACAACTTATCCATCAATAGCTAACATGCTCGCATCAAAATAAACATAACAAAGGTATGCACAATAATATTAATTTCAGGTTTCAAAATCCAGGTCAAAAACAAGATTCATGGCTATGAAAATTGTATCACATGATTGAAATATTACCCTTAAATATAGTGCAATTCGTTATAGCACACGATCAAACTACTACACTTAAATACAGTTGCATCCATCATAATATTATAGTGCCAAAATATATGGGCGCAGCAACGCGCGCCTACGACTGTCTAGTGGAATGTTATGGCGAGGCCCTGGTGCCAATATTTCATTGATGCCGAGTTGACCGTGGATAATAAAACCTGTAGATTCACTAGATTCTACGGGGAGCCTAGGACAGAGTTACGCAAGAAGTCTTGGGATGCCATCCGGTTTCTACGTGCTCAAGACAATCTCCCGTGGATATGTGCGGGAGACTTTAATGAGGCGCTCTTTTAATCGGATCAGATCGGTGGGAACACGAGAGGCTTTACACAAATGGAGGATTTTCTTGATTGCCTAGCTGCCTGTGGGCTTGTGGACCTAGGCTTCTAAGGCTATCCGTACACGTGGGTTGACAAAAGAGACGGCATGGAGAATATCCAGGTTCGTTTCGACCGACCCACATGTAATGACAGTTTTCTAGAACTTTTCCCGGAAATGATGGTGTAACATATCATCACAGGAGAGTCAGATCATCATGCCATACTTGTGTGTGTGCTGGAGACTGCTCCATGTAGTGGCGCAAGGGGTGACAGGGCCTTCAGGTTTGAAGAGGCCTGGACTAGGCATGAAAAGTACGATGAGATGGTACAAGAGGCGTGGGAAACGGCGGGGACGGGTGAGCATAATTTGGCTACAGTTTGGCATCGTCTTGGTAAACTCTCGAGGAGCATGCAATGATGTGCAGGAGAGGTCTTCAGATCTATTAGAAGGCAGATAACAAAACTTAAAGGTCAACTAGCACAGGCTAAAGCGAGGGATGCGACAACTGGCGTCTCACTGGAGATCCGAGATTTAGAGGAGCAACTGCGGGAGATTTATGCTCGTGAGGAAATCATGTACCGACACAGATAACACGTTGATTGGCTGATGGCTAGGGATCAGTACACAAAGTATTTTCAAAGTCGAGCATCTCACAGAAAGAGGAAAAATACGGTGAATTTTCTTTGGAAGGAGGATGTCACTCGTTGTATGACGGATAAAGAGATGCGTGAAACGACATCAGGTTTTTATGAGAGCCTTTTCTCATCGGAAGGCTCAACCGGGGCTGCTGTACTACTTCAGAATATTGATCAGGTTGTTACTAATGATATGAATACGAAACTGGTGGCTCCAATTGCAGATGATGATATTGAAGCGGCTTTATCTCATATGGGACCAAAGAAAGCTCCGGGACCGGATGAATTGTCTGCACTTTTCTACCAACGTCACTGGTCGTTGGTACGTCAAGATGTATGTAACACCCCATATGTTATACTTTCCTATAATGGCGATAAAGCAATTCTCTTTTTGATCCTTGTCCTTATCCTTGGGGGTTCTTATCATTTGAGCTTATTTTATTTATTTTCTTTGCATTGTCATTTCATTTTATTTTGCATCCTTGCATTGCTTCATCATCATGGCATCTTAGTCACCTTAGTTTACTTTATTGATGTGATGTGTATGTGTGAGGCACCTTGTTGTTGTCATGAGTGTGGTGCTTAGCCTTTGCCATGCTAACCCTAACCCCCTTCTTCCTCTTCCTCCACTTCTTCTTCCTCCTCTTCTTTTCTTTCCTTTCTTTAAACAATTTTTGCAAGCGACTTAGCCTCTTCTCTTAATGTTCATCTCCTCCCCACATCTAAGTTTCACTGTCAAGAGACACTTTGCAAAGCCTTGCCCCTTTTCAAAGTGAATTGGTTAGGTTAAAAAATAACAGAAGTTTGAACCATATTCAAACTTATTTTATTTTTCTACCTCTAAAAATGCCCAAGTCATTTCTATAAAATAGAACATAAATCCAGGAGCATGGGGATATTTTGTTTATCTCCAAATTCCTTTTTCTTGAGCCTGTGTTTTTTTTCTTTTATTTTCTGTCTGAGGAAAATGGAAAAAGGAAAAGGTTTCAACAGCAGCAGCCACAACAGTGCAGCCCGGCCAACTCGGGCCTCCTTTTCCCCCTCGGCCCAGCTCCAACGCGCGCGCCGCAGCCCAGCATAGCCCGCAGCGCGACCCTCTCTCCCTTTTACACCCGCCCCCCCGCTTACCCCCGCTTGCTCGCGCACACGTGGACTCTCGGGTCCCACACGTCAGCGACTGCGCCCGCAAACCTACCCACCTTTTCTTCCACCTCCAGCGACGCCATGGGGACCGCGAGCGCGTCGCCGTCGTCGCACCGTCGCGCCTCTGGCCCCCCATTTAAGCCCTCAGTATGTCAAACCCTCTCACTAGGGTTCCTCCTACCTCCTCCCGCCGCCTGGAGAGCTAAGCTCCACCTGATCAGCCGCTCCAAAGCAGTCCCGCACGCATCTAGGAGCGTGGGCTCGTCGCTGACGTGCCTCCCATCGACCTCGGCCACGCCAACCTTGCCAAGCTTCTTCCCCGTCGTCGACTACGTCGCCTACATCCTCTACACGGAGCCGATCGCCTCGCCGTCGTCGTCTTCTTCCTCTTCTTCCACTCTGGCGGTCGTAGCTGTTCGAGCCTCGTCGTCGTCGACTCCGACCACCTCCGGGCCAGCCGAACACACCTCCGTGTTCGTGGTGAGCGTCTCCATCTCCTCGTGCCCTTTCCCCCTTCTTGCGCACCATCTAGCACCTAGTTCACCGTGCACCCGAGCGCGTCGCCGTCAGGCCTCATCGCCGGCGAGTGTCCCGACCACCGTAGCCCCTCCGCTGTTGCCCGTCGTCTCCACCATGTTGCGTAGGGTCTGTTTGAGCTCTCGCCGCTCCGTTTGGGCCAGTAGTGTGTCGCGCCGCAGTTCGTTGCCGCCGCCTCTGTTGCTTGTCGCCGGCGTCGTTGTAGTCTTCGTTAGGTGCTGCAAGTTCGCGTCGTGGGTGCGGAACTCCTCCAGGAGCACTTTGCTTGCCTCCGTAGTCAGTTTAGGTCGCCGGAGTAGCTCCGACTAGCAGCTCCGACGAGCCCCTGTTTTTCCCCTGCTACTGCATCTTCATTTAACTCTTCACGCGCAACACCTGTATTCTGTCAAGAACGCTCGCTTAGCTCAGTGGCTTGGATCTCCGTCAGATATGCAGGGGGTCATGGGTTCGAAACCCACCAGGGCTGTGGTTTCCCCAAATTTTTGCTTTTCCAAAGAGGCTGACAGGCAGGCCCCACCTGTCATCCTCACTGTGCACTTCCACCCTCACGCGCACACGCTTATGCCACCTCGGTGCCCGTGACCCCACAACGCAGTGGCTGTGGCTAGCTCAGCTTGGGTGAGTCTGGCCTTTTCCGTTTGTTTTCCTTTTTCTGTTTTCTTTTCCTTTTTCTTTTCTGCATTTACTTGCATATTTAATATCTGTTTAAATATGCTTCTGATGATAAGAAGTTGTATATGAAAAATGCTTAGTTTTTCATGTAGATTATGAATATGCTGTTTGTTGCCATGTTTAAAAACATTTAAAATGCTGTTTGAATTTATTCTTGTTTTAAATATGCTTAAACTTGGAAAAAACATAACTACATAACTACAACTCCAAATTTAACAAACTTTATATGCATTTGGGGTGGAAAAATGTGTAGAATATTTTGGTGCTATTGTTTTGCATGTTTAACAACATTATAATAGAAGTTTTCCAGATCTGTCCCAAATGCATTTATTTAATTATGGGCGTTTCTGGAAATTGTTGTTTGTTAATTCCAGCCCATTTAATTATGCTAGCATGTTGTTGTAATATTAGTTGCACCCTTGCCATGTTAACCTACCCCTTTAAACTTGTTCGGTGCTTGTTTGAACAACCTACATAAACTTGTTAGTCGTTCTTTTGTTTGTTTACTTTCATGTGAGTGATCTTGTTGGCTATGATGTTATTGCATTCTTGTGTCCCTAGGCCATGCATCATATCTACTCATGTCTGCATCATGATCATGCATCATGTGGTTGAGAATTGCATGATGATTGATTGTTGTTCCGGTGTTGCTTGTTGTGTTGGTTAGAGCCCGGTGACGATTCGAAGTACGAGGTTCCTACCGAGGTTGAGTTTGAGGAGCAAGGTTACGATCCCTCCGTGGAATCAAGAATCAAGATGACCATACCCAGATATCACTACTATCCTTGCATATGCTAGATGTCTCGCTCTTTAGATATTGCCTCGATGCCTATGTCTATTTGTCAGCCCCCTATTATTGCCATGAAACTGTCTAACCACCCTCCTAGCAAACCGTTGTTTGGCTAAGTATGCATTGCTCAGCCACTCTTATAACATTGTTAGTTGCAGGTGAAGATTTGAAGATTTGCTTCGTGATGAAGTTGTTGTTGGGATATCATAATATATAATCTGTTAAACTAAATCATCTATATATTGGTAATGGGTGGAAGGCTAAGCCTCTTGCTTGGTGTTTTGTTCCACTCATGCCACCCTAGGAACTGTTAAACCGGTGTTATGTTCCTTGATTTTGCGTCCCTAACACGGTTGGGGTTTATGGCCCCCCCCTCGATAACCCGCTTAGCCCTAAAGCTTTTCCAGCAAGGCCCAACTTTGGTTTTACATTTGCCTAATAACTAAAACTTGCATAGGGACTAGCTATCCCGATGACATAATTAACAACCCCCGGGCCAGTGCTCCTCATGAGTGTTGGTCCAAACTAGAGCCACTTGCGGTGCCACCCAGTTCACTGGGATCTTCGGTTGCTGTACGTAGTGCTCATCCGGTCGTGTCCTGAGACGAGATACGCGCGGCTACTATCAGGGTGTCAGCATGCCGGGAGGTCTTGCTGGATTAGTTTTACCTTTGTCGGAACATCTTGAGCACGGGATTCCGAGAATACTCGGGTCTTCCCAGCTTGGAGTTGCGACTCCGCAGATCATGAGCTTGTGATGGGCTAAGTTGGGACACCCCTGTAGGGTTTGATATTTCGAAAGTCGTGCCCGCGGTTATGTGGCAGATGCGAATTTGTTAATATTCGGTTGTAGATAACATGACACCATGTTCATGAATACACTACCTGCGCGAGTAACCGTGATGGTCTCTTTCCGAAGGGGTTCATGAAGTGAACATGGTGGGGTTATGTTTGATCGTGAGTAGTTAGGATGACTTCTTGATCAACTTGGCGATCGTTGGCACTTGTTCTCTTCTTGCTCTAAATTTGTAAGCTAGAGCTAGTGCTGCTGCAACCTTGTTTTAAGCCTTTTCCACACCTAAGGGTTTGATAGTCTTGTTACCCGGGAATGGGATTGCTGAGTCCTCTGTGACTCACAGATTCAACACAACACCAGATGCAGGTACCGTTGAGAACTACACAGGTGGTGGTTCAAAGCTGTATTGGGAGTTCGATGAAGAGCGTGGACATTAATATGTGTCTTATCCCGAGGATCAGTAGGGCTGTTACTAGGATGATCGGGACCTTGTGATGTTTTATGGTATCTTTCGTTTGGATTTCGTCCGTAGTCGGACTCTGATGTTATTTGGATGATGTATGTTAATGTATTACATTGTGTGATGTGGCGAGTGTAAGCCAACTACTATTTTACACTTTCATCCCTGCTTTTACATGAGTTGTGCAAAGATACCATACTTGAGATCATTCTAGTATGTGATTACGTCTTTAAGTCATGCCTCGACACGTGGGAGACATAGCCACATACCGAGCATTACAAGTTGGTATCAGAGCCTTCTCCGACCTAGGAGCCCCCTGGTTGATCGAATCATTGATGGTTGAGTCTAGGCACACACATAAAATTGTTTTGAGTCCTATATATATATATCAGAGAGTAGGATTTCTTTTTACTCCTCATCCCTTCATCGCTCTGGTGAGGACTCATGACGTTGTTCTATCTCTTGTACTCTCAAAAAATCACTATTTTTTTAGGATCACGCGAGTATTGTTTGGATTGTTCCGATATCTTTGTGACGAGAACATTGTTCTCGATGCCTCCTATCATTTAGGGGTTGTGGCAGTGTCCTGGGGAGTTGAGCTCCGAGGTGTTGTCATCACAAATGTATCGCAACAGTTCTAGAATACTTAAGACGACCGACATCGAAAACTCTTCTATGCGGTTAGTGGTGAGATAACCCCGACGTCACCAAGTACTGGTGGGATAATTCGGGAGTACTGCCATAGCTTGTATAGCGGATGCGTTTCGAAGGTCTGAGGTAAACAGTTTCCGAGGATGACTGGTTATGTGTTGAAGGATGGATACAACTGGATGTAGGACTATATTTGAGTGCGCGGTGCTTCTCCTGTATCCCCAACACCCGATTGCATAACCGGAAACCTTCGGAATATAATAGGTGGGTTCTTCTAGTAGCTCATAGGCATTCTTCCAATGAGTGCATGGTATGAAGTTCGGGGTTCAACATCGAGTGAAGAGGTTTTATGGGCATTGTTCCAATTGGGAGTTGCATCTTAAAGGGTCCTTGGTTATGCTGATCCGGGGATTGCAACACCCTTTTGTAACACGTTCCATGAGCTTTCAGCACGAACATGTGGAACTAAGCTTCTATCTTGTATTTGTTCTATCTGCTCCTTGTTGTTTTATTTACCTTTTGTTCTCCCAAGTGGTTTCTCGAGAAGATTGTTGTATCATTAAACTGTGGAATTCATTCGTTCATTTTGTTCGAATGTTCTTGTGAAGACTTATGTTGCAATTTCTAGCCGTTGATTCAGCTCATATATATTTCCATCAATGGCTAATAGTTGTCATCTCATTCAGGATGGCTCCTAAGAAGGTTCCCAATCCTAACCAAGAGGGTGAAGAAGAGCGTGTTCCTGAACGTCCACCTTCCCCTCCTCCCCCGTCTGAGGCATGGAGAGCAATTATGCAAGCGACCAACCAGAACACCCAGATGCTTATGCAAATGATGCAGAACTTTCAAGCTAACCAAGCAAATCAAGGCAATCATGGGAACCAATGCCAAGGCAATCTGTTCAATCAACCTCACTTTGTGACTCTCAACCAATTCCTGGCAAACCAACCGAAGTCGTTCAGTTACTGTGTGGATCCGCTAGATGCTGAAGACTGGATCACAGACATCAAAAAGCACTTTGAGTGCAGTAACATGAGACCCGAGGATTATGTCAAGTTTGCCACTTTCCAACTCAAAGACCAAGCTGCTGATTGGTGGCAACAGTACAAAGATTCCAGAGGTGGATGTGAGATCTCGTGGACTGACTTCTGCAAGGATTTCCGCTCTCACCACATTCCAACCAGTGTCATTGAAGGCATGCGTGAGCAATTCCGCAACCTGAAGCAAGGCACCATGTCTGTCTATCAATACAATGTCAAGTTCCTGAATCTTGCCCGCTATGCGAAGCAAGACATCCCTGATGCCAAGAGCAAGATTTATCAGTTCCGTGGTGGTCTGAAAGATGAACTCCAACTAGCTCTCACCTTGTTCGAGCCGGATGAATTCAACCAATTCTACAATATGGCTCTCAAGCAAGAGGCAGCTCAGCTCAAGATTGAAGCTTCCAAAAAGAGGATCAGAGATGCTGTTCACTCCTCCTCTTCTTCCCAAGTGGTTGCCAAGCAACAGAAGTTCTGGCTATCGCCTCCTCCAGTGCTCCATCCTCCAAACAACAACAAACACTCAGGTGGACGTGGTTTCTCCCACCCACCCAACCCAAGCAATCAGTCCAAGCCTCAGTTTCAAGCTTCAAGATCAAGTGGTCCTCATCACCGTCCTCTCTCATAAGTGACTTGCAACAAGTGTGGCCAGAAGGGTCACTATGCCAACAAGTGTCCCAACCCAAGGCGCCTTCCGCCTCCTCCACCTGTCAGCACTTCTATTGTCAAGCACAATCCCAAGGCAGCAAGAGTGAATCTGATGAATGCACCTCAAGCAGAGAATTCTTCAGATGTGATACTTGGTAATCTTCCAGTTAACCTTAAACCTGCTAAAGTCTTGTTTGATTCGGGTGCATCGCTTTCTTTCATTTCAAGACCATTTGTTGCTAAGCATGACTTGGTTACGGAGAGCATACCTAGGCCTTTAAAGATTATTTCTCCGGGTCTGCAAATGACTTCCAACTCAGTTGTTCCGAATGTATCTATTCATATGGGTGATTACCGTTTTCTAGTTACTCCGGTTGTTCTCGGTAACTCCGACATTGATCTTATTCTTAGGATGGATTGGCTCTCCAAGCATGATGCAAGCATTGATTGTGCAAATAAGGAAGTCAAGCTTACTCATCCTGACGAAGACGTGATTATCTTCGCCTCTCGAGATAACACAATCAGACTATTCTAACTCAATGACAAGGGCGAGATTAATGCCATTTCTCAGATTCCGGTGGTCAATGAATATGAAGATGTTTTCCCTGAAGAGCTTCCAGGCATGCCTCCCCATCGTCAAGTTGAATTCGTCATTGAACTCGAGCCCGGTACCGAGCCAGCATGTCGGCGTCCGTACAAGCTTTCCCCTGATGAGTTGAAGGAGCTGAAGAAACAACTCGATGAGCAAGAACGTATGGGTCTAATCAGGCCTAGTACTTCTCCTTGGGGCTGTGGTGTTCTATTTGTCAAGAAGAAGGATGGCATGGAATGCCTTTGCGTTTATTACCAGCCATTGAACAAGAAGACAATAAATAACAGGTATCCGCTCCCCAATATCAATGAATTGTTCGAGCAGCTCAAAGGAGCAAAGGTGTTCTCGAAGCTCGATCTCCGGATGGGTTACCATCAGATTCGTATCCGTGAAGAGGATATTCCCAAGACCGCATTCAGAATGAGTTTTGGCTCTTATGAATACACGGTCATGTCTTTCGGCCTTGCAAATGCTCCACCCACCTTCTCAAGGATGATGCACTTCATATTCAACCCCTACACCAATGAATTTGTTCTCGTCTATCTAGATGATATCTCGGTATTCTCCAAGAATGAAGAATACCATGCCAAGCACCTCCGTTTGGTCCTGGACAGGCTCCGTGAACACAAGTTCTATGCGAAGTTCTCCAAATGTGAGTTCTGGCTGGATAAAGCCTTATATCTTGGCCATATTATCTCTGCCGAGGGCATTTCTGTGAACCCCGAGAAAGTTGAAGCTATTGTCAACTGGGAACCCCCGCAGAATGTCAAGCAACTCCGAAGCTTCCTTGGTCTCGCTAGCTATTGCAGAAGGTTTGTTGAGAACTTCTCCAAGATTGCCAAGCCTCTTTCCAACCTATTGCAGAAGAATGTCAAGTACTCCTGGACTCCTGATTGTGATGTGGCATTCAAAACACTCAAAGAGAAGCTCATTTATTCTCCGGTTCTTACTCCTCCGGATGAGTCCAAGCCCTATGAAGTCTTTTGTGATGCTTCTTTGCAAGGTCTTGGCGGTGTTCTCATGCAAGACAAGATGATTGTGGCATACACTTCTCGTCAGTTGAAACCAAATGAGAAGAATTACCCCACACATGATCTCGAGCTAGCAGCAGTTGTACAGGCCTTGATCATGTGGAGACATCTTCTGTTGGGCGGAAAAGTGGACATCTTCACCGATCACAAGAGCTTGAAGTACATCTTCACACAGCCAAACCTTAACCTTCGCCAGACTCGTTGGGTCGAGATGATTCAAGAGTATGATCCAAGCATTGAGTATACACCTGGCAAGGCCAATGTCATTGCAGATGCCTTGAGCAGAAAGGCATATTGCAACAGTCTCCTTCTCAAACCATTCCAGCCTGAACTTTGTGAATCATTCAGGAAGCTCAACCTCCAAGTTGTTCCGCAAGGCTTTCTTGCAAACCTTCAAGTTGCTCCTACCTTGGAAGATCAGATTCGTGAGGCCCAGCTCAGTGATGCTATGGTGCATAAAGTGAAACATGGTATTGCTAAGGGTACTCCCAAATACAAGTGCTATCGCGTTGATGAGAAAGACACCTTGTTCTTTGAGAACATAATTGTGGTTCCCAAGGGTTATCTTAGGAAGCTCATAATGAACGAAGCACATGACTCCCTCCTCTCGATTTATCCCGGAAGTTCCAAGATGTACCAAGACCTCAAGAAATCGTATTGGTGGACCCACTTGAAAAGGGAGATTGCCCAATTCGTGAATGAATGTGATGTCTGCAGAAGAGTGAAGGCAGAGCATCAACGTCCAGCCGGTCTCCTCCAACCTCTACCTATTCCCGAGTGGAAATTCGATCACATTGAAATGGATTTCGTCACTGGGTTTCCTAAGTCCAAGAAGGGAAATGATGCTATCTTTGTAGTGATTGACAAGCTAACTAAAGTAGCTCATTTTCTTCCTGTCAAAGAATCCATCAACACAACTCAGCTGGCAGACCTATACACCTCCAGAATTGTTTCTTCGCATGGCATTCCTCAAGTCATATCCTCAGACCGTGGAAGTTTGTTCACATCCAAGTTCTGGGACTCCTTCCGGTCAGCCATGGGCACAAAAATTTGCTTCAGCATTGCGTTTCATCCTCAGACTAGTGGTCAAGTCAAAAGAGTGAACCAGATCCTGGAAGACATGCTAAGAGCTTGTGTCATCTCTTTCGGTATGAAATGGGAAGATTGTCTCCCGTTTGCCGAATTCTCCTACAAGAACAACTTCCAAGCAAGTGCCGGCAAAGCTCCTTTTTAAATCCTCTATGGCAGAAAGTGTTGTACCCCTCTCAACTGGTCCGAGACTGGTGAATGATACGTCTCCAATGTATCTATAATTTTTGATTGTTCCATGCTATTATTTATGAAGTCTTAGATGTTTAATGGGCTTTATCATTCACTTTTATATCATTTTTGGGACTAGCCTACTAACCCAAAGGCCCAGTCCAGATTGCTGTTTTTTTGCATATTTCAGGGTTTTGCAGAAAAGGAATATCAAACGGAGTCTAAACGGAATGAAACCTTCGCAGGAGATATTTTTGGAGAAAATCACGCGAGATAAACTTCGGAGCCAAGCCAGAGGACAGGGGACCCACCCTCGAGGGTGAGGGGCGCGCCCCCCTTCCCAAGGCGCGCCCCCTGCCTCGAGGGCAGGCCCCTGGTGCCCCTCTTCCTCCTATATATGCCTAGTACCCCAGAAACTCCATACGCACAGAGAAAACCCTAATTCCACCGCCGTAGCTGCTGTTCCCATGGAGATCCCATCTTGGAGCCTGTTCCGGGAGGGGGATCCATCACGGAGGCCTTCATCATCATCACCATCGCCCTCACCATGAGTTGTGAGTAGTTTACCACAGACCTTCGGGTCCATAGCTAGTATCTAGATGGCTTCTTCTCTCTCTCCGTATCTCAATACAAAGTTCTCCTCGGTCTTCGAGGAGATCTATTCGATGTAATCTCTTTTTGCGGTGTGTTTGTCGCGATCCGATGAATTGTGAGTTTATGATCAAGGTTATCTATGAAAGATATTTGGTTCTTCTCTAAACTTTTTATGTGTTCTCATAATATCCTTGCAAGTCTCTTCGAATTATTGGTTTGGTTTGGCCTACTAGATCTATAGTTCTTGCAATGGGAGAAGTGCTTGGTTTTGGGTTCAATCTTGCGGTGTCCTTTCCCAGTGACAGTAGGGGCAGCATGGCACGTATTTTATTGTTGCCATCGAGGATAAAAATATGGGGTTTTCATCATATTGCTTGAGTTTATCCCTCTACATCATGTCATCTTGCTTAAGGCGTTACTCTGTTCGTATGAACTCAATACACTAGATGCATGCTGGATAGCGGCCGATGTGTGGAGTAATAGTAGTAGATGCAGGAAGGAGTCGGTCTACTTGTCTCGAACGTGATGCCTATATACAATGATCATGCCTAGATAGTCTCATAATTATTCGCTTTTCTATCAATTGCTCGACAGTAATTTGTTTACCCGCCGTAGAATACCGATATCATGAGAGAAGCCACTAGAGAAAGCTATGGCCCCTGGGTCTATCTTTATCATATTACTTTCCCGTCAACTAGCCAATTTCTTTTGCCATTGTTTATTTGCTATTTTATTAAATCAAAAATACCAAAAATATAAACTATCATCTCTATCAGATCTCACTATCGTAAGTGACCGTAAAGGGATTGACAACCCCTTATCGTGTTGGCTGCGAAGTTCTTATTTGTTTGTGCAGGTGCGAGGGACTGGCGCGTGGTCTCCTACTGGATTGATACCTTGGTTCTCAAAAACTAAGGGAAATACTTACGCTACTGTGCTGCATCTCCCTTTCCTCTTCGAGGGAATACAACGCAAGCTCAAGAGGTAGCAGTGAACGTCAACTTCTTGGAAATGATTTGATCTCAGAAGACGAAGATATGTGCAAAGTCATACGTGAGAATCTCAAAGCCGCGCAATCGCGTCAAAAGAGCTACTATGACGGCAAGCATCGTGACTTGGCTTTCGACATTGGAGACCATGTATATCTCCGTGTTTCTCCTATGAAAGGCACCCAGAGGTTCGGTATCAAAGACAAGCTTGCTCCTAGATATGTGGGCACTTTCAAGATTCTTGGCAAGAGAGGCGATCTAGCCTACCAACTCGAGCTTCCCTCCAACTTTGCAAATGTTCATGATGTGTTTCACGTGTCTCAACTCCGCAAGTGCTTCAAGACACCTAAACGCACCATTCCGTTCGAGGAGACTGATCTTCAACAAGACTTGTCTTATCGTGAGCACCCTGTTGCTATTCTTGAGGAAACTGAGCGCAAAACCCGCAACAAGTGCATCAAGTTCTTGAAAGTGAAGTGGTCACACCATACCGACCGAGAAGCTACGTGGGAACGAGAAGATCACCTTCGTTCCGAGTACCCTTCCTTCTTTCAGTCCTAGATCTCGGGACGAGATCTTTTTGTAGTGTAGGAGAGTTTGTAACACCCCATATGGGATACTTTCTTATAATGGCAATAAAGCAATTCTCTTTTTTATCCTTGTCCTTATCCTTGGGGGTTCTTGTCATTTGAGCTTATTTTATTTTTTTCTTTGCATTGTCATTTTATTTTATTTTGCATCCTTGCATTGCTTCATCATCATGGCATCTTAGTCACCTTAGTTTACTTTCTTGATGTGATGTGTATGTGTGAGGCACCTTGTTGTTGTCATGAGTGTGGTGCTTAGCCTTTGCCATGCTAACACTAACCCCCTTCTTCCTCTTCCTCCACTTCTTCTTCCTCCTATTCTTTTCTTTCCTTTCTTTAAACAATTTTTGCAAGTGACTTAGCCTCTTCTCTTAATGTTCATCTCCTCCCCACATCTAAGTTTCACTATCAAGAGTCACTTTGCAATGCCTTGCCCCTTTTCAAAGTGAATTGGTTAGGTTCAAAAATAACAGAAGTTTGAACCATATTCAAACTTATTTTATTTTTCTACCTCTAAAAATGCCCAAGTCATTTTTATAAAATAGAACATAAATCCAGGAGCATGGGGATATTTTTTTTATCTCCAAATTCCTTTTTCTTGGGCCTGTGTTTTTTTCTTTTATTTTCTGTCTGAGGAAAATGGAAAAAGAAAAAGGTTTCAACAGCAGCAGCCACAGCAGTGCAGCCCGGCCAACTTGGGCTTCCTTCTCCCCCTCGGCCCAGCTCCAGCGCGCGCGCCGCAGCCCAGCACAGCCCGCAACACGACCCTCTCTCCCTTTTACACCCGCGCCCCCGCTTACCCCCGCTTGCTCGCGCACACGTGGACTCTCAGGCCCCACACGTCAGCGATTGCCCCCGCAAACCTACCCACCTTTTCTTCCACCTCCAGCGACGCCATGGGGACCACGAGCACGTCGCCGTCGTCGCACCGTCGCGCCTCTGGCCCCCCATTTAAGCCCTCAGCGTGTCAAACCCTCTCACTAGGGTTCCTCCTACCTTCTCCCGCCGCCTGGAGAGCTAAGCTCCACCAGATCCGCCACTCCAAAGCAGTCCCGCATGCATCTGGGAGCGCGAGCTCGTCGCCGGCGTGCCTCCCGTCGACCTCGGCCTCGTCAACCTTGCCAAGCTTATTCCCCGTCGTCGACTACGTCCCCTACGTCCTCTACGCGGAGCTAATCGCCTCGCCGTCGTCGTCTTCTTCCTCTTCTTCCACTCCGGCGGTTGTAGCTGTTCGAGCCTCGCCGTCATCGACTCCGACCACCTCCGGGCCAGTCGAACACACCTCCGTGTTCGTGGTGAGCGTCTCCACCTCCTCGTGCCCTTTTCCCCTTCTTGCGCGCCGTCTAGCAGCTAGTTCACCGTGCACCTGAGTGGGTCGCCGTCGGGCCTCGTCGCCGGCGAGTGTCCCGACCACCGTACCCCCTCCGTTGTTGCCCGTTGTCTCCACCGTGTTGCGTAGGGTCTGTTTGAGCTCTCGCCGCTCCGTTAGGGCCAGTGGTGTGTCGCGCTGCAGTTCGTCGCCGCCGCCTCTGTTGCTTGTCGCCGCCGTTGCTGTAGTCTTTGTTAGGTGTTGCATGTTCGCGTCACGGGTGCGGAACTCCTCCAGGAGCAATCCGCTTGCCTCCGCCGTCAGTTTAGCTCGCCGGAGTAGCTCCAACGAGCCCCTCTTTATCCCCTGCTGCTGCATCTTGAGTTAACTCTTCACGTGCAACACCTGTATTCTGTCAAGAACGCTTGCTTAGCACAATGGCCTGGATCTCCGTCAGATATGCAGGGGGTCGTGGGTTCGAAACCCACCGGGGCTGTGGTTTCCCCCAACTTTTGCTCTTCCTGAGAGGCTGACAGGCAGGCCCCACCTGTCATCCTCACTGTGCACTTCCACCCTCACACGCACACGCTTATGCCACCTCGGTGCCCCTGACCCCACAACTCAGTGGTTGTGGCTAGCTCAGCCTGGGTCAGTCTGGCCTTTTCCGTTTGTTTTCCTTTTTCTGTTTTTCTTTTTCTTTTTCTTTTCTGCATTTACTTGCATATTTAATATCTGTTTAAATATGCTTATAAGTTGTATATGAAAAATGCTTAGTATTTCATGTAGATTATGAATATGATGTTTGTTGCCATGTTTAAAAACATTTAAAATGTTGTTTGAATTTATTCTTGTTTTAAATATGCTTAAACTTGGAAAAATCATAACTAAATAACTACAACTCCAAATTTAACAAACTTTATATGCATTTAGGGTGGAAAAATGTGTAGAATATTTTGGTGCTGTTGTTTTGCATGTTTAACAACTTTATAACAGAAGTTTTTCAGATCTGTCCCAAATGCATTTATTTAATCATGAGAGTTTCTGGTAATTCTTGTTTGTTAATTCCAGCCCATTTAATTATGCTAGCATGTTGCTGTAATATTAGTTGCACCCTTGCCATGTTAACCTACCCCTTTAAACTTGTTGGGTGCTTGTTTGAACAACCTACATAAACTTGTTAGTTGTTCTTTTGTTTGTTTACTTTCATGTGAGTGATCTTGTTGGCTATGGTGTTATTGCACTCTTGTGTTCCTAGGCCATGCATCATATCTACTCATGTCCGTATGCATCATGATCATGCATCATGTGGTTGAGCATTGCATGATGATTGATTGTTGTTCCGGTGTTGCTTGTTGTGTTGGTTAGAGCCCGGTGACGATTCGGAGTACGAGGTTCCTACCGAGGCTGAGTTTGAGGAGCAAGGTTACGATCCCTCCGTGGAATCAACAGGCAAGATGACCATACCCAGATATCAGTACTATCCTTGCCTATGCTAGATGTCTCGCTCTTTAGATATTGCCTTGATGCCTGTGTCTATTTGTCAGCCCCCTAATGTTGCCATGAAACTCTCTAACCACCCTCCTAGCAAACTGTTGTTTGGCTAAGTATGCATCGCTCAGCCCCTCTTATAGCGTTGTTAGTTGCAGGTGAAGATTTGAAGATTTGCTTCGTGATGAAGTTGTTGTTGGGATATCACAATATATAATCTGTTAAACTAAATCATCTATATATTGGTAATGGGTGGAAGGCTAAGCCTCTTGCTTGGTGTTTTGTTCCACTCATGCCACCCTAGGAACCGTTAAACCGGTGTTATGTTCCTTGATTTTGCGTCCCTAACACGGTTGGGGTTTATGGGCCCTCCTCGATAACCCGCTTAGCGCTAAAGCTTTTCCAGCAAGGCCCAACTTTGGTTTTACATTTGCCTAATAACTAAAACTTGCATAGGGACTAGCTATCCCGAGGACTTAATTAACAACCCCTGGGCCAGTGCTCCTCATGAGTGTTGGTCCAAACTAGAGCCACTTGCGGTGCCACCCAGTTCGCTGGGATCTTCGGTTGCTGTACGTAGTGCTCATCCGGTCGTGGCGTGAGACGAGATACGCGCGGCTACTATCAGGATGTCAGCATGCCGGGAGGTCTTGCTGGATTAGTTTTACCTTTTTCAGAATATCTTGAGCACGGAATTCCGAGAATACTCGGGTCTTCCCACCTTGGAGTTGCGACTCCGCAGATCATGAGCTTGTGATGGGCTAAGTTGGGACACCCCTGCAGGGTTTGATCTTTCAAAAGCCGTGCCCACAGTTATGTGGCAGATGGGAATTTGTTAATATCCGGTTGTAGATAACTTGACACCATGTTCATGAATACACTACCTGCGTGAGTAACCGTGATGGTCTCTTTCCGATGGGGTTCGGGAAGTGAACACGGTGGGGTTATGTTTGATCATGAGTAGTTAGGATCACTTCTTGATCAACTTGGCGATCGTTAGCACTTGTTCTCTTCTCGCTCTAAATTCTTAAGCTAGAGCTAGTGTTGCTGCAACCTTGTTTTAAGCCTTTTCCACACCTAAGGCTTTGATAGTCTTGTTACCCGAGAACGGGATTGCTGAGTCCTCTGTGGCTCACAGATTCAACACAACACCAGATGCTGGTACCGTTGAGAACTACACAGGTGGTGGTATTGGGAGTTCGATGAAGAGCGTGGACGTTACTATGTGTCTTATCCCGAGGATCAGTAGGGCTCTTACTAGGATGATCGGGACCTTGTGATGTTTTATGGTATCTTTCGTTTGGATTTTGTCCGTAGTCGGACTCTGATGTTATTTGGATGATGTATGTTAATGTATTACATTGTGTGACGTGGCGAGTGTAAGCCAACTACTATTTTACACTTTCATCCCTGCTTTTACATGAGTTGTGCAAAGATACCATACTTGAGATCATTCTAGTATGTGATTATGTCTTTAAGTCGTGCCTCGACATGTGGGAGACATAGCCACATACTGGGCATTACAATGTATGCAAGGCGGTGCGAGATTTCCTAAATGGTGTTCCGGCTCTGGATGCTTTTAACGCTACAGTCATTGTTATGATCCCTGAGGTCAACTCACCGGAGTTGCTCTCCCTTGTTTAGGCCTATAAGCCTTTGTAACGTGTTATACAAGCTTGCGACGAAGGTGTTGGCCAATAGGCTTAAGGGCATCCTCCCAGTTCTCATCTCAGAGGAGCAAAGTGCATTTGTCCTGGGGTGTCTTATTACAGACAATGTCCTGGTGGCATATGAATGTGTTCATGAAATACGGAAGAGAAAAAGAAAGAAATCACTTTGTGCGGTGAAGCTTGATATGATGAAGGCATATGATAGAGTAGGGTGGTCCTTCTTGAAGCAAATGATGGAGCAATTTGGCTTTGCCTCTGAGTGGATTTCTATGACCATGAGATGTGTAACTTCAGCAAAATTCTCTGTCAAACTTAATGGCGGCTGTTCTAGGGTGTTTATCCCTTCACGGGGCCTTAGGCAAGGCGATCCCCTATCTGTTTCTTTTATGCTTTGAAGGCTTCTCGGCGCTTCTTAAGAGGGCTCAAGCTGAAAATAAAATTAAAGGAGTATCGTTCGGGAGCACTGCCCCCCATGTCAGACATCTCCTCTTTGCTGATGACAGTATTGTCTTCCTTGAGGGTACAAGGGAGAATACGGAGACTCTTAAAGACATCTTGCAGAATTATGAGGTAGCCTCGGGCCAAAAAGTAAACCTACACAAGTCGTCTATTTTCTTTGGGAAAGGGTGTCCATATGAGAGCAAGGTTGAGCTGAAGGATGTGTTGGGTGTTTCTTTAGAGGCCCTTAGTGAGAGGTACCGTGGACTCCCGACACTGGTTGAGAGGTCCGAAGAGGGCACCTTCAAGTATGTTATTGAGAGTTAGAAAGGCAAAGTCAGTGGTTGGAAGGAACAAGGGCTTCCCAAAGCTGCACGGGAAGTGCTTATCAAGTCGGGACTTCAAGCTGTACCGACGTTTACTATGAGTTGCTTTCACCTCACAAAGAAAATGTGCCGGAACCTGACAACGATCTCGTCAAAATTCTGTTGGGGGGGGGGGTAATGAATGGTGAAAGGAAGGTGCACTGGATTGCTTGGGAAAAGATGTGTGCTTCAAAGAGGAGTATTGGAATGGGATTTTTTGATCCGGAAGCTTTTAACCAAGCTCTGTTAGCAAAGCAGGCTTGGCATGTCTTGTAGGTCCCATCATCTCTGTGCACGAGTGTTAAAAGCGAGATACTTCCCTGAATATTTGATTTTGATGGCCACTTGTCCATCTTCGGGTTCCTTTACATTCAGAAGCATCATCCATGGCAGGAGCCTGCTCTGGGAAGGGCTCGTATGGAGAATAGGGGATGGGTCCAAAATCAGCATACACCATGATAATTGGATACCTCGACACGGGAATCTGAAACCACTTGAACATGATTATGTGCATGGGATCACTAAGGTGGTTGATTTGCTTGCACAAGATGGTGTGTCGAGGGATGCTCAAAAGCTACAGGACATGTTCCCGCCAAGCGATGCAAGTGATATTAAACAAATTGCAGTAGGTGGCCGGGCATAGATTATTATTTGGCCTAGAAATTTACAAAAAATGGAGTGTTTAATGTCAAGTCTGCATATCATCTTTGAATGGCGCTGAACAGGTCAAGGACCGGACAGCCGAGTTCTTCGAACTCTGTTCAAGGTCATAAGTGATACTTGGGACTATGGGATACAAATGCACCAGCAAAAGTTAAGATACACATGTGGAGAGTCATAAAAAATGGTGTGGCCATAGGGGCGGAACTTCACCATCGTGGAATTAAGCCTGGCATTTTTTTTGTTGCATGTGGCAGGGAAGAGACATTTTACAATCGATTCTGGACATGTCAGCATTCATCTTCATTCTGGCAAACGATGCAGTCGGAAAAGGGAGTTCCGGTGGCGATCCCACCGAGTCAGATCGAGTCTCAGAGTGCATTAGCGAGCTGGTTATTGGGATGGTTCGCAGGAGCTACCGATGAGGAGAAGGAGGCGATGATACACTCGGTCTACGGACTGTGGTTGGCTCGCAACAGGGCAAGAGACGGCAAGAAGATTGCTTCCCCGCACGAAATCATGGAGGCTGTGTGGGTGCATATGACTGAATGGCGGTCAGTACATGCTCCCAAGGTGCATGTTCCTATACCCAAGATAACTGAGAAATGGAAGCCTCCTGACGTGGGGTGGCTGAAGATCAATTCTGATGGTGCTATGTAAAAACATGATAATAGGGCTGGTGGTGGTGCAGTCATCAGAGACCATGAGGGCGCTTTTAGGGGAGGATTTTGTCAATATTTCCCACATGTAGCTGACCTGGAAGCAGCATAAATCCTTGCATGTAGGCAAGCTATTCAGGTGGCACTTGATAGAAATGTACAGAAGGTTCACTTGGAGCTGGATAGCCAAGCGGTTGTGCAAGTGATCAAACATAAGGAAAGCAATCTGTCCGCAGTAGGGCCATGGGTCCAGGAGATCAAGGCGATGCTCAATTCCGTGGAGGATTTTAGAGTTTCGTGCGTTTGGAGGTTTGCCAATGTTGCCGCGCACAAGCTTGCGAGAGTAGGCGTAGGTGAAGTGAGATCTGAGCTATGGCTGAATCTCCACCGGATTTTATTTTAGATGTAATTTAAAATCACATTCCAAACTTTATTCAGAATATAAAGCGGCGACAGGTTTCCCCCCAAAAAAGAGATTCTCCATCTCCAACAGCCACCCTATAGCAAGACACAACCGTTTTCAGCACACGAGAGGGCACCAAATTTTTAGGGCAACCCTAAAAAAGGACGTGTCTCCTCTGACGTATGGTCCACACACTAACGTGTGGACCTGAACCTCCTCTGATGAGGGGCCCACACACTGACGTGTCGACCCGGACCCATGCACCAGTGGCTCAGGTGGTTGTACATCAGGAGAGGGCTTCTCGTGAAAATTTTGCACCTCGAAGGCTGCCGTAATTTTTTAAATACTACTCCAGCGACGCACCAGCCACTGCCCTTTTCTCCAGTAATGATAGTAGCATTGGAAAGAAGATGCGCCACGACAGGAGAGTCAAGAACTCCATCTAGAGAAAGAATGAGCAGGCAGGCAGACCAATGCCATACCGCTTGAAAATCGGAGCCTCGCAGCGGTCCTGACAATCCACTGTGAGGTGGCCTTTAGTACGGCAAATCAAATAGAAGGAACTTGAACCCACCACACCTATACTAACATCCCCCATCACCAGAACCACCATGAAACTGCGTGCTGCCGTCACTAGACCTCCTCTCAAATCATCTCGGATGAACTCATGGAATGGGGCCTTGAAGGTTTGGCCTTGAAGGTTGTCTCTCCTGTTGTGGAGCTTTGACATACTAGCATCATGATGATTATTGTAACATCAATTATTCATCATAAAACTTCTCACGATCAAGTAACAATTCATCCCAATGCTATAGTATAAACAATAAACCTTCTTGAAAACTAACAAACTATGTTCTCAGTCATCAAGGTAATTACAATTCATTATATTTCAGGAAGAGTCCATGTAAGAGCTTTTGGTTTAGAAAATTACACATACTCAACCAATATATATTCTTCCATGATTGTTGACACTCAAAGCATATTTTTAGAACAAATGTTTCCAGTCAGACACATAGGAAGATGGGGTTTAACGTTTCATCTCCCAACTTATTTATCTCAGGGATAATCTCAACAATAATAACTCATGATCACCTATATCCCACTGAATATTTGTGCCTGGATCTATCCCCACCACGTGATGCTTGCCAAGTGGAGAATAATTAAAGTTGGAATGAGAATGAACACTATTGACACTTACATAAAAGGAAAACTGAAAAGTGAAAGATAGGCCCTTCGCAGAGGGAAATCGAGGTTTTCATGCGCTTTTTCATTGGGTATACAAGCCCTTAATGCAAAGGAACATCACTTTATATTGCCCCTGATGATAGCGACCTTTATTATGTAGTATGTCGCTTTTATTTCTTCACCATCAGAAGTTCATACTAAGTTTTTCTCCCTTACAATAAAAGATCATACATATTTCAGAGCAATTTTAATTTCCTTTTGCACTGATGACAACTTATTTGAGGGATCTTATTCAATCCATAAGTAGATATGGTGGACTCTCATGACAAGAAAATAGAAGACTTTTATGACAAGAAACTAGGTTTAAGGGTTTTTGGATGCACACGTAGCATCTCTACTTAGTACGAAGTTTGGCTAGCAAAATGTTACGAGTAAGCACCACATGTTAGAGGATCCATGACAATATAACTTCTATGTGAATATAAGCGAACATATCTCATTACATTTTCTTCCTTGTCCAACATTGACTATTTGATCAAGTCTCGCGATAATTAATGGGGGCTCACAATCATAAAAGATGTCCAATGTCGTATATTTATATGTATAACTTCTCTTCCCTTACTATTCTTTAAGGAATTGCATCAATGACCAATGCTAGTTTGCTAACTTCCAACAAATTTATAAATTATAATTCTTATATTTGAAGTCATTACTCCCCATGGGATTAGTAAATGATATTTTTATTTTCATGCTATGATTGACGCAAGAAGGTAAAGAAGCAAAACTCAAACTACTCTTCATTATATAACTCTCGCACACGATTACATAGATAGATAAAACAGTCACGAAACATAAACTCAAAAACTACTTCATACTAATACTTTTATCCCTCTAAATCAAGCAATAACTAAGGATCAAACTAAGATAGATAATGATAAGAGTGACGGTGATATGATACCGGGGCACCTCCCCCAAGCTTGGAACAAGAAAACGGTGGTGCCCATACCTGTGTACTCAAGTTTCCTTTCTTTGGGGATGGTGGTGATGAAGTAGCGGGCTTGTCTTCCCAGTTGAGAACATGAATTTCCTCTTTCAGCCTGTCGATTTCTTGTTCAAGATCGTAAATCTTATGAAGTAGTTCTCTTGAATCTTCCTGCACATGATAAGAGGGGTAAATTGAACCCTAGGGACCTTCACCATGTTCGTCATGCTTTGTTTCTTCAACTGTACATGCATGTATCATGTTTGGGGTAAGGAGACATATTCTTCCTCCCCGCCTAGGGACCCACCCTCTTCAAATCAGTGTCATTTCTCCATCCGTCGACCACCCATGAAGATCAACATCACCGCAGACCCTAGGGTTTGTGATATTGCGTGAGACATAAGTCTCCCCTTCAGAATCTTGTGATGACATGGTGGGTTTGGTCTTGGGACCCTGGTGGAGGAATACGGAGGTCAAAACAACAAAACATATATAATGGTTTTTTCTCTTGCAGGACAAGTGTGCGGGAGGAATATGGAGTCGGGAAGGTTCACGAGGGATCCACAAGCCTAGTTGGCGCGCCCCAGGGGGGAGCCACCTGAGCTTGTGACCCCCTCGTGAACTCTCCTTGTTGTTTCTTATTTTCCTAAAAAATATATTCCAAAACAAACAAAAGAATTTTATGGAATTTTTAGAGCCGGTTTAGTTACCATATCACATACATATTGTTTTTTTAGTGTCCGGAAGGTTTCCTTTAGATATTCCTCGAGAGTAATTTCTTGAGTAATATTAATTTCAATGTTAGTGGGTGTACCTGCAATATAATGCTTAATTCTTTGTCCATTAACCACCTTCGGACTAGTGCCTTCGGCATTATTGATCTTGATGGCCCCGGAACAGTAAACTTCTTCGATGACATAGGGACCTTCTCATTTGGAGAGAAGCTTTCCTGCGAAAAATATAAATTTGAATTGTACAATTGAACTTTGTCACCAACATTAAACTCCTGTTTCTGAATTCTTATATCATGCCATCTTCTAACGTTTTATTTAAATAACTTGGCATTTTCATAAGCTTGCTTTCTCCGTTCATCCAGAGAACTGATATCAAATAAACACTTTTCACTTGCGAGCTTCAAATCATAATTAAATTCTTTAATTTCCCAATAAGCTTTATGTTCCAAATCAAGAGGTAAATGCCATGCTTTTCCATTGACCATTGTATACTGGGACATACCCATAGGATTTCTATAGTCAGTTCTATATGCCCACAATACATCATCTATTTTCTTAGACCAATTCTTCCTAGATATATTAACAGTCTTTTGCAAGATTAATTTTATTTCTCGATTCCTCAATTCAGCTTGCTCACTAGACCGAGGATGATAATTAAGGTGGCACAATTCTATGGTTTACATCATATTTAGCCAAGATTTTACGAAATGCACCATGAATAATTGTGAACCACCATTAGTCATCAAATATCTAGCAAATCCAAACCTGTGAAAGATAACTTCTTTAAGCACTTAATAGATTTGTTATGTGTTGGAAATATGCCCTAGAGGCAATAATAAAATGGTTACTATTATATTTCCTTGTTCATGATAATTGTCTAGTGTTGATGCTATAATTGTATTATCCGGAAATCGTAATGCATGTGTGAATACGTAGACCACAACATGTCCCTAGTGAGCCTCTAGTTGACTAGCTCGTTGATCAATAGATGGTTACGATTTCCTGACCATGGACATTGCATGTCATTGATAATGGGATCACATGATTAGGAGAATGATGTGATGGACAAGACCCAATCCTAAGCATAGCACAAGATCGTATAGTTCGTATGCTAAAGCTTTTCCAATGTCAAGTATCCTTTCCTTAGACCATGAGATTGTGCAACTCCCGGATACCATAGGAATACTTTGGGTGTGCCAAACGTCACAACATAACTGGGTGGCTATAAAGGTACACTATGGGTATCCCCGAAAGTATCTGTTGGGTTGGAACGAATCGAGACTGGGATTTGTCACTCCGTATGACGAAGAGGTATCTCTGGGCCCACTCGGTAAGACATCATCGAAAAGAGTTCTATGTGACTAAGGAGTTGGTCACGGGATGATGTGTCATGGAACGCGTAAAGAAACTTGCCGGTAACGAGATTGAACAAGGTATCAGTATACTGACGATCGAATCTCGGGCAAGTACTATATTGGTAGACAAAGGGAATCATATACGGGATTGTTGAATCCCCAACATCATGGTTCATTGGATAAGATCATCGTGGAACATGTGGGAGCCAATATGGATATCCAGATCCCACTGTTGGTTATTGGCCTGAGAGATGTCTCGGTCATGTCTGCATGGTTCCCGAACCCGTAGGGTCTACACACTTAAGGTTCGATGACGCTAGGGTTATAGGGAATATATGTATGTGGGTACCGAATGTCGTTCGGTGTCCCGGATTAGATCCCAGACATCACGAGGAGTTCCGGAATGGTCCAGAGGTAAAGAATTATATATAGGAAGTGAGTTTTTGGCCACCGGAAGTGTTCCGGGCATCATCGGTATTGTACCGGGACGACTGGAAGGGTTCCCGGGGTCCACCGGGAGGGGCCACCAGCCCCGGAGGCCTGCATGGGCCAAGAGTGGGAAGGGACTGGCCCCATGGTGGGCTGGTACGCCTCCCGCAAGGGGCCCAAGGCGCAAGGTAGAAGAGAGGGGGGAAACCCTAGGCTCAGATGGGCCTAAGGCCCACCTAGGGCGCGCCCCCCTCTCTCCCCCTCTGGCCGCCCCCTAGATCAATCTAGGGTTGTCCGCACCCCCTAGGGGGGAACCCTAGATGGGGGCGCAGCCCCTCCCCTCCCCTATATATAGTGGGGGTTTTGGGCTACCATACAAGAGACCCCCCCTCTCT